>LPNX011198173.1:61863-124363 GCA_001517045.1 Pseudotsuga menziesii
ATGAAACTGACTCATAGGAATGGGATCATAGTTGTAATATTGGGAATGTCATTGCATATGGGAAATACTTGGGGGAGGTAGACACTTTTGATATTGATGGGATCCAAGGAACACACATTGTAGAGTACTCTAAACAAAGGCGACCCAAAGTGGGAATGCTACCAAACTATTTTCTGTGGGGTGGTGTCTAGAGACATCGTTGTGGTACGATCTTGTGCATTTTTGGCGAGCCCGAGAAAGTAAATGCTCGATGGTGCTTTCAATTTTAGATAGTTTGAAAGCATGAAGAAGACTCTAGTTGGGGATCTTTTTCATTGGTAGTCTCTTGTGCCTGAAAAAGGATAAAAGTATACATAAGAGAGCTTGCCCATCCTGTAGGGGATGATAGACTTATTTACCATTGGTATTCCAATCAGGCCGGAAAAGGTTAAACCTATACTGACTGGATGGTCATTCAGATAATTTTATGAGCATGAATGAAACCAAGTTTTCTTGGCAATATTTTCTTAATGAGAAGGCTGGAAAAGAGCTTAACAACAACCCATAGTGAGCTTTTTCGTAAAGTGTTGCCCCTCTTCCCGAGAAAGCATAAAAGTCTGCAGAGGGGAACGGTCTTGGCTTGAATATGCCAAGGTGGTACTTTTCATTTGATGGTCTACATGGTCTGCAAAAGGAGGTAGATGAGATGATGTAGACACCCTTTCTTATCCTTTAACAAGTGGGAAAGGTAGCAGCTACGCTCAACGATCTTTTCATTCTTTTAGGAGTCAGAAAATAGGTTAAAAGAAACTCTGGTATGGTCAACCGATTGTGATGACACATGCGGTGCCCCATGTCGGGATGGTGGACAGTGGTCCAAACTCCATCCATGCAGTATGGACAGAGCAGATGGCTCTCAAACATACCAATACATGCATGGGATAGATCACAACAGAGGCATGCGATTCAGTGCAGAGGAGGCACGCAAACCGAGGTGGATCTCAGACATAGGTCAAGAGAGTTGTGTGTGAGTTGTGGTGGATGGAATTGACTACATGTGATGTGAGTGCAAGTTCAAAGGCAGTTATATGCCAAATATGTGCAAGAAGAAATAATTCATTTTTTGGACAATGGTCCAGAGGTCCACATAAGGTGTGATGGATGAAGTAGACAACTATATGTTACAAAAATAAAAATGATGTTCCTTAACGGGAGGTGGCCCGAGAACCCGCATGAGTAGTAGTAGGAAAGTGTGATGAAAGTACAAGTTTGCAGACACTTGCATCACCACGCTGTGGCTCGTAAATCGAGGTAACTTCTGGGAAATAGTCCCAAAATTTGTTTGTTAAACATGAGATGATGGTCTCATAAGGAGATGGAAATTTGAGCCCAGAGGTGTGAGGGGTGTCTC
Organism: Pseudotsuga menziesii; assembly: GCA_001517045.1. Taxonomy (NCBI): domain Eukaryota; kingdom Viridiplantae; phylum Streptophyta; class Pinopsida; order Pinales; family Pinaceae; genus Pseudotsuga; species Pseudotsuga menziesii. Next base: position 63,254 of record LPNX011198173.1, read on the forward strand.
GAACAGGTTTCGGGTGACTTTGAATTAACATCTAATGGTGTTGCCCTTGAATGGAGGTCTTTGATTTGTGGTAAAAACATTGCAAAACAAAAAAGAGAAAAAACTATGCTATAAGGGACTCATAGTGTTTATATCAGGCATAGACTCTCTTAAGGTGGATCCCGTTGCGTGGCTTCTTCAAGAGTCGACCATTCGAGTCAGCGAAGAGGTATGCCCCCTTGCCAAGATGAAGGTCTTTGGCAAGGTGGGATAACGAAATCTAGTCTTTTATGGGAAGAACCGATTCCACACTATGGTTTAAAGGGAATGGGGTAAAACCAAAGGCGATCTTACATATATATTCATCATCGCGTAAGTGGTGCCGGGGTAGATCAGGTGTATCTTCCATGGATAATGAGATGGAAGGGTGACTGGTGCTAGAGATCATGTAAATGGTATTGGTTGTGTATTTGGTGGCCTTGTCCCCAGTCTCTATTGGAGGAAGAGGGGCAGGCCTAGAGACAGGAGGATTCTTTGATGGACCTAAAGGTAGGTGCAACATCATCTCAATTGGCTAGACATGAGTCAACACATTCTGGGGCCTCATAGGCAGGGTAGGTGGTTCAAGGTACCACACAGGATCTTCCAGTGAGAAATATTGTAGATTGAGGGTTTCCAAGGTAGACTTACTCATGATCTCGAATGGTAGGAAAAGGAAAGGGAAAAGGAAAAGGAAAAGGAAAATGTTGATTAGGAATGAACCCCACTATTTCCCTGGTAACTGAGGTTGAGGTTGCAACTGAGGTTGCAGCCATGGCTGGGGAAACAATGGAAGAGACAGGTCTAATGGATTGTCATTGGAGGTGGATATGAGTGGGTCAGTTGAACTGGACATCATGTAAATGGACATGGTGTTTGAAGAAGGAGGTGGGGGGTGAACTTCTTCGATCAGGGTGATCTCAGACTCAAGGGAATGTTGACGAAGGTCGGCTAAAGCCATTCAAAACTTAGGAAATTCTTAGAAATGGTGAGAATAATGTCCATACAAACCACAGAGAGTGCAAGCATGGTTTATTCTCAGTGACTTGTTTCTTACTGTTGGCGTGCTTGGAAGCTCAACCATGGGGAGGTTTTTGTTTGCATCCATGGCATCCAAATGTGCATGGATCATTGGGATCTTATAGAAGTTATGATTTGGATGGCCCTGTTGCTCACAGATAGTGCAAGGTGGGATCTACCGAGGTTCTGCAGTAGATTTCGAATTCTTGCCCCTAGCCCTTTTCAGGTGGGGTGGTGTAGGTGCAGGTGCGGTGGTTGGTTTTTGCGGACCAGGTGGGGGATGAGACTCGACCGCAATGGGTTGCACAGGGGTTAAAACTACCTGGGGAATTGATGGTTGAGCTGGTGGATCAAGATACCACACGGGAATTCCCAATGTAAAGTTGGGTAGGTTTAGGGTGGCCATTACTAGCTTGCTCATAACGCCAGGTGGGGGGAAGAGCAAGGAAATTGTATGGACTGGAGAGGAGCCCAGATAAATCCCTGATGGTTGTATGTGGGGGTGAGGTTGTGGTTGTGGCTATGCATAATTTTTCAGCTGCGTATGATGTTGTGGCTGTTGTTGGTGTTGTGGCTGCAGACGGTGTTGTGGTTGCGGTTGGGGCTGCAACTGCGGTTGTTGTTTGGGTGTAGCAGTACTGGATGACAACATGCACAAGTTTGCAGTCTCGTTTGGTGTCAGTGGTGGTGACACTAAGGGGAAAGGATCCATCATGGTGGTATCAACAAACAACCCAGGGCCCACATTCAAAAATGGGGAGGATGGTGTGTTGTCAACCATGGTGTTGATTGCAAGGACAACATTGGCGTGTGTGGTCCTCCCTTGTGGCTCAATGGTGTTGATGGTAGGGATAATGTTGGAGGGTGCTATTAGCCCTTGCAGATTGTGATAAGTGAGTAGATCAATCGTCATGATCTTCCCTTCATGGGGGAACATCATGAGACGGAAGCCAGTTGATGCGACAGCTCTCATGGTGTACATATAACTTCTTCTGAGGAGAAGGTTATAGTCCAATTGAGCATTGACAACCTCTATGTCAATCATAACTATCTTCTTGGATAATGTGATGGGGACATGGGGGAGGATTACTTGGGCTTTAGTGGGATGGACATCATAAGCCCACAAATTTGTGGAGGATGGTTGCAAAATTGGGGATCCAAGTTTCTGCCAAACTAGGGTAGACATAATGCATGTAGATGCCCCCTCATCCACTATGCACCGGTGTACAACCAAATTCCAGATAGACACCAGGATTTGAAAGGATATGGTTGATGGCATGCGCTGTTCTCCATTCTCTGTGTTGAATGTGATAAAATTGGAGTCGGAGGGATCTATGTCCCCAAGGGCAGCTAGTAAGGATTTCTGCTGCATTGGGCACGTTTTGAGTACCTCAAGAGTGGACATGGTGGTTGGTGTTTGGGCCAAATAATCCACGATGCTATAGCTGAGTGTAGCTCTAGCTGTGGCATTATTGGCAACCTGGCGTATGGGGGGCTGGGGGAATGGGGGTAACTAAAGAGGTGCATTAATTTTTTTAGACGTTGATACTGCTGATGTGTCAATAGGTTCGATGTTGGTTCCATACTGATTTCATCTATTTTGTAGATTGACCTCTTCAGTTGTCATGGCTAGCAGGTGGTGGACACTTGTTTCTGCAATGGGAGGTGCCCCCGGAGCATTGGGAATGGGTTGGGGAGGGGTACGATTTCCACCAATCCTTGGAATGGTAATGGGTTCTAAAGCACCATAGGAGGAAGTCCTTGTGGTGTCAGGCTGGGTTGGGCTTGGTCCATTGTGTTGGTGGCATGTTGAACCTCGTTTCGAATGACCTACTTAGCACGACCCATGAAGGGACACTTGAATGTGTAGTACCCATGGACCTCATAGTGTGTGCATGGTTGGTTTGTATGCAATGGAGCATTGCATCTCGGTCCATTTGGTTGTGGAGGATTTTGGGTGGGGGGGTTTTCCATGGCATTATTGGGAGGGTTTCTTTGTTGATCGCCTCCTTGTTAACCCAAAAAATCCCTCACTCAACTCTACATGGCCTACACCACCCAAGGACACCCATGCACGACCCTCATATCACCCCATTAGACCCCCACACCCTCAAAAAGGATTAAAAATGAGCAAAAGGGCTTAAAAACCCCAAAAAGGAGCCTAAATAACTCTCCTAGGGGCTAAAGCCTCCAAAAAGGGGCTAAAATCCCTCAAAGGAGCCTAAAACCCTAAAAGGAGCTAAAGTTAGGGTAGAAGGGGCTAAAAGACCAAAAAAGGGGCTAAAGCCCTGACCAAGGGCTTAGAACCCTAAAAATGCCATAAATAGAGGGGTGGGGGTCACTTTCAAAACATTCTTCCCTTGCATACTATTATGTTTCTTATGGATGCCTTGAGACCCTTTGTCTCTCAAGACACTAACATCCCTCCTCTCATCCATTCATTCTCCCATTGAGCCACAACTCCTCCATTTCCAAGAGAGAGAGAGAGAGGTGCTTCTTCCAGCCAGGGCATGGTGGCCCATTGCACCAAAGAGAAGGTATACCATTGTTTGTTTATGTATTTGATTTAGTAGCTTAGTTTTTTTCTAGCCCATATTTGCTTGTAGGTTTGTTTCTTAACTTGTTTTGCAGGTCTTTTGTTTCTACTAGTTGTTTGCAGGTAGCTGGAGTTAGGCCCTAACATTATTTGCAGAGGGGTTTCCCGTCGTTTCTTGTCTTTCTGTTCTTTCTTGCTTTCTGTCAATTTGTTTTCTGCATTTCCATACAAGAACCCACCCTTCCATCCTATAAACAAAAGGGATCCATTCCTACCCTGTAGCAAGGGAGAAATCCCTGCTACAGAAGTGGTGACCATAGCAAGTCGATCCCATAGGATCCCTAGGTCTGTTTTTTTAATTTCAAGTTTCAGTTCAGTTTTTACCCTATGTTATTTTTTTTTTCAAATCTAGTTTAAATCCTATTTATTTACAGTTTATGTTTCTATAGAGCCTCAACAAGGCAAATCGGAGTCCATTTGTCCATAGTATAGGTTACTGTCAGCCGGATCTGACTTAGGATAAAAAAAAAACCCCAATCTGGAGTAGGTCGCACTTATTAGGCCTAAATAGGGGACCAGGTCACTCATTTAGGCCTCATGGGTGCGACCAGGTTGCCCTTTTTCCCCCGAAAGGTGCGACTTCCTTTAGAAAGATAGACCGCTTCTATCTACAAAATTTGAGAGACCCCCTCACCTGTTTCTGGAAAAATATGGCGACACCCTCACCACATTTGACTCGAAATGTGTGGTCTATCACTCAGAAGTTAGTTTTTAATAACTAGGGACTGTCAGTGCAGCTTAGCCGCCTCTGTCTAGTACAATTGTTCCATTTCTGTTTCTATTTCATTTTACTACAATTTCATTCATAGAACTAAGTGTAAATTAAACAATTAATGGGTTAATGAGTCTAGCCTAACTAAAACTAACCTAAAATAAACAACCTTAATTACCCTTACTCCTCTACCCATTCATCACCCTTCAGGGTATTATGCGATAAGACGAAGGGCACAACTCGTATAGTAATAGGCCCTTCACCCAATATTGCTCCAAACCACTAAAAACGGGTGACTTGGAAGGTAGAGGGGGTAGAGAAGGAGGGATTCTCATGGCACTAAGCGTCCTCCCTATTGACCAACCTTGCATCTGGGAGGTGACCTATGGATCTATGGAAGGGTTTAGCCCCATTGTGTTGAGAGCCCAACACCTTCTCCTGGTTGAAGAAGAATATAGGTGTAAGGTAGTCACCTAGTTAGGCTATCACAATTCAGGGTAAAAAATGGTATCTCTCTACAAAATTTCTATTTATTTACTACTGTAAACCACAATATGATGAACTCTATAGAATATTCATAAACCATTTGCAGCCACCAAATAAAAGAAACACAAAAAGACATACACACCATACCACGTAAATCAACCCAACTCAGTTCATGATGCTGAGAGAGCCACTAAAATTTATAAATTTACACTAGGTTCAAAAATTTGTAGTCTTTGAGGACATAAGTCCTTGACTACCTTAACCGTGGGAATTACTTGGGCTTAGCCCAGAAACTCATTGTGAGGAGTACCACGGGAACCCCAAAGTAGATGGCCGCTGAGAGGAATTGCCAAGCGAAATAGGAAACAACCCCCAATGAATGAGTAGAACGCTCATGAGGAAAAATCCAAGCACTGTCTTCTTGCAGTCTTGGTGGCTGAGTGACCACCTACAGCCAATAGGAATCCATTTAAACCATGGTCCAAAAAATCATTTCCACCAGTTTGATACAGAAATCTAACACAATTGATCCCTCATGTTCTTCCTCATGACTAAGAGGTGAACCACCACAATTCGAGTCATTGAACCGACACCATCGAGACCATTCTAGATGACCTCTCACACCATCAGAAGGCCACACAGCCTTTGACTCAGATTCAGACCCATATCAGTCTGAACCAGACCTGCACATAGCACCATCAAGCCCCATGGCTGGTGCAAACCCGAATCCATTTTCCAGCATAGCAATCGCTAGTGGAACCATGTCCACACCACCAATAACCCTGCAGGTGGCCCCAACACGGTCATGCAAACTATCATCAGTCAGCTACCACCACCCATAGTGACCACTCAAGCCGTTCCACCTGTAACACTTGGGGGCAGTGGCCCTTCCACATACACTGCCCCTCCTGTCACACATGGGGGAAGTGGCCCTTCCACCTACACTAACCCTCTTGTCACACATGGGGGCATTAGCCCTTCCACCCAAACCATCCCTCACACCACACTTGGGGGAACTAGCCCATGTACAATGGAACCACCAGTACCCCCAGCTATGCAGGTACATTATGCACCTATAAACCCCACCACCATACCTTCCCCATGTCACATCAACCTGGGGTCAAATCTTCCTTTCATGGCTCGTCTTAACTTTCTTTATTTGGCTCGATTGACAAATGACCCCATCCACAATCAAACCTTTTGGCCTCCCATGCCAACCAAAATTCCCTCAGACATTCCCAAGTTTGAAGGGAAGGCAGGGGAGTGTCCCCAAAACCACATCATGACATTTCATCTATGGTGCTCATCAAACAACATTGTAGATGATTCGATAAGGCTAAGACTATTCCAATGCACCCTCATAGGTGCTGCATCCAAATGGTACATTGTGCTACCACAAGCCAAGTACCCAGATTTCAACTCCCTGGCTTTCATGTTCCTGCAATATTTCCAAATCCCCATCAGATATGATGAAGGGGTGGAGATCTTGTTATCCTGTAGCCAGAACACTACAACCCATATAACCAACCACATCCATGAGTGGCGGTGACGCCGTATTTTGTGTAAGATCCAATTTGATGACATGATCTCCTTGGATTGGTTTCTCAAAACCTTCCTCCCACCCATAGAAAAATATGTCACATCCAAACGTCCCCAATTCAAAGAAGAGGCCATACTGAAAGCCCAACAGTTTGACATGATCTATGCACAGTCTAGATACCTTTTACACCGTCATTCCAGACACCCCCCGTGTGGGTACCTCCTACCGGGATGCACTGGGGGCATCCCATGCTGCAGATGGCATCATAGGCTCAATCTCCCATCAGCCATAGCACCGTCCAACACCACCTCCAGTTCCACCACAACCAAGCAACACTACTAGTTTTTCCTAGCAAAACCAAACTCTGGACCATGCAAGAATGATGTCCCAGTCTGGAGCAACAACTTCTTACACACAACTTGTGCCACCGTAGTAGGATTAGGCCTTGGCGTGGCAGACACAACAATATGCGAGGAAAATGCCCACATTTGGGGCATCGCCACCCACCCAGATTTATTATGCACCACCAGTGCAAGCGGTTCAAGCCCCCACCCCTACTCCACCTGCTCCGTTGGGACAAGTGTTTGCATAACAAAACTGTCCCAACCAGCTAGCCCCCAATAATCAACAAGGGTAGGCTAGGAATAACCGACCCCAAAACCAAGCCAATAGTCAACCACAGGGAGGCGGTCAACAACCAAACCCTCCCAAAAATTCCATGGCAAACCGACCTTCCCAAAGTCCTCCACAACCAAATGCACCGAGACACAACACTCTGTTGCATACAAACCAACCATGTACACTCTGTGAGGTCTACGGGCAATATACATTCGAGTGTCCCTTCATGGGTCGCCCTAAGCATGCCATTCGAAATGAGGTTCAACATGCCACCAACACAACCAACCAAACCCAAACCAACCCGGCACCACAAGGACCTCCTCCTATGGTGCTTTAGAACCCATTTCCTGTCCAAGGATTGGTGGAAACCACACCCCCTCCCCAACCCAATCCCAATGCTCTGGGGGCACCTTCCATGGCTGAAAAAAGTGTCCACCACCTGCTAGATATGATGATTGAAGAGGTCAACCTACAAACTAGATGAAATTAGTATGGAACCAACACCGAACCTGCTGACACATCAGCATCATCTACATCCAAATTGGTCAATGCACCTCTTCAGTTACCCCCTTTCCCGCACCCCCCCATACATCGGGTTTCCAATAACGCCACAGCTAGAGCCGCTGTCAGCTACAGAATTGTGGATGATTTGGCCCAAACACCAACTGCCATGTCCACTCTTGAGGTACTCAAAACATGCCCAACATAACGAAAATCCTTACTAGCAGCCCTTGCGGCGGTAGACCCCTTCGACTCCAACTTGATCACATTCGACATGGAGAATGGAGAACTATGCATGCCATCAACAATTGCCTTTCAAATCTCGATGTCTATTCGGAATTTTGTTGTGCACTAGTGCATAGTGGATGAGGGGGAATCCACGTGCATTATGTCTACCCTAGTCTGGTAGAAACTTGGATCCCCAATTCTGCAACCATCCTCCACAACTCTACAGGCTTATGATGGCCATCCCACTAAAGCCCAAGGAATCCTCCCCCATGTCCCCATCACATTAGCCGGGAAGACAGTTCTGATTGACATAGAGGTTCTCAACACTCAATTGGAATATAACCTTCTCCTTAGAAGAAGTTATATGTACGCTATGAGAGTTGTCACATCAACTTTCTTCTATCTCATGATGTTCCCACATGAAGGGAAAATCATGATGGTTGACCAATTGACTTATCACGATCCACAAGGGCTAACAGCAACCGCCAACATTATCCCTATGATCCACACCATTGATCCGCAAGGGATGACCACACACGTGAATGTTATCCCTATGTTCAACACCATGGTTGACAACATACCAGCCTCCCCATTATTGAATGTGGGCCCTAGGTTGTTTGTTGATACCACCATGATGGTTCCTTTCCCCTTAATGTCACCACAACTAACACCAAACGAGACTCCAAATTTGTGCATGCTCTTATCTAGCATCGCTGCACCCAAGCAAAAACTGCAGCCGCAGCCCCAACTGCAACCACAACACCGTCTGCAACCACAACATCAATAGTAGCTGCAACATCATCTGCAACCATAGCATTATGCGTAGCTGCAACCACAACCTCATCCCTACATACAACCATCAGGGAGTTATCTGGGCTCCTCTCCAGTCCATACAATTCCCTTCATCTTTCCCCCACCTGGTGTCATGAGCAACCTAGTAATGGCCACCCTAAACTTACCCAACTTTACATTTGGGATTCCCATGTGGTATCTTGATCCACTAGCTCAACCAAATATTCCCCAGGTCATCTTAACCCCTATGCAACCCATTGTGGACGAGTCTTATCCTCCACCCAGCCCGCAAAAACCAACCACTGCACCCGCACCCACACCGACCCATCCAAAAAGGGCCAGGGGAAAGAACACGAATGCCACCACAAAGCCTCGAAATACCTTGCCTTGCACCATCTATGAAGAACAGGTCCATCCAACTTAGAACTGCCCTAAGATTCCTATAATCCGTGTGCATTTGGATGCCATGGATACAAACAAAAAAACTCCCCGTGGTTGAGCTTCCAAGAGTGCTAATAGTAAGAAACAAGTCACTGAGAACAAACCATGCTTGCACCCTCTATGGACTGTATGGACACTATTATCACCATTGTCAAGACTTTCTCAAGTTTCAAATGGATTTAGCCGACCTCCATCAACATTTCCTTGAATCTGAGATCACCCTGATCGAAGAAGTTCACCCTCCACCTCCTTCTTCAGACACCATGTCCATTTACATGATGTCCAGTTCTACAGACCCTGTTATCTCCACCATCACCGATGATCCATAGAACCTATCTCTTCCGTTGTTTCCCCAGCCACAGCCGCAACCTCAGTTGCAACCTCAACCTCAGTTACTAGGGAAACAGTTGGGTTAATTCCCAATCAACATTTTCCTTTTCCTTTTCCCTTTCCCTTTCCTTTTCCTACCATTCAAGATCCTGAGTAAGTCTATCTCAGCAGCCCACAATCTACAGGATTTCACACTGGGAGATCCTATGTGGTACCTTGAACCACCTACCCTATCTCTAAGGCCCCAGGATGTGTTGACTCATGTCCATCCAATTGAGAGCATGTTGCACCTACCTCTAGGTCCATCAAAGACTCCTCTTGTCTCCAGTCCTACCCCTCTTCCTCCAATAGGGACTGGGGCCAAGGCCACCAAAGCCACAACCAATACCATTTACATGATTTCTAGCACTAGTCACCCTTCCATCTCATCGCTTGTGGAAGATCCACCTGATCTATCATGGCACCACTTATGCGATGATGGAGAGATCTGTAAGACCGCCTCCAGTTTTACCCCATTCCCTTTAAACCATAGTGTGGAATCGGTTCTTCCCAGAAAATACCAAATTCTGTCACTCTGCCTTTCCATAGACCTTTGTCTTGGCAAGGGGACACACCTCTTCGCTGACTTAGGTGGTCGCCTCTTGAAGAAGCTGCGTAACGGGATCTACCTCAAGAGAGTCTATGCCTAAGACCACCACTATGAGTCCCTTATAGCGTAGTTTTTTCCCTTTTTTGTTTTGCAAATTTTTTACCACAAATCAAAGACCCCCATTCAGGGGCAGCACCATTAGCTGCTAATCGAAAGTCACTTGGAGCTTGTTCAAGACACCCCTCACACCTCAGAGCCCAAATTTCTATCTCCTTATGAGACCATCGTCTCATGTTTAAGCAAACAAATTTTGGGCACGCTCCCTGGAATTTACCTCGATTTACGAGCCACAGCATGGTGATCCAAGTGTCTGAGGACCTGTACTTGTAACACTCTTTCCTACCACTACTCATGTGGGTTTTTGGGCCACCACTCATTAAGGAACATCATTTTTTACTTTTGTAACATATAGTTGTCTACTCCATCCACCGCACCTTACGCGGATCTCTGGACCATTGTCCAGAAAACAATTTATTTCTCTTGCATGTATTTGGCATATAACTGCCCCTGGATTTGCACTCACATCACATGTAGTCAAGTCCGTCTATCACAACTCACACATAGCTCTCTTGACCTTTTTTTGAGAGCCACCTCGATTTGCGTGCCTCTGCTGCGATCTATCCCGTGCATGTATTGGTATGTTTCAGAACCATATTCTCTATCCATACTGAACTAATGACCTTTGGACCACTGTCCACCATCCCGACATAGGGCACTTCCTGTGCCACCGCAGTCGATTAACCATAGTAGAGTTTCATTTAAGCTCTTTTCTGACTCCTAAAAACAATGAAAAGATTGCCGAGCGTAGTTTCTTCCTTTCCCGCTCATTAAAGGATAGGAAAGGGTGTCTACATCATCTCACTTACCTCCTTTTGTAGACCATGTAGACTATCAAATGAAAAGGACCACCTTGGCATATTCAAGCCAAGACTATTCCCCTCTACATCCTTTTATGCTTTCTTGGGTGGAGGGGCCGCACTTTACGAAAAATATCACCACAGGTTGTCGTTAAGCTCTTTTCCAGCCTTCTCATCAAGAAAATATTGTCGAGCAAACTTAGTTTCATTCATGCTCGTAAAATTATCTGAATTACCATTCAATCAGTATAGGTTTAACCTTTTCCAGCCTGATTGGACTACCAATGGTAAAGAAGTCTCTCATCCCCTACAGGATGGGCGAGCTCTCCTATGTATAATTTTATCCTTTTTCAGGCACAGGAGACTACCAACGAAAAAGAGCCCCCACTGGAGTCTTCTTCATGCTTTCAGACTCTAAGATTGAAAGCACCATCGAGCATTTACTTTCTCAGACTCGCTAAAAATCCACTGGATCATACCACAACGTTGTCTCTAGAAACCACCCCTGAGAAAAAAATTTGCAAACATTCCCACTTTAGGTCGCCTTTGTTCAAAGTACTCTGCAATGTGTCTTCTTTGGATCCCATCAATATAAAAGGTGTCTATCTCCCCCAAGTATTTCCCATATACACTGACATCCTCGGTATTACAGCTATGATCCCATTCGCATGAGTCAGTTTCATTCGCTGCCTGGGCCACCCTGCCATCATACTCTAAACAAAGGAAGTTTGAGTCTATCACACTCCCCCTACCCATGTTCAACTCTTTCCCTTCCCCCGCCCCCCCCATTCAGTGGGTCAGTCCGCAGATTGTCTCACACCTTTCGGTTATATCCCTCGTGCTTCTGGTCAAGGAAACACCATTGCCTTAACTAGGGGTAGGTCTCCCTCTATTGACAACAACAAACATATTCCAGAGGATAGACCCAAAGGTCCCTGTATCTTGGTTTCATTAACCTCATTTATGAGTTCCTTAGACCAATTCAGAGGAGTCCTTAGTGCCTCTTGGGATGGTTGTTTCTCACATGCTCGACTCCAACTACATCATCGCACCGTTGAGATTTGTACAGGGTTTGGTCCATGCAATATTTGGTTGAAGACCCTGGATGTCACCTGACTCTACCACATTGATGAGTCTACTGGAGGGACCTAAACAGGTTATGTCACTTGTGATTTTCGGGTTGCGTTGGAGACAGTGTTCAGAAGCCCCAGCAACGCTTCTATATAGATTTATGATTGATGCAGCATACTTGTACCATAGAGACTATGACTCTCAATCAACGAGTCCATATAGATATGTATCGTCCCAGATCCAACAGGCCATCAGTCATGAAGATATAGCATTCCATGAGAATTCCATGGGTCCAATGTAGCAGTTCTTCATATCAGTATTGTATTCAGCCTCACATTGAAGCAACCACTATGTACCATCAGTTGTATATGATCGGCTCTTGTATTTTAGAGCATAGATCAAATTATTATTTTGACATTATCACGATGATGGGGATTCCCACCTCGTCCATATACATGTCACACATTATTTGTATCTCACCCATTGGTGGGAACCATATTAATACAAAAACCAAAGGCCAGCATGCCCCAACCCCGGAAGCACCACCTCTCTGCAACAAATCCTATGATGTCCGTCGGCCATACGATGAGCTCCTGTCCTCACACATCAGGGGGAAATATATTAACCCAAAAAATCCCTCACTCAGCTCTACATGGCCTACACCACCCAAGGACACCCATGCACAACCCTCGTATCACCCCATTAGACCCCCACACCCTAAAAAAGGCTTAAAAATGAGCAAAAGGGATTAAAAACCCAAAAAAGGAGCCTAAATAACTCTACTAGGGGCTAAAGCCTCCAAAGAGGGGCTAAAATACCTCAAAGGAGCCTAAAACCCTAAAAGGAGCTAAAGTTAGGGCGAAAGGGGCTAAAAGCCCAAAAAAGGGGTTAAAGCCCTGACCAAGGGATTAGAACCCTAAAAAATCCATAAATAGAGGGGTGGGGGTCACTCTCAAGACATTCTTCCCTTGCATACTGTTATGCTACCCATGGATGCCTTGAGACCCTTTGTCTCTCAAGCCACCCACATCCCCCCTCTCATCCATTCATTCTCCCATTGAGCCACAACTCCTCCATGCCAAGAGAGAGAGAGAGGTGCTTCTTCTAGCCAGGGCATGGTGGCCCATTGCACCAAAGAGAAGGTATATGATTATTTGCTTATGTATTTTCTTTAGTAGCTTAGTTGTTATCTAACCCATCACTACAACAAAAACTAGATTTAGCATCTCTTTTTGCATCCTTTTTTGCGTCTAGACCATCATTCAGTGCATTTTTCTTCATTTTTGGACAAAATGGCGTGATTTCACATGTTGGTGCTATTTTAGGAATTTTTTGCGTCCTTTTTCTAAACCTAGCACAAATTGCGGCGTAATTTGCATCGGGTTTTTCACCTGGTTATGCGCCAGGTTTTGCATCAGGTTTTGCGACAGGTTTTGAGCCTAGTTCTACACATAATTTTGCACCTAGTTTGTACATCTACTCTTGTTGCACCCCCTTTTATGCCCATGTTTGCCTCAAATTTTATGCCCTTATTTTCATCCACTTTTTCATCCTTTTTTACACCCACTTATGCTTCTTTTTTTGCATCCCTTCGTGTGCCAAGTTTTGCATCAAAGTTTACATCCTGTTTTGAGTCTAGTTTTGCATCTCGTTTTGTTTCAGCCATTTTTGCATCCATTTTTTGTCCACTTTTGCACCCACATTTTCATCCCTTTTTGCATCCCATTTTGCATCCATGTTTATGTCTTTTTTTGCATCTACTATTGCATCCACTTTTGTCGCATCCCAATTCACACCCATTTTTTTGCTTACTTTTACACCCACTTTTGCATCCATTTTTACATCTTTTTTTGCATCCAACTTTACATCAGTTATTGCATCCCTTTATGCATCCATTTTTGCATCGGGTTTTGCGTTGGGTGTTACGACTACTTTTGCATCTACTTTTGTTGCATCCATTTTCGCATCCAATTTTGTATCCAATTTTACATCCATGGTTGTATCCACTTTTGCACCACTAAGTTTCATCATGTTTTGCTTCCATTATTGCATCATTTTTTACATCCACTTTTGCATCACATTTTGCATCCATTTTTGGTGCACCCCATTATGCACCTACTTTTGTTGCATCCTTTTTTGCATCCATATTTTTATCCACTTTGCATCCAGTTTTACACCCAGATGTTAAAGATGAAAATGAGAATAATGATTATGATATTGAGGATTGTTATGATGATGATGATAATGTTGTTGATAATGAGGAGAATGATGACAATGATGATGATGACGATGATTATGATGATGAAGAGGAGGAGGATAATGGCAATGACGACATTGCCAATGATTATGATGACAATGACAATGATGATGAATACAATGAGAATGATGATGTTGGTCATCTTAAAAATAAGTTGTTATTTGTCATGCATAAATCGTGTGTGTCCTCCATGACCCTTTTCCACTAATCACATATTTTGGGTAGAAGATATTTCTTATGCCAAAGGTAATGATGAATAACTGATGAAAATGTCAATAATGATGATGATGATGATGTAAAGGACAATGGCGATGATGATGACATGGATGATGATTATGCCGATGATGATGACTATTGTGATAATCATGATGACAATGACAAACATGATGATCATGATCATTTCCATCACCGTCATCATCAAAAACATCATCACAGTCATTGTCATCTAGTTCATCATCTTCATTATTTAAAGCATATGGGATATGTTTACCATTTAAAGCATGCATAACAAGTGGGATTATTCTAAAACACCCCACCAAAGTACAAAATTAAAACCACAAGGGAAACATAATATTGAAAGTGTTTCCATTTTCCTTCTCTCAACAAAGCATGCTTCATTTTAGGGAATGTTATCTCCTAAAATGACCAGTTAGTTTTTCATTATTTTAGGTGATAGGTTAGAGTCCAAAAATTTATTTTAAAATTTTTTAGAGTCATTAGGAGGTACTCTTTCCCAATGTATAGTTGAAAATTTCATCCATAGAGATGGGCATTCCATATATTCAGTTCTGGAGGTGCAGACACAGATCTTTGCGAGCAATGTCACTGGAAAGGGCAGAGTCACAGAGAAAAGAAATTAAGATGGAATTATTTTCAATACAAACAAGGTTTAAAGGAGGGTTTGCCATCAAGGAAATAGATGAGTATTGCACTCCGCGTGTTATTGAGACATCTAAAGGTTCTCTCCCAGCACTTAGGTTTTTCTTTTCAGCCAGATCTCTTCTGAATCTCTGCATGGCCCCTGGCAGGTGGATGCAGTGGCCATGAAACATATACCAGAGGGAAGTCTGGCGTTCCATCCCACAGATCATGAAGACCTACAACCTCCACGAAGACATCACCACTTTTAGTTACGTTCTATTGTAGCTGCCCAGTTTCGAAGTTGGTGATCAAGTAAGAGTGACCAAGGCACAGCTGTGATTGCTGGTGAAAAATATATTGGCCTTGAACTGACTGTGGTCTTAAGAATCAACAACTACAAGGTTAAATGGTGTACCCTGAACCATGGTGCATGCCTCGTCTTTCACTGTAGATATAGCAGCTTTCTATGAGGGCTATTATAAATTGAAGTCTGTGGAAATTATTGAAGGAACAGTGGCCACAGGATTCGGCATGGATGAGCATGGAAATGTTAAGATAGTAAAGTTGAAGGATGGCAGGGAACTAGAAGTAGACATTGTTGTTGTTGGAGTTGGAGTAAGACCTTTGATAGGCCTTTTCAAAGGATATTTATATCCACACCTTTCTGAAGCAATTCTCCATTCATCGCAAGTCACATCTTTCATCCATGGCAACATTCTAAGAGGCTCCTCCTGGAAACCCCAAAACTGGAGAGAAGGACATATCAAAAAGTTTGATCAAGGGATAGCCACAGCTGATATTATAAGGGATCTTATTGCAAGTCATGAGAGGGAAGCTGCTTTGGAAACTGAATTGAAAAAGCGAAACAAAGAGAGGCAGATCTGGAAAATGAGCTTGCAAATATATGAGTTTTTGTTTCAAAACCGAAGAAGGATTCATAAGTGGTGTGATTGACTCATATAATGAAGACTCTAATAGCAAGTATTGTAAAGTTTGCTTTGTGGCACAAACTGCAGCTGTTCTCTTTCCTTGTCAACATTGTGTTTTGTGCAAGGCATGTTCCGTAGCATGCACAGAATTCCCACTTTGCAGATGTCTTATTATAGACATGATTATGACATAAATCTTGAGGTCTATGTGCCAGCTGGAGTACTATCATCTATTTTTCTAACAGAGCATACCCATCTTAATGGAAATAACAAAAATGATATTGACAGAAGACAGAGTTCTCCAGTTTTTTTTTAGTGGAAATGCCAAAGATGAACTATTCGACCTATCCATAATTCATTGAGGTGTGTTACATGTGTCGAATACTTGAAAGAGGAAAAGATTACATCCCGATTTTGAAGCAATCAACTCTAGATTTCTAGGTATTCTTCAAACAGAACAAGGATGAGAGAAGGCAGGAAATACTCTAGATTTTGTGCAGCTAGTTAAGGATTCGATCCACCTTTCCAGTCCAGTTTTCCAGCAAGAAATGTACAGGTGGCATTTTGGGTTTTATCCTTCAGCCTTCGAAGATCTCTTGCTTTGTCATCACATTGAAGAATGTCAATACTCTTGCAGCTGTTGAAGACTCTATTTAGATATAGTTTGATTTCCTTTAATAAAGGATTTGTTTTGTTAGAGTTTACAATGAGTGTTAGACTTTACTATTTTTAGATAAACAGATCCAGTTTTATAGGATCTGATCCTTCATTGTAAAAGGATATAAATGCCCAGCTTTTCTAAGAGACAGAGGTTCAAGTTTGGATACATTTTGGGCTATGTACTTGACACTTTCTTGCTATATGAATCACAATTTTCTTTGGTCATTGGATATCAGTCTGTCCACATTTTCCATTATTCTATATTTGATTCTATTTAGTTCAGTTGTTCAGAACTGTCATATTCTGATACAGCTCATGGATGAATTAGATCTTCTTTATATTCTTGTATGACCCTACAGCTCTGTATTTGGTTATCTTGAATGTCTTTCTTCATACCTTGATTATTTACTGTAGCTGATATTTAATTTCTCGAAGCACTGGCTTATTTAGAGGCATGGCATGTTGTCTTACTACTTAGTCTTCTCAGTTATCCCATTGATCCACACTTCGATTATTATAATTTCTTAAGTTACCAGGCATACTTAGCCATAAACACTAAGTAGTTTCTTGGAGCATTAACAAATTGGCACCGTTGCCGGGGAGCGAGTTGAGAAGCTGAACTTCCTGGGAAACGACACAGATCTATTCCTTGATGATAGACAAGGATTAGACACTTCACTGGTTATATATCTTCTATCTGGTGACTCCACAGCATCATTCTAGCTCCGAAGAGATCCAGTACCAGAGCAAATCCACAAGGACCCCTGGTGTCTCCAGTATCAAATCCAAATCCAATTTTGAAGAAGGAGAAGAAAATCAAAGGTCAAGATGTACAAGAAGGTAAATCTGATAACCCTTTGTCCCATTTTTTCAAACCTTTGGCTGCACCCTCCCCTACCTTTGTAAGCTCGCCTGCTGTCACTTTCTCTGCTATACCTAATACCACGGTCACCATGGCTAGAGTGGGAGGAGGTCTCACCAAGATGGAGCAGATCTTAATTGCTAGATATGCACCTTTGCAGCTGCCCCATCCACTGTCCCAGATGCCTACTAATGATTATCAGAAATATATGCCAAAATTTTTTGGGACAGGAGAGTGCACAACAGAAGAGAATCTTGAAACATTTTATGCTTATGCTGAAAACATAAACATCGAAGCAGAAGATGTTTGGATGAGGATCTTCGTACAGATCTTGGATGGTGAATCCCGGAAGTGGTTCAAAAAGCTACCTGTTGCCTCTATAGGAGACATCATAGCACTTGATGATGCCTTCTTGAAAGAGTGGGGTGACAGGAAAGATTATCTGCATTATATTACTGAGTTTGGAAATCTCAGGCGGAAAAATGGTGAGTCCATATCTGAATTTTCTAAAAGGTTTAATAAGCTGTATGATAGGATCCCAGAATTTATCAAACCCTCTTAGACCTCTGCTCATATTACTTATTCCGGAGCTTTCGATTATCAATTCTGTTTATTATTGAGAGAAAGAGAGCCTGAAACTCTTTCAGCTATGCAAGAAGCTGCTATCAAAGTTGAATCTAACTTGCTAGCCTCTGAAAAATTAAAGGGGAATACTGATAGGAAGAAAAGAAGTGAAGAGACTTCTACTTCCTCAAATTCTAATCAAAAAGTTGACAAGCTAGCAAATATGCTTGAAACCTTGACATATGAAATGTCAAAAATCAAGCTTGATGGTAAATCTCCTGCCAAGGGTAGAAATCAAAGTGACTACCCGAACAGAAACCAAAATCAGAATCAAAATTGGAGGAGAAACAACCAGCAGGTTCAGCTTATGCAGAGAGCGAAGAATCCTACTAATGAACAGAGGATCAGAGCACCATTCCAGAGTGTTGTCCTTGATGAGGAAGATGAAGATGAAGTCCAAGAGTTAGAGGAAGATATCCATTGTGTTGAGGATGGAGATGAGCATATTTTTCTGACAGAGTCTGACTATGAAGGGTCATTGTTCGATCAGCAGTTGAACCAGATCTATGAAGATTAGTGTGTGTTACAGGCTGATGAACAGACATGGTATAATCTGAGATCAAAAAAGACTCCCAGAAAGCAGAGTACTCCAGCTCCTCCGAAGAAGACTGCTGCTCCTGCAAAGCAGCTAGCCAAAGATGTTCAGAAAGCACCCCAGTCCCAGCCAATGGTAAGAGCTCATTCTTCTGAACCTGAAAAAATTTATTCTTCATTCAATTTAGAAACAGAAATTCAAAATCTTAAGATTCCAGTACCCCTTGTCGAATTGATGAAGAATGAAGTTTTCCGAAAAGATATTTGTAAAACCCTTGATCACAAATCTATTTCTTTTTCTTCTGATACCATAAATCTGTCTGATGATAAGCCAAACATTGTCTTGGGCCCTATGATTGAAGACAGGGATGAAAGCTGCCCTCCTTTTTATATCTCTTTAAATATCCATGAAAAGACCTTGCACAATTGCCTCCTAGATTCAGGTGCTTCCCATAACCTGATGTCCAAAACAGTCATGCATGGATTAGGATTAGAGATCACCCGCAGTTACCATGATTTTTTCTCCTTCGAATCCAGGAAGGTGAAATGCCTCGGTTTGATAAAAGATCTTGTTGTTTCTCTGTCCTCGGCCCCAATGAAAACCATGGTCATGGATGTAGTAGTTGCTGATATCCCGCCCAAGTTTGGGTGCTTACTGTCTAGGTCATGGATGAAAAGACTAGGAGGAACCCTGCAAATGGACCTTTCCTATGCCACTATCCCAGTCTTTGGTGGAGAAAATAAAAGGTTATACCGTGAGTCCCACCTCTCTTTCATCATCAGTGATGAAAAGAACCCAACAAACCATCCAGTATATTCAGTGGACACGGGAATGGGCTCCTGTATTCTGCAGATTGATGATTCATTACCTGAATCATTGTCATTGAAAAAGCCTATGGTTCAGCCCATTTACATTAGTAAAGAAAGCATGGTATGGACTATTTTTTTTGATGGAGCATGCACCAAAGAGTCTGCTGGAGCAGGTATTGTCTTCATCTCTCCTTCAAAGGAGAAGACACAGCTGTCATTCAAGTTGTATTTTCAGGTAACTAACAATATTGTTGAATACAAAGCCTTGCTGTTGGGGCTGAATTCTTCCAAAGAAATGAAGATCAAGAAGTTACATGTATTCAGAGATGCTGATCTAATTGTCCAACATGTCAACAAATCATTCCAGGAAAAACATGTCAGGCTCAAGCCTACAGAGACGAGGTACTCAGAATTATCCCTTCTTTTTCTGAGTTCAAAATAGCACATGTGCCTAGATTGATGAACGAAATGGCTGATTCTTTAGCTGTTTCAGCATGCACTTTCATTCCTCCTCTGCCTCCTAAATTATCATATGAGATTCAAATGAAATATAGGCCATCATTGCCTGATAACATAAAATTTTGGAAAGTATTTGAGGATGATGCAGAGTTGACCATATTTCTGAATGTCATAGATGAGTTTGCTGACCTCGAAATTGATGAAGACAATCAGAATGAACATGTTGCTGAAAAAACCAGATTTAAAAGCAAAATTGGGGCACACGAAATAGTTCAGCTTTCTTCTAACAGAATTCCTAAGGGGCTGGTCCCTTTGGAGAAACTTTTTGACAGTAATGATGTGGCTGTCAAGCTTGAAAAGTCAGAATAAGAGTCTGATGTTTGCCCACTGAATTTGTCAAATAAATCAGATTCGAGGTTCGTAAATTTAGCTTCTCATTTAACAGAACAGCAGAAGTCTAAGTATGCTGGCCTATTGAAAGAGTTCTCCGACATCTTTGCATGGAAGTATTCAGATCTAAAGACATATGACACCGAGATCATTCAACACAAAATCCCACTGAACAAGGATACCACTCCTTTCCGACAGAAGCTGAGATCTTTCAGCCCAATGTTGCTGCCCACAATGGAAAAAGAAATCAGAAAGTTGCTTGAGGCTAAAATCATTATCCCGCTTAGATACTCAGATTGGATTGCAAATCTTGTCCCCGTGAGAAAAAAGAATGGTGAAATCAGACTCTGTGTCGATTTCAGAAACTTAAACAAGTGCTCCCGAAAGGACAATTATCCATTGCCCAAAATGGAGCACATCTTACAGAAGGTTTCAGGAGCAAGTGTCATGTCTTTTATAGAAAGGTTTCTGGGGATACAATCAGATTGCTGTCCATCCTGAGGACAGAGAAAAGACAGCCTTCACGAATCCATGGGGCACATTCATGTACCAAAAGATGCCTTTTGGTCTCATGAATGCCGGGGCTACTTTCCAGCGGGCAATGGATATTGCCTTTGTCAGAGAAAAGGATAAATTTGTCCTTATATATCTCGATGATATCACAGTGTTCTCTCACAGTCATGATGATCATTTGCTGCATTTGAGAAAGGCATTCGAGAAGTGCAGAAAATATGGGATCTCATTGAATCCGAAGAAGTCATTTTTTGCACTGAAGGAAGGTAAAATGCTCGGTCACATTGTTTCAGCAGAAGGGGTTAAAATTGATCCCAAGCGAGTGGAGGCAATCCAAAATTTGTCACTGCCTAGATCCAAGAAAGATGTCCAATCTTTTCTTGGCACTATCAACTTCATTCGCAGATTGATATCAAATTTTGCAGAATTGACTAAGCACATTACCAGCATGTTGAAGAAAGATTCTGAAATCAGATGGAATGAACAGGAAAAAGCTTCTTTTCATGATATCAAAGAAGCAATCACTTCAGCTCCGGTTCTAATCAGTCCAGACTTTGAAAAAGAATTTTTCATATTTTCATTTGCTTCACATGACACTATTGCAGCTGTTCTTTTACAGAAAAATGATGATGGACAGGAGCAGCCTGTTGCCTTTTCTAGCCGAGTGCTCCGTGATGCTGAGCTCAAGTATGAACCTATGGAGAAGCAGGCATATGCATTGATCAAAGCCTTGAAGGCATTCAGAATTTACATTCTCCAATCTAAGGTAATCGCTTATGTTCCCTCTAGTTCAGTCAAAGATGTTTTGGTTCAACCTGACATTGATGGAAAAAGGAGCAAGTGGGTAGCAAAGCTGATTGAGTTCGACACCGAAATCAAACCTGTCAAGCTGGTCAGAGGGCAAGGACTTGCTTGGTTGCTGGCTGAAGAGAATTGCAAAGCATTAAAGATTGATGATGAGAAAGAAGGTACAGCAGATTTCCAGTTTGAAATTTCAGCAAATCAAATGAGTACAGATTTACAGGTAACATCCTATATCTCAGACTGTGAATGGTACAGGGATATTATTTGCTTTCTGCAAAATCTATCTTTGCCAGAGGGACTAACCAGAACTCAGGGAAGAGCTCTCAAGCTCAAAGCTACAAATTTCTGCATTAAAGATAACTTGCTATTTTGGAAAGATCCTTTAGGGGCTCTCCTGAGATGTGTGACAAAAGAGGAGTCTGTCAAGATAATGACTGAATTTCATGATAGTATCTGTGGTGGACATCACTACTGGAAGACCACAGTCCACAAGATACTAAGAGCTGGCTATTACTGGCCTCGGATGTTTTATGGTGTATTTGCTTTTGTTAAAGCATGTGACAAATGCCAAAGATTTCAAGGAAAGGAACAGCTGAAATCTTTACCTTTGAAACCCATCATAGCCATTGGCCCATTCCAGCAATGGGGCCTAGACTTCATTGGAGAAATACATCCTTCAT
Organism: Pseudotsuga menziesii; assembly: GCA_001517045.1. Lineage (NCBI taxonomy): Eukaryota > Viridiplantae > Streptophyta > Pinopsida > Pinales > Pinaceae > Pseudotsuga > Pseudotsuga menziesii. The sequence goes on from LPNX011198173.1 coordinate 85,496, forward strand.
CAAGCAATCAGCACAAGTGGATATTGGTTGCCACAGATTATTTCACGAAATGGATTGAATCCATTCCCACAAGAAATGCTAATCATAAGGTTATTATTGACTTTCTGTTTAGTAATATCTTTTCAAGGTTTGGCTGTCCCAGGAAGCTGATTGCAGACAATGCTCCTGCCTTTAATGACCGGCATTTGGTGAGTTTATGTGAAGAGATGGGGATCAAACTATCTCATTCCACATCATATTACCCACAGGGCAACGGACTAGCTGAGTCTTCAAATAAAAGTTTGTCTCGTATCATCAAGAAATTGCTGGAGGAAAACAAGAAAAGTTGGGACAGCAAGTTAAAATTCGCCTTGTGGGCTGACAGAGTGACCAGCAAAAAGTCTATTGGTACATCTCCATTTAAGCTAGTATATGGTACTGAAGCCATATTCCCGGTCCAACTTGTGTTACCGATGACTAGTTTCCTTCAAGAGGTCAGCTCTGAACCTGATGATCACACTAGGAGAGTTTTTCAATTGGTGGAGTTGCAACAGGAGAGAGAGCATCTAATAGAAAAGTCTGAAAATCACCAAATGAAGGTAAAAAACACTTTTGACAGGAAAACAAAAACAGGGATGTTCAAAACAGGTGATTTTGTCTTGAAGTGGGATGCAGCTAGGCAAAAGAAGGGACAGCATGGTAAGTTTGATGCTTTATGGACTGGTCCATATGTTATTGCAGAGGTATATCACAATAACACTTTTTCTCTTCATCATCTGGATGGAGAGATTCTTGCAGGTGGCCCATTTAATGGGCGGTTTTTGAAAATCTATTTCTCATAAAGGCCTCTGGCCTTTTTCATTGTAAATATTCATCATTTTTGTTGTTGTTTAGAGTCAGTTTGTCAAAATAAACTCCATCCCCAATGGGAGTACTAGATTAGGTGTCAGTTTTATTTTTAGGAAAGGCATTGGTTCTGGGATTCTTAGAACCTCACTGGGAGGATTCTTTCCCCGAGTAGGAGCTAGATGTTATCTCCTAAAATGACCAGTTAGTTTTTCATTATTTTAGGTGATAGGTTAGAGTCCAAAAATTTATTTTAAAATTTTTTAGAGTCATTAGGAGGTCCTCTTTCCCAGTGTATAGTTGAAAATTTCATCCATAGAGATGGGCATTCCATATATTCAGTTCTGGAGGTGCAGACACGGATCTTTGCGAGAAATGTCACTGGCAAGGGCAGAGTCACAGAGAAAAGAAATTAAGATGGAATTCTTTTCAATACAAACAAGGTTTAAAGGAGGGTTTTCCATCAAGGAAATAGATGAGTATTGCACTCCGCGTGTTATTGAGACATCTAAAGGTTCTCTCCCAGCACTTAGGTTTTTCTATTCAGCCAGATCTCTTCTGAATCTCTGCATGGCCCCTGGCAGGTGGATGTAGTGGCCATGAAACATATACCAGAGGGAAGCTTGGCGTTCCATCCCACAGATCATGAATACCTACAACCTCCAAAAATACATCACCACTTTTAGTTGCGTTCTATTGTAGCTGCCCAGTTTCGAAGTTGGTGATCGAGTAAGAGTGACCAAGGCACAACTATGATTGCTGGTGAAAAATATATTGGCCTTGAACTGACTGTGGTCTTAAGAATCAACAACTACAAGGTTAAATGGTGTACCCTGAACCATGGTGCATGCCTCGTCTTTCACTGTAGATATAGAAGCTTTCTATGATGGCTATTATAAATTGAAGTCTGTGGAAATTATTGAAGGAACAGTGGCCACAGGATTCGGCATGGATGAGCATGGAAATGTTAAGATAGTAAAGTTGAAGGATGGAAGGGAACTAGAAGCAGACATTGTTGTTGTTGGAGTTGGAGTAAGACCTTTGACAGGCCTTTTCAAAGGATATTTATATCCACACCTTTCTGAAGCAATTCTCCATTCACCGCAAGTCACATATTTCATCCATGGCAACATTCTAAGAGGCTTCTCCTGGAAACCCCAAAACTGGAGAGAAGGACATATCAAAAAGTTTGATCAAGGGATAGCCACAGCTGATATTATAAGGGATATTATTGCAAGTCACGAGAGGGAAGCTGCTTTGGAAACTAAATTGAAAAAGCGAAACAAAGAGAGGCAGATCTGGAAAATGAGCTTGCAAATATATGAGTTTTTGTTTCAAAACCGAAGAAGGATTTAGAAGTGGTGTGATTGACTCATATAATGAAGACTCTAATAGCAAGTATTTTAAAGTTTGCTTTGTTGCACAAACTGCAGCTGTTCTCTTTCCTTGTCGACATTCTGTTTTGTGCAAGGCATGTTCCGTAGCATGCACAGAATGCCCACTTTGCAGATGTCTTATTATAGACATGATTATGACATAAATCTTGAGGTCTATGTGCCAGCTGGAGTACTATCATCTATTTTTGGAACAGAGCATACCCATCTTAATGGCAATAACCAAAATGATATTGACAGAAGACAGAGTTCTCCAGTTTTTTTTTAGTGGAAATGCCAAAGATGAACTATTCGACCTGTCCATAATTCATTGAGGTGTGTTACATGTGTCGAAGACTTGAAAGAGGAAAATATTACATCCTGATTTTGAAGAAATCAACTCCAGATTTCTAGGTATTCTTCAAACAGAACAAGGATGACAGAAGGCAGGAAATACTCTAGATTTTGTGCAGCTAGTTAAGGATTCGATCCACCTTTCCAGTCCAGTTTTCTAGCAAGAAATGTACAGGTGGAATTTTGGGTTTTATCCTTCAGCCTTCAAAGATCTCTTGCTTTGTCATCACATTGAAGAATGTCAATACTCTTGCAGCTGTCGAAGACTCTATTTAGATATAGTTTGATTTCCTTTAATAAAGGATTTGTTTTGTTAGAGTTTACAATGAGTGTTAGACTTTACTATTTTTAGATAAACAAATCTAGTTTTATAGGATCTGATCCTTCATTGTAAAAGGCTATAAATGCCCAGCTTTTCTAAGAGACAGAGGTTCAAGTTTGGATACATTTTGGGCTATGTACTTGACACTTTCTTGCTATATGAATCACAGTTTTCTTTGGTCATTAGATATCAGTCTGTCCACATTTTCCATTATTCTACATTTGATTCTATTCAGTTCAGTTGTTCAGAACTGTCATCTTCTGATACAGCTCATGGATAAATTAGATCTTCTTTATATTCTTGTATGACCCTACAGCTCTGTATTTGGTTATCTTGAATGTCTTTCTTCATACCTTGATTATTTACTGTAGCTGATATTTAATTTCTCGAAGCACTGGCTTATTTAGAGGCATGGCATGTTGTCTTACTGCTTAGTCTTCTCAGTTATCCCATTGATCCACACTTCGATTATTATAATTTCTTAAGTTACCAGGCATACTTAGCCATAACCACTAAGTAGTTTCTTGGAGTGTTAACAGGGAATTATGTTAAAATCCATGCATTCATAGTCCATCCATACTATACTTGTAATAAATGTAAATATAATACTTAATATAATTTATAAATTCAGTAAATATTTTATAAACACCCTTATGATATATAAACTTATTTCACCTTAATAATGGTAAAATATGTAAATATAATAATAATATATAATTAATATAAATATGTTACTATAGTTCATATGTTAAAAGATTTAATATAAATAAATATATATAGTTCATATGTTATGTGATTTAATATAATTAAATATATACACATATTATTTACTTATACATTATACAAATTAAAATTTAGATTAAAACCTATGAAGTTTCATAGCGAGGCGAAGCAAGACATGAAGGATTTTTCAAATATAGATCTATGTACAGCTACCCATTTTCCAAAGGGGCTTCTGCTAAATCAATCTATGGATTGGGGGTTATGAGTATCAATTTGGTCCGTCTGGTCCGTCCCCAATTCGGCCATGAGAGGATTTAATTCGGTCATGAGAGGATTTAATATTATTTCACCCGTGAGGACTTCTCAGGGCGCCCAGTTGGCAACGTGGGTGTCTTGATTCTTGGGCCAGGCCATTCAAAGCTTGGGTTTTGGGGATGGATCAAAGTAAACTAGGAGCTCTACCACTGTTGATGCCTCTATTGTCTCTGTCTTAGATGATTCTCTCTTAGATACTATATAATATATACCTATGTTGGTGGTGCTACTTATGCTAGTTCACAAAAATTTAGATCGCTATCTCGCGATTGGATTTTGTATTACTATAGATTGGTATTTACAGCTATGTTTTATGAGAGGGATTCACACATATGGACTAATTAGGATTAGACAGGATGAGACCCAGCTAGGAGACCTAATCTAATTAGCCATACCTCAAACTCTACGAGGGTGCATAAATTACAGGGACAAGGGGCCAAATCCATACGATTTTTGGATGCCGAGAACGAACCAGGTGAGCATGCTCTATTATAGGGACTAACAGATCGAGCACGCAATGCTATGAAGCTTTGTCTTTATAACAAGCAGCTCTCGAACCACATATTACTCAAGTACCAGTCATGATAATGCTTTCTCATGGATCCTTTGGATGACCTCCAAGCTTCCAGCTTCCACATTTCGTTAAAGAAATTAGTGCATTTTCCATCAATAGGATCATTGAATATGGAGAGAATTTGGGATTGAATCAAAATACTGAAGATGGAAAGAATTGGGTATTGAATCAACTCATGTGGATTCTTTGTAATTTTATGTTAGGTGGCGTGATTTCTAATGACAAATGCAAAGGATTCTCCATTGTTGTTGTATTTTCCTATTTCTCTGTTACTCCCTGTGTAGAATATTCTATGACCATATTTTGCTTATAGGACAAATGCAAATGTTATGGCCTAAGGCTATGTCTTTTGACCTTTCCATTGATTAAGTTACAAAAAATATCCATGGTTAAGCAAAATTCATAAAAGAGGTACTATATCTTTCTCACATGCCAATATTCCCTTTATAGGCTTTGTGGTGGCCTAAGGCCCCACACATAGTTCATGAGCCCTAAGGAAAAAATGTTTTGGCCCAATAACTCTTTTCACATCAAATCATGGCCTAGGGACTAAAAGCCATACTTGGTGTGTCAATCCTCAAAATGACTGACATATCTTACTCATTGGCTAAATATTATCTATGTATTATATAGGGCCTTTGAGGTGGTGTAGGGAATCACACATGATCCATGAGCCCCTTACCCTTAGAATTTATGTTTTGACTTGATAATATGGCCCAATCAATGATAATTATTCTTGGTCACACAAAGCTTGAAATCACCATTTCTTGCTTGTAATCCAAAGATTTCCCACATAGAGATGACATTATAGACTAGGGCCCATGACAACACATCAGACATGATGTTATGGTGAAAACATCCATATAACAATCAATTTCTTTGCTAATTTTCTTAAATCTATTTTGTTAAATTTTTACCTTTTTTCTTTTTTTCTCATTAGTTTTAAAAATAAAATAAAATACAACTTTAAGAAGAATAGATGAAATCCTATGTGGTCGGGAGGGTATTAAACTCCCTATTGGTTATACATAAACACACTAAAGAAGAAATTATATATCAATGGGAGGGTGGAGATGTTAAATCTTGAGATATAAATGGGTTGGGTCGAGATTGAACGGATCGTCAAAATGCTTAAACTCCATCGAAATTTTTGCTTGCAATCGGTGTTCCATTCTTTATTCTATCGATTGCGGCCAGCTAATTCCATCGTGAGCCCATTCCTCCATTTTCCAAGGAGCCACAAAATATTGCCACTGTAAAATATTAATCAATAATTTAACAGGTAACCAATTGTTAGAGGCATTAACACTATTGTGGTGTCTGGGAATTAATGGTGTTATGAAATAATAATAAGGGTTACATTTGTTGTTTCAAACCATGGTGAGGACCTGGCCTGTCGATTTTTAAATCCCAACCAACCTTCAAATCACCCGCATTTTTTCCAATGCAATGTCTTTTTGTCTCACGAAGTTTGGTAAAAATAGGCCACTTATGGCCCTGACGAATTCAGGCCAATTGTAATCCTCTTGGAGCTAGACAGAAGGAAATTTCCACCTTAAAAAACAACTCTCACTTGTCTAGTATTTTTATATTTGAATAGTCCACAATTACATTTTTTGAAGGAAATCTATGAAGTTTAACGAAATGCTTCATTTATTTTCTCAATCTTCTTTAGGGAATGATGATTTTACTGTCCGGATTCCCCCAAAGAGCTCCACCATGATGGTCTGCGTGGGGGAATCTGTAAGCATCTCGATGTACCATTATGATTTCCTACTATGATTCCTCCAAAATGCAAATAGCGATCCCACCACCGGAAACTATTTGGGTCCATCCAACATCGATTTGCATGATATAAAATCTCACTTAATTTTGAAGAAAATCTCGTAAAACGCCAACGGTATCGCAAGCACCAAAAGAAGTTTGTTGATCATTAAAATTAAACATCCACTTAGGGAGAATAAAACTAAAACTAATTGGTTCTCCATAAAACTAAAACTAACCCAAAATTTGTGAGCTAGAAAGACATTGCCGCTGGAAAACACGTGGATGATTTGAAGGTTGGTTGGGATTTAAAAAATCAACAGGCCAGGACACCGCCATGGTTTTGAATTTTTTTTTATCCAGTAATGAGCTCTACTAATGGAGCTAACCAAAGTTGCATAAATTGAAAAAGAAAGAAAAGCTTATGCGAATCTGAAGGTTGAAGAAATTTTTATGGGAGTCTAATGAGCGGTCATATTTATATTAGTTATTTTGAAAAGAAATATAACAATAAGAAAATGAATTTGTGTTCATTGGATTGTAATTTTCAATTTCATATATCAAATCTTACGACTCAGAGGGCCTCCACATTCCATCGTGATGGTTTTTGGATCCACAAGGAGAGAAGGGCACCATGCATTTTCCTTTATGTATAGTGAAGAGAAAAGGTAAAAATAAATTCAATGGAATTGTTACGTCTATAAAAACTTGTGCCCCATGAGCTACAATATGTGTGCAGAAGGGGGCTAGTTTTTGCATTCATTACGTCATGAAAATTGGAAAATAAGCTACTAATGGACATCTTTACTATATACTATCAATATTCAATAAGAAGATTGACTTGTGATATTAAAAATTTGAAACAAAATATTTTCTTTACCTGTCAACCTTATTTGGTCATTCAATGATCTTCAATACATGAGATTATAAGAGGACCCACGCGAATGGTTGACATGAAAAATAGTGTCTCTTGTGCAAATAGTTAAAGTTTCAATTTCAAAGGTATAGTCTCTCCATGTCCAGGTCAGGTCTTGGTTTCAAAGGTATAGTTCCTCCACGTCCAGGGGTTTCGAGGTTCTCTAAAGCTACCTAAAACTTAGAAAAAATCCTATAACTATTGCCCTTGGATTTTTGGACTATTTTGCATTGTAAGATTATGTTTCCATTCAAAGGATTGAGGAGAAAACATTGGATTATTCATCGAATGTTTTCAAATTTAAAAACTTTATGTACAAAATCTTTTTGTAGGAAACTTATTTTCACTTATGTGGTGATTTAGAAGTTTGATGTAACTTATTTTCACTTATTTTCCTAGACTTTCTTTCATCACATAAACTTATTATTTACACAACTTTCTCTCATTTTTAAAACATATCGAAGTTCTCTCCGGTGTTTGATTTCCCCCGCTTTGGGGGTATGCTAGTTTATAAACACCTTTATGATATATAAACTACTTTCACCTTAATAATGATAAAATATGTAAATATAATAATAATATATAATTAATAGAAATATATTACTATAGTTCATATGTTAAAATATTTAATATAAATAAATATATACAGTTCATATGATTTAATATACTTAAATATATAAACATATTATTTACTTATACATTATACAAATTAAAATTATAAAAAAACAAAAAGAACATCAAATTTATTTTGTAATGAATGACCATGGCCATGGGCGTGGTGGTTTCATTTTTTTTGAGATTGAGCAGACCCTCAAAATTAAGATTGCGGTATTCCATTCTTTATTCTTTGGCTTTCCATTAATTATTATTGCCACAGATACAAAGGTCGAAACCTGCGGCTAGTGGATTCCATATTGAACCCCTTCCTCATTTGCTAAGGAGCCACGAAAATTATTGCCAATGTAAAATATTAATTAATAATTTAACAGTTACCCAATTGTTATGAGGCATTGACACTATTGTGGCGTTAGGGCAGGGGAAAATTAATGGTGTTATGGAAATTGTGGAAGAGGAGGAATCAGAGGGTATAATTTTTATTTAGGGTATGCCAGACAAGAATAATAATAAGGGTTGTGTTTTCCATTACCATGAGGGTTTTATCACATAGTACCAGCTAAAATACGAGGAGGAAAAATAGCTTCCTGTAGACAATGGAGCCTCGGAGATCTTGTTCTCGCCAAGGTCAAGGGATTTTTGGCATGGACCGCTAAGGTATGCCAGTCTATTTTTTATCCCCATTTGTTTTCCCTGTGATGTATGTTGTTGCTAATATTTGCATTTGCCACATAAAATTATATATTTCTTCTACCCTGTTTTAATACCTGATTATTGTCGTCCAAGGGTTTGTGTGAAGTTTATGTATTTTCATAGGGTTTCATTTCCATTGCACCAATTGCAATGGCCATCAGCATCTTTTTCGATTGCCCAATATGTGCTAATATTTTCTTCTTAATCCTAGAATTGCAAAATGTGGTTTCTGCACTAGGATTCTCTGAAACCCTGCATAAGAAATCAAACCCTATATCAGATATTAGTGTTTAAACCCAAGCAACGGATGCAAGTTTGTGTTTTTAAGGTGGAAATTGCTTCTGTCTTGTATTTATTATGTGAATACACATGCATCTGCTAGCTGGGCATAAAGTTGGCCCTGCATGACTATGAATGCACCCGTGATTTAGCCAATCCCACATGTATCAGTGCACCCCGATCAAATCCTACTCGCCAGCTAGAAAGAATGAATCTTGCTATCTGCCCAGTTGAAGCGACAGATTAAAGTGAGTGGTAGACCAGAGAGAATGAATATTGTTGTCCGTCCAGAGAAGCAATGAATATGGGCATAAAGGTGAGAACTTTACCAATTGAACCTATTGAATCAGAAATACCAAAAGTAGAGGTGGAGGTCTAAGAGATAGTCTAAAAGGTAAAGGCCCTAGTTTCGAAACCGGAAGCACGAGTGAGGGTATCATCTGGCTTAAAAACACAAGGATTTATTTCTGGAAAATGGCCATACAATCAATTTCCCTAGTGAAGAGATTGGAACAGGGACCAATAAGTGTCTCCCCACTATGCTCCAAGAGGATTACAATTTCCCTGAATTCGTTAGGTCGACAAGCTGCCTATTTTTATCAATACGATGGCCCTTAAAAATCTGAATTAGTAATTACAACTATTTTTCATTTGGCTAAGTACAACTATTTTTCATTTGGCTAAGTGCATACTCTTATGTCATAATCACCCAGGACTTGCACCTGGAATTAAACCTGACGAGTAGACTGATATTCCACTATTGAAATAAAACAAAGTAGAAATTCCAAAAGCATCTCTTAACAGAATTTTTTTTTGCAAGCGTTAGATGAGATACACAACTAAATTGAGAAACCATCAAATATCAATTTATGGCACATCTCTGACTTCAAAATTCTGGATCATTTTGAAAAGATCTGAAATTGTATCATTCAATTGATGTCTTGCAATCATTTCACTTGACAAATTGGTGCATCGGACATAACTAGCAGTAATCTTGGAAATGTTGAGAAACACCTTCAAAATACCTCTCTCTGCACTAGTTCTCTAGGAAGATGAGACCATCCATAGAAGCTAATCAAAATGATCACAATTCCTTTACAATGATGGCATATAGGGCTATTGCCTTAATATATTAAACAAGTAATCACGTATCTCTGGTAGTAAGCATTCTACAAGGGAAGGGTAGATGCACAAAAAATTGATTATAAAAAATTACATAGATCCTGAAAAGTGCTTGGCTCTCACTGCAATTGTTTAGTTATGTAGAAGTTTTCCTTACCTGAACATGTTAGACATATGTTTATGGTGCTCAAAAAAGTACAGAACACACATATGACACAAAGAAGTTTCATGATATGACTCAGAAATATCATATATACTTGCAAAATTCTCCAAAGTAAGGTCCTATACTGGGAAAAAGTGCTTACTTTTAGTTATAGGTTAGTTGAGCATCTAGTTTGCATCATAGATGCAATCCCATAACATCATGACTTCTTCTCATTTATATGAAAATAGGTAGAAGTATCTCCCACAAAGAAAGGGAATCACATTCACATACAAAAATGTTGTAAAAGGAATCACATTCGAAAACTTAACACCACCATATACTATCTGCAACATATGAGAAATAAACCTCGTATGCAATAATAAAGAAAACAAAAAAAACAAATTACAAATATTGTAGATAGTGTTTGAAAAGACATGACAGAAATACCAAGCTGCATTTCTCAAATAGTTAAAAATCAAATTGGAGTGAGATACGTAGAATTAGGGAGAGAGGAAGGAATATGGAAAAAGGGCCGAATGAAGCGGATTTATGGGTATCAATTCATTATTGATACAAGAAAGGATCCAAATCAAATAAAAAAATTCATCGAAACAGAAACGCCAAAACTGCCTATACAAAAGGCTTGAAACTAACTTATTTAGCAACCAAAACAATTAAGTTGTTAAGCAAGACCTTGGGGGCTGAGGTCATTTCATCCCTGAAGTATCAAGGGTATATCGATCTTAAGCTTGCTGGAAAAATATTACAGGATAAGAAAAAGCCAAGTAATCTGTTCAATTGTTTAATATTTCTTGTGTCATGGATCAACATGTAGAGGCACAATAGGGATTTGAAAAATTGCGTGTGCTAAACATAACATCTTGATATATATTATATTGTTATTATGGTATTGGTACTAGCAATGAATTGATTGTACTAAAATGTTGCAACATTTACCTAGTACAAACTTACGAACTGTGTTATTATTATAACTTTGTTTTAGTTAAAATAAGTCTATAATTAGTTTCTCAAATCAAACTAGCTAATGTTATAACTGTGTATTCTTCTGATAGTTGGTAGCTTAAACTGACTTAATTTATTTCTCTTTTCTTTTCACCCCTAGGCACACCCATGGTTTAGATCTATTCAATGGGACAAATTGTATGAGATGGAAGCTGCATTCAAAATTGTTGTCAATGGGGAGTTAGATACCCAAAACTTCGAGAAATCAAATCAATACATCATGGAACAGGAAATTACATCACAAAAACACGCATAATTTTCCTAATGTTTATTAAACCGCTAAAGTTTTTTATAGTCAATAACAAGTTTAGCTTGATGTCATTTTGTCGAGTAAAAATGAGCTGAAAGGTCTCACTATGATCAGACTATGCCTACATATCTTATTTGGTTAACTAGATCATAGATAGGAGACCAGGGAGACAGTATTGGTGATGTGGGTTCAGGTAGGAATAGATAGATATTGGAGGGGGTGATATGTGTGTGTGTGTGTGCACGTGCGCGCGCGTGCGTGTTCATGCACACGTGCATGTGTGTGGGATTAATTTAATCTAGTTTGATCAATTCCAACGTGATCCTTACAATTAGTAATGCTCTCCTTCTAATAATGAAGTTCATTAATTATTCCATTGTAGTTCATGGTTGTGGATACAAAATAATATTCTGCCATATATTTACTATATGTCCAAGAAATGCAGTATTTTGGTGGTTAATCTCATCATCTTTGTTAAAAATTATTTTTGTATTTCAAGATAGAGCTTAAGCATTTTATTCACTAATAAAAGCAAAATAAATCAAGTTAATATATCTTATAGGAAACCTATTTTTTTGACATAGATAATTTTGTTTTTAATACATGAAAGCTTGTATTTCGTATATATTTCTTCCAAGTGATTAATTCCAGTGGTCATTGTGTATTAAAGTCTATGACATATCCCCATACTAATCATCTTTACAAATGATAAATGAGTATGTCGTGTTTTTCCCTAGGAAAAAAATCACAATGGAATATATATGATAAATTGATTCAGAGATTGAAAGGAAATTAATTATATTATATGATTCTGGCATTCATACAAGTGCAATATATATCGCCTTTTAAAACTTGGAACATGACTGCTCTCAATATATCACTGACATGTTTTTGTATTTCAAAAGCGAATAGAAATCTTAGTTTCCTTTATCTGGACTCAAAACAATTATCCATAATGTCTTAGAAGCTCAAAATACCTTCAGGAATAAGTTCTCATTTGGCTCTAAACCCATAAAAGTTCATGTACATCATTACATGTTAAAATATTAGAGAAATTTCTCATTTTTATGACAGCCCTATATAACAAGCTTCTATACAACTAGAATTAGTGAAAGGCAGAATGGGGCCAATCAAGCATCATAGATAGAGCACATTGTAGCTTGCAGTAACTCTACAACCTTGGATTCAATATTTATCCACATCCCCTGTGGGATGTTCCACCTGCAAACCATATTTGGAAACATATAAGATGATATCATTTTATTAATGTCCTACTACTGACCACAGATTGGTCAAAGGGATTTCTAACCACAATAGTGTATGATGCAAGTGGGATCACAAAGGCCAGTCCCAAAAAGGAATATAAAAGCATGAAGTAGACCTAAAATATGCTGCACTAGATAAGATCTGAGGTTTGAGACCATGGAACTGAGAAGCAGAGTGGTAATGCATAGACATGTAAATGTTGTTGAGGAACTGATAACAAAAAATATCAAAAGGGAGAGGTGGGGGATGATTAATCACACAAGTCAATCACCCCTGAATCACTCTCTTTTATTTTGAGGCTGAATTGAAGAATCCAATGATGGATCAATTTATAGAGGACCTAGGAGAACTATGGGATTTTATCTATGAAGTGCCTTGTTCTTTGGATGATGTATGTTTGTGTCGAGATTTGGAAAAAAATAACCTATCCATTGGTGTTGTGTGAATTTTCCTTGGATCTAATTCAACATCCATGTAAGGACCTCATTGGGAGGCCTTGTAGTTTCACATGGATCTAACAACCAATGAAGTGTTGTTGTCTGTTTTCCTCTTGGTGCCTTTGTTTGTCGGGAGAATTGGAAAAAAAGAGGTAATCTACCTAGAGGCATCCAATTTGGGTTGGAGTGTCTATATTTAGTGAGATCTAAATTCAAGGGTCTCTCTCATATAGAGGGCCAATTTGGGTTCGAGAGCTGAAAAATGGTGGAGAGAGAGTGTCGAGACTCCCTGAAAAGTCTAAAATCGAACTCCTTTTTAGAGGAATACTTGCTTTGAGGACTAATGGAGACACTTTCACACTCCAAAGTTGAGGCAAGTGAACATGGAGTTTACCCAACAAAGAGGTCAAGGTGGGGAAAAGATCTTTGGTCTCGAGAGTCCTATCCAAGTCAGGGGAGATAATCAGTAATAGCAAACAAATGGATGGGTGGAAGAAAAATGAAAGGTGGTGTCATAACCCGATGGGGAATGGTGCAAGTTGTACATGGGGTAACCCTACTACCGAGCATATGAATAAGTATTAAAATTGTGTTACTTAATGATTGAATTGTTAGTCCAAAAGAAAATAATAGATCATCACCACATTGCTACCAAATATGACTAGTCATATATACTAGTATAATCAGGAATGACAAAATATACAAACAAATCCCATGCTATATACCTCCTTAGTCAACTATGCATCTGGATCCAGATATGCAATGCCTTTGATTGTCTGGAAGGGAAAGGAAAAAGTGTATCAGTTATCTTCTCTGCTCTACTTCTCAAGTGAAGCATGGTATACTAAGTATCTCTCAGGGATCATGTGGGATCAAAAGTGACAAGGCGGGCTGGTAATGCTACTCTAGGGATTTGTCTGCTTCAAAAAGCACTCTGCCGTTGATCATCACTGTCAAAGGTGTATGCTTATATCTCTGATAGATTGGCTCAAGTCTGGGACAAAATTGGTCTACAACATCATGGTATCCCAACTAATATAGATTTGATAACAAAACCATAGATCTAAGAGGCCACACATGGTTATTCTAAGGTAGTTATTACATGCTTCCTGAAGATTAATAGTGGACCAATCTCTCTTGAAGAGGATTAAGGACACATTGGAGCTTGTTAGCAAGTTTAATCACTTGAGAGGATACACTTAGCATAACCAATCATTATTGTTTGACTTGTCATGTGAGTTGGTTATGCGAGAGAGCATTATTGTATTGTTTTCCTTGGAAAAATCATGGGTGTCTCCAAGATTATTTTATCATTTGTCTTGGAAAGATTAGTGGATCTAGGAAGACAATTATATTTTATTGTAAAAGGATATGGAGCTCAATTCTATTTAAAGAGTATATCCCTTCATTTGAAGGGGTGGTTGGATTTGTGGGGATCCCCCTTGGGGCTTAGTTGTATATTTTGAAGGTAATGCAAGCTAAGAATTTATTTTGGGAGGTATAATGTACTTGGATTTAATTTGCTGAATACCAAGTCATAAATATTTTTCATCAATGTGTTATGATGGCTATAATCTTGGTAACCTTGCTCCTTGTTAGAAGAAACTTAATTGTGAATCATTATTCCTTTAAATTATGTTTATGTTGCTGGAAAAAGTATTTATGTACCTTCTTTCTTAATTCGGATTAGCCACAATTTACATTTACCATTAATAGACCCACCCTCGTGTTGAATTTTTAGCATTCACATGAATACGTTTAAAATTTGCAGACTAACATAAACAAATGACAAGTGCAGTAAACAACATCAACACATAGAACACAAGAGTTTTTCACTGGGGAAACCTTTAAAGGACAAAAACCCCAAAAGCATCAGTAATTCATCTCGTAAATGAGATGACTGAGTTCTTCAAAAATTCCACAAAACCTAATTGAGTTTATACAACAGATCCACAATTACAGAAGATCATCCATTTGCACATAAAATGCCCAATTAGAGCTTTTTAGTAAATTAGGGCTTGCTGCCCTAACCTTCTCTCTCCTACTCAGAATTAGTAGGCTACCCAGATTCCTGTTTTTCCTACCCAGATCTGCTGCCCGTACCTGTTGCCTTATCTATTTTGCTTCCCTATGTTTTTAATTTTTATTCAATATTGGGCATAAAAAGTCAAAAAGATAAAAAATTCAAATTCGAGAAAGGAAATCGAGGCCAATGACACTTTACCTTCTTAGTCAAACTTTAAATGTAAAAGTTTCAAGGTTTGAAGTGAATGGTTGTTTTTATTTTTTTGAATAGTTGGATTTTTCTAGGAACAATGTGGTTGTTTAAATTTCCTTTTCACCAACTTGAAATATAGCTGATATATCATGGTAGCTAACAATGAATAGCTTATCCCATTAATAATACACTTATCTTTAATTCTTCTATATGATTTGTTCTATTATTTTTCTTTCATGGAATATGGATATATATTTTAATGTGTATGAATATATCTCTATTTATGCACACAAATATCTTCATGTACTTGGATATCATACCATAGTCACATGTGCACAATAGCATGTGCTCGTGGCTAATATTTTTTTTGCTAATAAAAATTGTCTTTGTTGGTGTTCATTGTTAAAATATTCGTTATATCATATATGATTCACATAGTAGGCATCTTCTTTTAGTAACCATTCATGATTTCTTCTCTTACCATCCCATTGTTGAACAAAATCACATCATCAATGAATAACAATATTTATGTAGCAACACACACATCCTCAATTGGATTCTACAACTTTTTCTTAAACACATCCCTTATTCTTTGTCCATATCAAGTTTAGGTTATTAGGTATGCATCAATACATTATGTTGTTCTCTAAGACCCTTTTGTGGACCACTTTAATAGATTGTGTAATTGTTTAGGATATTTTGTTTCCTGAGCATGGTATATTTTTGTGCTTATTAGTGTGTTTGGAAAAATAAATTGGATTTTAAGCATGTTTGTCTTTGGATCTTATTGTATTTTATTAGAATTACAAATGATAAAATCTATGTGTTAATATTGCTCCTCTTCCCGATTCTTAAAGGGTGCTAGCTCAATGGAAGAGCGCCTGCTTTACAAGCAGGAGATTGGTGGTTCGATTCCTCCATGCCCTAATGATATTGCAATGTATTTCTAAAGGTAAAAAATGTAGTAGTGCAAGATGGATGCAAAACATGATGTAAACGTGGATGTCACACCAAACAAAAAAGTGGATGCAAAAGTTGACCTTATGTCAGACGCAAATGTGGACACAAAAATGGATGTCACACTAAACGCAAAATTGGATGCAAAAAGAGACTCAACACTATACACAATTAATGACTCGAAACTAGATGCAATACTAGGTCCAAAACATGACACAACAGTAGATGCAAAAGTGGACTCCTAACTAGACGTAAAATTGGACATTAAATTGAACACAAAATATGGTGTATCGATGGACATAAAACTAGGCGTAACACCAGGTGCAAAAATGGAAGCAACACTTGGCACAAAAAAAACTTAAAACAAGACACAATATTGGATGTAAAACTAGATGTAATATTGAATGCAAGATGGGATGCAACATTGGACACACAACTAGATGCAATATTAGATACAAACATGGGCACAACACTAGGTGCAACACTGGCTGCAACATTGGACTCAAACATAGATGCAAAAAAATACATCACTCAGGATACAATAGTAGGTGCAAACCTAGATGCAAAATAAGACGTAAAATGAGATGAAACATTAGGCACAAACATGGATACAAAAAAGGACGTAAAACAAGATAAAAAATTAGATGCAAATGGGGATGCAACATTATTAGTATAATTGGATGCAAAACTAGACGCAATATTGTGCCTAAAATTGGATGCAAACCTAGATGCAAGATTAGATGCATAATTGGACACATAATTTTATGCAAAACATGGTGCAAAATTGGGTGCAAGACTCAATGAAAAACTAGGAGAAAAAGAATACAAAACATTGGATGCCAAACTAAGTGTGAAACTGGGTGCAAACAAGGATGTAACAAAGGACGCAAAAAAAGATGTAATAGAAGTTGCAAAATTGGGCGTAACAAAAGATGAAAAAAATTGGGCACAAAAATGGACGCAAAAATGGATGTTAAAAAGGACGGAAAAAAATATGCAATAGACAGCATTTTACGAAAATGTACAATAGTGCCAGGTTTAGCGTCAAATTATTCACCACAATTGGGAAAAAATTACACTAAAATCTGGCGCTAAATTCGATGCTAAATCTAGTGTTTGTTGTAGTGCATATTTTCTTACACGTTTGTTTCTTAACTTGTTTTGCAGGTATTTTATTTCCAATAGTTGTTTGCAGGTATCTAGAGTTAGGCCCTAACATTTTTTGCAGAGGGGTTTTCGTCCGTTTCTTGTCTTTCTATTCTTTCTTGCTTTCTGTCCATTTATTTTCTGCATTTCCATACAGGAACCTACCCTTCCATCCTATAGACAGAAGGGATCCATTCTTGCCCTGTAGCAAGGGAGAAATACCTACTACACTCCCTGTGGTTGATTATTTCCTTGGTTCCGGGGTCGATTATTCCTAGCTTTCCCTTGTTGATTATTGGGGGTTGGTTGGTTGGGATGGTTTTGTTGTGCAAACACTTGTCCCAATGGAGCAGGTGGAGCAGGGGCAGGGGCTTGAACCGCTTGCACTGGTGGTGCATAATAGATTTGGGTGGGTGGCAGTGCCACAAATGTGGGAATTTTCCCCACGTATTGCTGTGTTGGCCAAGCCAAGGCCTGAGCCTGCTGCAGTGATGCAGGTTATGCGTAAGAAGTTGTGGCTCTGGACTGGGAGATCATTCTTACATAGTTCAAAGTTTGGTTTTGGTAGGCAGCACTCGCAGTGTTGCTTGGTTATGGTGGTACTACAAGTGGTGTTGGATGGTGCTGTGGTTGGTGAGAGACTAAGCCTATGATGCCATCTGCAGCATGGGATTCCCCCGGTGCATCCCGATGGGAAGTGCCCGCATGGGGAGCTTCTGGAATGACAGTGTAAAGGTATCCAGAATATGCATAGATCAGGTCAAACTATTGGGCTTTCAATATGGCCTCCTCTTTGGATTGGGGACATTCAGATGCGATGTCTTTTGATATAGGTGGGAGAAAGGTTTTGAGGAACCAATCTAGGAAGATCCTGTCATCAAGTTGGGTCTTACACAAACTACAGTGTCACCACCACTCATGGATGTGGTTAGCTATGTGGGTCGCAGTGTTTTGGAGGAAAGATAACAATATCCCCACCCCTTTGTCATATCTGACAGGGAGTTAGAAATATTGCAGGAACATGAAATCCAGGGAGTTGAAATCTGGGTACTTGGCTTGTGGTAGCTCAATGTACCATTTGGCTGTAGCACCTATGAGGGTGCGTTGGAATAGCCTTAGCCTGATTGAATCATCTACGATGCTGTTGGATGAGCACCATAGATGAAACATCATGATGTGATTTTGGGGGCACTCCCCTGCCTTCCCTTCAAACTTGGGAATATCTGAGGGGAGTTTGGTTGGCATGGGAGGCCAAAAATTTTGATGGCGGATGGCGTCATTTGTTAATTGAGCCAAATCGGGCAAGTTGAGATGTGCCATAAAAGGAAGGTTTGACCCCAAGTTGATGTGAGATGGGGCAGTCGTGGTGGTGGGGTTTGCAGGTGCATAATGAACCTACATTATTGGGGGTGCTTTTGGCACCATTGTGGATGGGCCAGTGCCCCCAAGTGTGGTGGGAGGGACAGTGTGGATGGAAGGGCCACTGCCCCCATGTATGACGGGAGGGGTAGTGTAGGTGGAAGGGTCGTTTCCCCCATGTGTGAAAAGAGGGGCAGTGTATGTGGAAGGTCCACTACCCCCAAGTGTTGTAGGTAGGATAGCTTGGATGGTCACTATGGGTGGTGGGAGCTGACTTATCATAGTTTGCATAACCATGTTGGGGTCACCTGCAGGGTTTTTGGTGATAATTTGTGGTGTGGACATGGGTCCACTAGCGATTTTTATGCCGAAAAATGGATCCAAGTTTGCACCAGCCATGGGTCTTGATGGTGTAGTGTGTAGGTTTGGATCAGACTGATATGGGTCTAAATCTGAATCAGAGGTTGTGTGGCCTTCTGATGGTGTGAGAGGTCATCGAGAATGGTCTCGACGGTGTCGGTTCAATGACCTGAATTGTGGTGGTTTGCCTCTTAGGCGTGAGGAAGAGCGTGAGGGATCAATTGTGTTAGATTTGTGTATCAAACTGGTGGAAATTATTTTTTGGACCCCAGTTTCAATGGATTCCTATTGGCTGTAGGTGGTCACTCGGCCACCAAGACTGCCAAAAGATAATTCTTAGCTTTTTCCTCATGGGCATTCTACTCAATCGGTGGGGGTCGTTGCCCATTTCGCTTGGCAAATCCTCTTAGTGGCCAGCTACTTTTGGGTTCCTGTGGTACTCCTCACAATGAGTTTCTAGGCTGAGCCCAAGTACTTCCCATAGTTAAAGTAGTCAGGGACTTATGTCCTCAAAGACTGCATATTTTTGAACTTAATGTAAATTTATAAATTTTAGTGGCTCTCTCAGCGTCATGAACTGAGTTGGGTTGATTTACGTGGTATGGTTTGTATGTATTTCTATTTTTCTATTATCTGGTGGCTGCAAATTGTTTATGAATATGTCACAAAGTTCATATCATTGTGGATGAAAGCAATAAATAAATAGAAATTTTGTAGACAGATACCATTTTTTACCCTGAATTGTGATAGCCTAACTAGGTGACTACCTTACGCCTATATTCTTCTTCAACCAGGAGAAGGTGCTGAGCTCTCAACACAATGGGACTAAGCCCATCTGTAGATCCGCAGGTCACCTCCCGGATGCAAGGTTGGTCAACAAGGAGGACACTTATCACCATGAGAATCCCTCCTTCTCTATCCCCTCTACCTTCCAAGTCACCTGTTTTTAGTGGTTTCGAACAATATTGGGTGAAGGGCCTATTACTATACAAGATGTGCCCTTCGTCTTATCCCAGAATACCCCGAAGGGTGATGACTGGGTAGAGGAGGAAGGGTAAGCAAGATTGTTGATTTTAGGTAAGTTTTAGTTAAGCTATATTCATTAACCCATTAAATTTTTTTAACTTACACTTTGTTCTATACATGAAATTGTGATTAACATAAGAAAAAATAGAAATGAAACAATTGTGTTGGAGAGAGGTGGCTAAGCCACACTGATAGTCCTTAGTTATTAAAAACTAACTTCTGACTGACATATCGCACGTTTCAGGTCAAATGTGGTGAGCGAGTCGCCAAATTTTTCTAGAAACAGGCGAGGGGGTCTCTCATATTTTGCAGACAGAAGCAGTCTATCTTTTTAAAGGAAGTCACACCTTTCAGGGAAAAAAGGGTGACCTGGTCACACCTGCGAGGCCTAAATGAGTGACCTAGTCCCATGTTTAGGCCTAATAAGTGCGACCTGCTCTGGACTGGAAGTTTTTTTGATCCTGAGTCAGATCTGGATGACAGTAACCTGTACTTTGGCCAAATGGACTTGGAGTTTCCTTATGGAGGCTCAGCAGAAACATAAACTGTAAATAAATAGGATTTAAACTATATTTGACAAAAACTTTAACCTAGAGCAAAAACTGAATTGAAACTTGAAATTTTAAAAAATAGACCCAGGGATCCTGTGGGATCGACCTGGAATGGTCGTTAGTTCTGTAGCAGGGATTTATCCCTTACTATAGGGCAGGAATGGCTACCTTCCATCTATAGGATGAAAGGGTAGGTTCCTGTAGGTGAAATGCAAGAAAAATGGACAGACGAAAAGTAAAGGACAAGCAAGAAATGGAATGGCTAGAAACCCCTCTGCAAACAATGTTAGGGGTAGCTCCAGCAACTTGCAAACAACTATGAGAAACAAAATACCTACAAAAACATGTTAGAAATAAATCTGTAAACAAAAATGGGCTAGGAAAACTGTAAAACACTAAATCAAATGCAAGAAAAGAACACTGGTATACCTTCTTTTTGGTGAAATGGGCCACCATGCCCTGGCTTGGAGAAGCACCTCTCTTGGATGGGGGAGCTATGTCTCAATGGAGAGTGGAGGAGAGGGAGTGTGGGTGGATTGAGAGACAAAGGGTATCAAGGCATCCATGGGCAGCATAACAGTATGCAAGGGAGGAATGTTTTGAGAGTGACCCCCACCCCTCTATTTATAGCTTTTTTAGGGATTTTTAGGGTTTTAAGCCCCTGGTTGGGGATTTAGCCCCTTTTTAGGACTTTTAGTCCCTTCCACCCTATATTTAGCTCCTTTTGGGGTCTTTAGCACCTTGAGGCCTTTTATCCCCTTTTGGGAGGCTTTAGCCCCTAGGAGACTTATTTAGGCTCATTTTGGGGTTTTTAAGCCCTTTTACTCATTTTTAAGCCTTTTTTAGGGTGTGGGGGTCTAATGGGGTGATACGAGGGTCGTGCATGGGTTTCCTTGTGTGGTGTAGGCCATGTAGAGCTTAGCGAGGTATTTTTTGGGTTAACAACTCTCATAAAAAAATGTCACCGACGGGCCAAGTCGCACCGGTTTGGCCAAAAAGAGTGACCAGGTCACTCAAAAATGCCTCACAGGTGTAACCAGGTCACTCTTTTTCCCTTGAAAAGTGTGAATTGGCTCCATGAAACCCAAAAAGGCTTATGGAGGACCTCTGGGTGACCAAATTCAGCATGTAAACCACCAAAAAGGAGAGATTTGGCAAGAGCTCTTACCTGCAAGTTGCAGAACTTGAAACCACCGGAATAGGAGAAATTAGTAAAAGAAAATCTAGGGCCCACCTCTCCAACTCTGTAGTGAACAGTGATAATGACACTTCACAAAGTGGTCCCCGCCCTTATATAGGCCCCATTTGACCTATTTTCTCCTGTTCGACATAATAGGACCATACAGAGTCCGTTTGAGACGTTGTTTGTGCCACTAGTTTCAGAATTTTACCCTCTATCACCTTATGAGACAATTGTCTCATGTTTAATAAGTAATTTTTGGGACCATTTCCCAGAATTTACCTTGATTTACAAGCCACAACATCATGGTGATGCAAGTGTCGATGGACCTGTACTTGCATCACACTTTCCTACCACCACTCATGCAGGTTCTCGAGCCACCGCCCGTAAGGTGCATCATTTTATTTTAGCATATAGTTGTCTAATCCATCCACTACACCTTATGCGGGTCCTCAATCCACTGCCCGGAGGATGGATCATTTCTTTTGCATGAATTTGGCATATAACTGCCTTCAAACTTGCACTCACACCACATGTAGTCAAGTTCATCCACCACAACTCACACATAGCTCTCCTGACCTCTGTCCGAGATCCACCTTGATTTTCATACCTCTACTGCACCGAATGGCATCCCTCTGTCGTGATCTATCTCATTCATGTATTGGTATGTTTAAGAGCCACCTTCTTCATCCATACTGCATGGATGACCGTTGGACCACTATCCACTATCCCGACATGGGGCACCACCTATGCCACCGCAATCGATTGACCATACTAGAGTTTCTTTTAAGCTCTTTTTTGACTCCTAAAAGAATGAAAATATGGCTGAGCACAGTTGCTTCCTTTCTCGCTTGTTAAAGTATAGGAAAGGGCTGTCTACATCATCTCATTTATCTCCTTTTACAGACTATGTAGACAATCAAATGAAAAGGACCATATTGGCATATTCAAGCCAAGACCGTTCCCCTCTGCATCCTTTTATGCTTTCTCGGGAAGAGGGGCCAAACTTTACAAAAAAGCTCAACATGGGTTGTCATTAATCTCTTTTCCAGCCTTCTTAGCAAGAAACTATTGTCGAGCAAATTTGGTTTCGTTCATGCTCGTAAAAGTATATAAATCACCATCCAATCAGTATAGGTTTAACCTTTTCTAGCCTGATTGGACTACCAATGGTAAAGAAGTCTCTCATCCCCTACAGGATGGGAAAGCTCTCCCATGTATACTTTTATCCTTTTTTGGGAACAGGAGACTGCCAATGAAAAATGGCCCCCACTAGAGTCTTCTTCATTCTTTCAGAATCTATAAAATTGAAAGCACCATCGAGCATTTACCTTCTTGGGATCACTAAAAATCCACAAGATCGTACCACAATGGTGTCTCTAGACACCACCCCATAGATAATAGTTTGGTAGCATTCCCACTTTGGGTTGCCTTTGTTCAGAGTACACTACAATGTGTATTCCTTGGATCCCATCAGTACCAAAAGTATCTACCTCCTCCAAGTATTTCCCATATGTAGTGACATTCCCAGTATTACAACTATGATCCCATTCCCATGAGTCAGTTTCATTTGCTTCCTGGTCTACCCTGCCATCATACTTTGAACAAAGGAAGTTTGAGTCTACTACACTCCCTCTGCCCCTATTCAACTCTTTCCCTTCCCCCGCCCCCATTCAGTGGGTTAGTCCTCATATTGTCTCACATCTTTTGGTTATCTCCCTCGCACTTTTGGTCAAAGAAACACCATTGCCTTGACTAGGGGAAGGTCTCCCTCTATTGACGACAACACACATATTATAGAGGATAGACCCAAAGGTCCCTGTATCTTGGTTTCATTAACCTCATTGATGAGTTCCTTGGACCACTTGAGAGGAGTCCTTAATGCCTCTCGAGATGGTTGTTTCTCACGTTCTCAACTCCAAATACATCATTGCATCGTTGAGATTCATATAGGGTATTGGTCTGTGCAGTATTTAGTCAAAGACCCTGAATGCCACCTGAATCTAACACATTGATGAGTCTATTCGAGGGACCTAAATAGGTTTATGTCCCTTGTGATTTTGGGGTTGTGTTGGAGATAGTGTTCAGAATCCCCAACAGTGATTCTATATAGATTTATGATTGATGCAGCATACTTGTACCACAGAGACTCCGACTCTCCATCAGTGAGTCCATACAGCTATGTACCATTCCAGATCCAGTAGGCCATCAGTCATGAATATATAGCATTCCATGAGAATTCCATGGGTCCAACGTAGTAGTTCCTCATATTAGTATTGTATTCATCCTCTTAGTGAGGCAACCATTATGTATCATCAGTTGTATATGATCAACTCTTGTATTATAGAGCATAGATCACATTATTATTTTGCCATTGTTATGAGCATGGGTATGCATGCCTCATCCATATACATGTCACACATTATTTGTATCTCACCCATTGATGGGAACCATATTAATACAAAAACCAAAAGCCACCATGCCCCAGCCCAAGAAGCACCACCTCTCCGCAGAAAATCCTATGATGTTCGTTGGCCATACGATGAGCTATTACCCTCACACATCAGGGGGCAATTTGTTAACCCAAAAAATCCCTCACTCATCTCTACATGGCCTACACCACCCAAGGACACCCATGCACGACCCTCATTTGACCCCATTTGACCCCCACACCCTCAAAAAGGCTAAAAAATATGCAAAAAAGGCTTAAAATCCCCTAAAAAGAGCCAAAATAGCTCTCATATGGGATAAAGCATCCAAAAAGGGGATAAAACCCCTAAAAGGAGCCTAAAACCCCCAAAAGAGCTAAATATTGAGCGAAAGGGGCTAAAATCCCAAAAAAGGGGCTAAAGCCCTGACCAAGGGCTTAGAACCCTAAAAAAAAGGCTATAAATAGAGGGGTGGGGGTCACTCTCAAAAAATTCCTTCCTTTCACATTTTTATGTTGTCTGAGTGAGTGACTTTAGACCATTTTCCTCTCAATCCATTCACCCTCCCTCTCATCCATCCTCCCATTGAACCATAGCTCCCCCATTCTCAAGAGAGGTGCTTCTCCAAGCTAGGGCATGGTGGCCCATTTCCACCAAAAGAAGGTATAATTTCTTTTTTGTTTTGTTTATTTTAGTTTTTCTAACATATATTTTCTTGTAGGTTTATGGCCTAACATGTTCTTGTAGGTCTCCATTGTTTGTTTGTATGTCTTTGGATGTTTCTAACAGTTGTATGTAGGGTATTAGAGCTTAACCCATAACCTTATGTGTAGAGGGGTTTCTTCATTTATGTTCTATTTTCATTTCTATTTCATTTTACTTGCATAACCACTAGGAACACTATCCTTCCATCCTATAGACAGAAGGTATCCATTCCTACCCTGTAGTAAGGGATAAATCCCTGCTACACTTACCCCCAATCATATTTTTCAGATCTTTTTGTTCAACATTCTCATCTGCAATTTCTTTTTCATCTTGAAAATTTTCTAAATTCTTATTTTCTATATCAATATTTGTATTTACTAACTCATCTAACAATTCCAAGAATATATTTATCTGTAAGTCATCTTCAAACACTTTCCAATACTTAGACTTTCCAGGGATAGAAGGTCTATTCACAATCTCAATTTTATACTTTTCCTTAGAATAGATAGGAACTTTAAAATTTCCAACAGTAGTGGCCAAAGAATCAGCTACATGCTTTTGCATGTTGGGAATTACCATGACTTTTTTTTCAATAAAGAAGTTTCCCAACATATCCCAAACTTCATTCCTATAAGCTCTCATTCTGGGATGTTTTGTTTAATAACTATTATTCACCTGATTTACCACTAATTCTAAATATCCAAAGACATCTATTCTTTTTGCTTGTAAGTCATTTAATGCATTTAATCCTATTAACAGAGCCTCATACTCTGCTACATTATTGGTACATTCAAATGTCAATTTAAAAGACTACACTTAAAATCTCTATTTGGAGAAATGATCCACATACTTGCACGAACTCCCTCCTTGCCAATTGATCCATCAAAGTACATTGTACATACCTCTTCAGCATTTTGTTTATGTTCCAATGCATCTTTCCTCTTAGAAAATTATTTATCTTGTTTCAGCTCATCTACTATTGGAAAGTCTTTTTCAATATGAGAATCATTGAAAAAGATGGAAGATACCATATCAATATATACAACACATATGGGATGATTGTTGGTTTTATCTTGACTGCTAGCCACATATTCTAATCTCTTTTCCCTATATAATCTTCTGTGATCTCCAAACAAAGGAATTGTTGCATAAGACATGTCCATATGCAAAGTTCCTTTGAGCTTTGAAACCCAAGATATTTATAACATCATACCAAATTTTGGAGGAATGTTAGCCACTAATACATCCATGATAATTCTCTTTGCAGGGATCTGTGCAAGAGTAACTACCATATCTTTAATTATCCCCAAACATTTTAATGATCTAGAATCAAAGGAAAACAAGTCTTTGTAAGGTGTTGTAATCTCTAATACTAGACTTTCAACCACCACTCTTAGAATCAGATTATGTGATGCAGAAGAATCTAACATAACATTATATAAGATCATATCATGAATATTAAGGCTAACATAGAATTGTGGAACATATTCATTAGTGTCTTCAATTCTAGGACCAAGAACTATTGTTGGTGCATCATCTGTCAAGTCTAGTGTGTCTTGCTGGCATTCTCCATCTATTTGAACCATTCTGGTTATATTTTCTCTAGATTCATTGTTTCTCAACAACTCACTGAAAGGAATGGAAATCTTTATCTTGGATAGTTCACTCTGTAAACTAAAGGAGGAAAGTGTTCTCTCACTTTCAATTGGAATTTGCTGTTTATTTTATTTTGACATCTCATTTTTATTATCTTTCAATGTTTCTTTTTTGTTCTCTGGAACCTTTTGTACAATCTTTTATTTTTATTTTTCTGCATTATATTGACTACTAGAAGGTTTATTTGGAAGTATCCTTCGTTTATTTATGATTACATCGCTACTTCTCAAATTTAAATTTTTCTGAAAAATAATTTATATCATTCTGATATCCTCTCTGATATTGCTTTGTTTCTAACTCAAGGGTATTAGAAAAATGGCGTATTTGGTTATCCATGGGATAATTCTCTTCTTCCTCATTAAAAAAATTATCTAGAAATGGAGGTCTTATTTGTTGGTCCTCAACATTCCTAGGATTTCTTTGATCTTTGTGTCTAATCTGAGGGGGAGGAGGAGGTCTCCTGAAATTGCGATTCCTTATTTGTGGCTTAGAATACTCTTTGCTTGGAATCCTATTATGCAATTCTAATCTATCCATCAAAATCTCCATTGTTTTCATCATGATATGAAACTTTGCATCAGTGGATGAATATGTAGAAGCTTGATTGTTTTCTCTAGTTCTTCTCCTATCTACTTCCATTATTTTTTTCATTTTTCTAGAATCCATGAAAATTTTATTCCACCTCCAGAGCATGTTTCAAACATAGCAGGTAGATCAACATATTTTATCTCTCTCAACAACAAAGAACAATCACTATCAAATGCATCAACATAGTGTAGTTTTGGATCTCCTACAAAGGGTTTAATGTCAATTGGTATTGAATTGTAAAATCTCACGGACCTGCTTGAAAATTCATGAACCGACTCAAAATTTCCTTTCTTTAAATTATTATATTGAGCTAGAACTCATAGAGGACTCTTTTTATCTTCCCATCTATCTAGAAAATGAGTTTTAAAAGCCTCAAAAGTAGCAATAGATTTTGTGGGAAGATCCTTAAACCAACTTTTAGCTTCCCCAGATAAAATTTGTGCAAACAATATCATTTTTTCATCATCATAATCCACATCTTCTACATCAATGAAATCATCAAACCTATCCATATGTTGTCTACTTGTGAAATTTCCCTCCACATCCAACAATGAAATTCTATGTGAGAAATTATGTGGAAGGTCATGTAACATAGAAGGAAAATCCAATGCAGAAAACCTAGCAGCCATGGTTATGGAGGATTTTGAAAAACAGGAGGATTTTGAACAAAATAAAAAATTCGGGGTTCAGAAGATTGTATTGTTAAATTTATTTCCTTTGTTTTAACATTTTTTTGAATATATTTCCAAAGTGAATCTAAAAAATGAGACTGAAGTCTGTTTGAATTAATTTCAACTTGATTTAAACCTGATTCAAACTTAGACCTTAAGAGATACTGTTCAAAATTTGTTTTCAAATCAAAATATTAAAAGCTAAGAAATTTTTCTTGAGTACGATAAAATGATCTTTCTATTTGAGAAGTACCTTACCATTATTTTCCATTTCTTTTTCCAATTAAAATTTCTGGATCTTCCACACTATACAAAGTTTCAGAATTAGGGTTACCTCTTGTGTGTGCTCTCTTGAAAGTCAAGATGTCATATTTAGAATACCTTCTTGAAAATTAATGTGGAATCGCTAGGGAAAAAAAACAACCGCCTTCAAATGCAAGAACCTATGTTTTCCTACATAAATATTGTCTTCTTGAAAAATATTTTCGTTCTTCCCATGGAATATTTGAAATCTCGTTCCCTGGAAGCAACGCCAAGATGTTAGCACTCATAATTTACCCTTGATTGTGAAAGGATAATCCCAAGGTAACCACAAAACCAATATTTTGGAGGAAATATGGCTTCTTTCCTTCCAGAGATGGATCTCTCAATAAATAAACTTAAAGGCCATAAATATTTGGAAAGAAATAAATTTTAGTAATAACAATGGCTGAAACTTGTGGTCATTGGGCATGGAGTCAAATATGAAAAACAATTCATGACAATGCTTTGCAATGAAGTTCTTAACAAAGGTAGGGTAGCTACTCTTTTATAGTCAAAATGATGGTTGTTTGGTGATAGGAAAGATTAAATAAACAAACCATTAACATGGGCATCACAAGATGAATCCAATGCTAACTTTAGTGGAAAAAGGTTTGTGAATGCTTGAAAGTAAAGGATCAGGGCATAAGAGTACAAATTCTAACCCAATATACACTCATTTAAGCATGAAAAGATAACATAATTGAAAGGTAAATATGAAATAGATCCACATGAAGAAAAGAAAGTAAAGACTATAAAAAAAATAACACAAGAATATCTGTAGAAAACCTGCTTGGCTCTAAAATATTTATTAATCTTGAATCTCTCTTACAAAAGTCAGTTCTTGCTCATGGGTTCTAGCCATCAATACATTGTAAAAATTTCTTAAATACATCAAATTATCCTTGAGTTGATAATTGTTTCTATGCTAATAAAAAGGAAAAAATAACTTCCTTATTACAATTGTCATTTAACTCCAAACAAACTAACTACTCATAACTCTATTACATTTTCAAAATATAAACTAGTTTTCAAAATTTCTCAAACATATTTATTGATGCAGATCGTACTTTGTTTTGCCAAACTTCTGTATTGTATTCCATTGGTCCACAGATGGAATATCTAGATTGGAAATTCACATGATCCACATATGAAATGGGAGGAAACTAGGAACAAATTGTTCTGAAAGTATTTATTATCTCAAAATCCACTGCTAATTTATCAACCAAAGTTTTTCCTGACAGATATTGGTTCATATCTTCAACTTTATTGTGGCCCAATCGAATTCTGCATTTTGTCAACCTTTGACTGCACAGTTTTATATGCTGATGCTTTCCCACTACCTTCCTAGCCCCGGTGATCACTGTAATTCTTTCTTTTATTCCCATTGTCCTCAAACCTTCCTATGATAAAGTATTCAGGAAATTAATTTTATTATTAGTTGTGTCCACTGGATTTTTTTTCAAATATTATTTTACTGTAGTGCAACTATGTTTGACAGTGTTTATTACCATCTCTTTTCCCAATATATAATTTAATTAAGTTCTGAGTTTAACAGCTTCAGCAATGATCATGTCCGAAATGAGGTGTCTTTCTCCTTGCATTGGAAATTGCCTAGGAAATTTCTTTACTAACTTCTCAATTTTATACAACGATTCTTTATATTTGTTTTCCAGTATTTTCTTTTCTACCTCTTTCTTCAAAACGGCATCAGCTAATTTTTTTTTTTTACTTTAAAGACCAATAATAGGTAAGTCCCTCAAACTCACATGGGACATAGCCTGTACAATGGATTGTGTACTTGTCTATGCAACAGGATGGATTATTTGTAGTTCATATTCTTTACTCTTATTCTCTTTTTCTTTTTCTAAATCCAATTTTCCTTCATTTAAAACATCATTTTTTTCTATCAAAATAACTTTCTCTTGTTCTTGTTTCTTCTTTTCCTCATCAAGCTTCAATATCCTTGCTTTGTTATCATTCAGCTCTTTAGCTAGTAGCTCCTTTTCTTTCTTCAATTATGTCAAATCGGAAGCCTGACTTAACTATGTGGCGGGGATTTTCAACTTATTTTTTAACAATTGAATTGTATTCTCCTTCTCTGCTAGGATCTTCTGTGTGACCTCTTCCTTATTTGCTTCATTTTATATAGCTAGAAAATCTCCTTGAATTTTTTTGATCTGTTTGTGATGTAACTTATTCTCCACCGTTTCCTGCCTTAGTCGATTTTCTATTTTAGTATGTGTGGATTGCAATTTGGATACCTTAAGGGTGGCTTTCAACAAATCATTGTAAATCACTTCCCGATTCTTCTTGTGTAAGTGGATCATGTCAGGCATTGGGATATCTTTTACACTCGGCCTTGTTTCTGTTATCACGTTCTTAGTGGAAACTGCTAAATTCAAAGTATTCTTAGCATGGTTTTTTACAGTTACCAATGAGACCTCTTTACTATAGATCTTCTTGATATCTGCATATAATTTTAAAGATTCATTTAAATATATCTTCCTATCATCCTTGTACTTATCATATTAATCAGATCTGGATTTAAATTTATCAATCAATGTTTCAAGAACCTCTAAGAATTCATACTGTTGCACTTCAAAATTTGGTCCTTTGATTTTTATTAACTTTTTCTTACTTTAATTTTTAACAACTTCTACTTATTAACCCAAAAAATCCCTCACTCATCTCCACATGACCTACACCACCCAAGGACACTCATTCATGACCCTCCATTAGACCCCCACACCCTCAAAAAGGCTTAAGGATGAAGAAAAGGGCTTAAAAACCCCAAAAAGGAGCCTAAATAACTCTCCTAGGGGCTAAAGCCTCTGAAAAGGGGCTAAAACCCCTCAAAGGAGCCTAAAATACTAAAAGGAGATGAATTTAGGGTGGAAGGGGCTAAAAGCCCAAAAAAGGGGCTAAATCCCAGACCAAGGGCTTAAAACCCTAAAACCCCAAAAAAGCTATAAAAGGAGGGTGGGGGGTCACTCTCAAACAACTCCTTTCTTGCATATTGTTATGTTGGTCATGGATGCCTTGAGACACCTTTGCCTCTCAAGCCACCCACATCCCCCTCTCTTCCACTCATCTTCCCCATTGAGCCATAGCTCCTCCTCCCTTGGTGAGTGAGATAGAGAGGTGTTTCCTTCCAGCCAAGGCATGGTGGCCCATTTCACCAGAGAAGAGGTATACTTGTGTGTTTTATTTCATTTCTTTGCTTTTGCTTAACCCATATCTTTTTTGCAGGTTTTCATATTCTTCTTGCAGGTTTATTTCTAACATATTTTGCAAGTTTAGTTTTGCTTAATAGTTGTTTGCAGGTAGCCAAGGTGAAGCCCTAACCTTGTTTGCAGAGGGGCTCACGTCCATTCTTTCTTATTCTTTGCTTTCTGTCCATTCCACTTTCTTTACTACATTTTCCACATGTAGGAACCTACCCTTCTATCCTATAGACAGAAGGGAGCCATTCCTGCCCCTGTAGAAAGGAGAAATCCCTGCTACAGAACTGGCGACCATACCAGGTCGATCCCACAGGATCCCTGATCCATATTTTTAAAATTTCAAGGTTTTTCAATTTATGCCCTAGTTTTAGAAATTTCTTGTCAAATATAGCTTAGATCTAGTTTATTTACAGTTTTTATTGTTGTCTAAGTCTCTGCAAGGCAAATCTAAGTCAGTTTGGCCACAGTACAAGTTACTGTCAACCGGATCTGCCTCAGGATCAGAAAAACCCCAAATCCAGGGTAGGTCGCACTTATTGGGCCTGAACAGGGGATGAGGTCACTCTTTTAGGCCTCACAGGTGTGACCAGGTCGCCCTTTTCCTCCTGAAAGGTGCAAATTCACTCATAATAGCAGATTGCTTCTGTCTGTAAAATCTGTGCGACCCCCTCTCCCGTTTCTGGAAAAATTTCACGACCCCCTCACCGAAATTAACCCAAAACATGCGGTCTGTTAACCAGAGGTTAAATTTCAATTTAATAGGGATTGTTAGTGTGGCTCAGCCACCTTTTTCCAGCACAATAGTTCAATTTTAGTTTTGGTTACAATTTACTACAATTTCCTGTACAAACGATGTCTAAATTCCAAACAAATTTTAATGGCTTAATGAATGTAGCTTAACTAAAATTGACAATAAAATTAACATTCTTGCTTAACCTTCCTCCTCTACCCAGTCATCACCCTCCAGGGTATTTTGGGATACGACGAAGGGAAATATCGTATAGTCCTAGTCCCTTCACCGAATATTGTTCTAAACCATTAAAAACAGATGACTTGGAAGGTAGAGGGGGTAGAGAAGGAGGGCTTCTCACAGTGAAAAGCGTCCTCCCTACCAACCTTGCATCTAGGAGGTGACGTATGGATCTACAGATGGGATTAGTCCCATTGTGTTGAGAGCCCAGCACCTTCTCTTGGTGGAAGAGGAATATAGGTGTAAGGTAGTCATCTAGTTAGGCCATCAACATTCAGGGTTAAAAACTGTATCTGTTTACAAATTTCTGATTATGCACTGCTTGCACAAAAAATGACATGAACTCTACCACAATATGATGAATTCATAAACCATTTGTAGCCACCTGATAATAGAAAGACAGAAAAACAAATACACCATACCACGTAATCAACCCAAATCAGTTCATGATGCTGAGAGAGCCTTAAAATTTATCAATTTACACTAAGTTCAAACAATCTGTAGTATTTGAGGACATAATTCCCTGACTGCTTCAACCATGGGAAGCACTTGGGCTCTGCCTAGAAAATCATTGTGAGGAGTACCATGGGAACCCCAAATTAGTTGGCCACTGAGAGGAATTTCCAAGTGAAATGGGAAACGACCCCCACTGATTGAGTAGAAACGCCCATGAGGAAAAATCCAAGCATTGTCTTCTGGCAGTCTTGGTGGCCGAGTGACCACCTACAACCAATAGCAAGCCATTGAAATCAGGGTCCAAACATCATTCCCATCAGTTTGATAAACATCTAACACAATTGATCCCCCATGGTTTTCCTCACGCCTAAGAGGTGAACCACCACCATTCGGGACATTAAACCGACACTGTCGAAACCATTCTTAGTGATCTCCCACACCATCAAAAGGCCACATAGCCTCTGATTCAAATTCAGACCCATATCATTCTGAACCAAATATGCATACCATACCATCAATCCCCATGGCTGGTTCCAACCCAGATCCATTTTCCAGCATAATCATAGCTAGTGGACCCATGTCCACACCACAAATCATCACCAACAACTCGACAGATGGCCCCAGCACGGTCATGCAAACTGTCATTAGTCAGTTGCCACCACCCATAGTAACCACTCAAGTTGTTCCACTTGCAACACTTGCGAGCAATGGACCTTCCATATACATGGCCCCTCCTATCACATAGGGGGTAGTTCCCCTTCCACATACACTACCCCTCCTATCACATAGGGGGGTGGTGCCCCTTCCATATGCATTGCCCCTCCTATCACACATGGGGGCAGTGACCCCTCCGACTCCAATTTGATCACATTTGACATGGAGAACCACACATGTCGTCCACCATTCCCTTTGAAATTCCAGTGTCCATCCATAATTTGGTTGTGCACCAATGCATAGTGGATGAGGGGGAATCCACATGCATTATGTCTACCCTGGTTTGGCAGAAACTGGGATCCTCAATCCTGCAACCATACTCCACAACTCTGCAGGCTCATGATGGACATCCCACTAAATCCCAAGGAATCCTCCCCCATGTCCCCATCACATTAGCTGGAAAGACAGTGTTGATCGACATAGAGGTCATCAACGCTCAACTGGACTATAACCTTCTCCTCAGAAGAAGTTATATGTATGCCATGAGAGTGGTCGCATCAACTGTCTTCTGTCTCATGATGTTCCCCCACGAAGGGAAGATTGTGATGGTTGATCAACTCACTTATCATGATCTGCAAGGGTTAACGGCACCCGCCAATGTTATCCCTACCATCACCACTATTGAGCCACAAGGGATGACTACACATGCTAATGTCATCCTTGCAATCAACACTATGGTTGACAAAACACCAGCCTACCCATTGTTGAATGTGGGCCCTGGGTTGTTTGCCGATCCCACCATGACGGCTCCTTTCCCCTCAGTGTCACCGTCACCGACACAAAATGAGACTGCAGACTTGTGCATGGTCTCATCTATCACTGGTGGACCCAAACAACAAGCACAGTCGCAGCCACAATTGCATCCCCAAATGCAACCAGTAGGGAGTTATCTGGGCTCATCTCCAATCCACACGATTCCCTTCCTCTTTCCCTCACCTGGTGTCATGAACAAGCCAGTAATGGCCACCTTAATCCTACTCAACTTTACATTGGGAATCCCAGTGTGGAATCTTGATCCACCAGCTCAACCAGTGATACCCTAGGTAGTCTTAACACCTGTACTGCATCCCATTGCGGTCGAGTCCCATCCACCACCTGGTCTGCAAAAACCAACCTCCGCACCCACACCTGCACTGCCCCACCCAAAAAAGGGCTAGGGGAAAGAATGTGAAAGCTGCCATAGAACCTTGATATATCCCACCTTGTTCCATCTGCAAATAATAGGGCCATCCAACTCAGAACTTCCCTAAGATTCCAATGATCGATGTGCATTTGGATGCCATGGATACATCGAAAAAAATCCTTGTGGTTGAACCTCCAACCATGCCAATAGTTAGAAACAAGTCACTAAGAACAAACCATGCTTGCACCCTCTACAGATTGTATGGACACTATTCTCACCATTGCCAAGACTTGTTTGAGTTTTGAATGGCTCTACCTGACCTCTGTCAACATTACTTTGAGTCTGAGATCACCTTGATCGAAGAATTTCACCCCGACCTCCTTCTTCAGACACCATGTCCATCTACATGATGTCTAGTTCTGTAGATCCTCTTGTCTCCACCACCACCAACAGTCCATCAGACCTATCTCTTCCATTGTTTCCGCAACCGCAGCTCCATCCGCAGCCATAACCTCAGTCGCAACCTCAAACTCAGTTACCAGGGAAACAGTGGGGTTCATTCCCGATCAACATGATCCTTTTTCTTTTTCTTTTCCTTTTCCTTTTCCTACCATCTGAGATCGTGAGTAAGTCTGTCTTAGAAACCCGCAATCTACAGGATTTCACACTGCGAGATCATGTGTGGTACCTTGAACCACCTACCCTACCTCTAAGGCCCTAGGATGTGTTGACTCATGTCCAACCAATTGAGATGATGTTGCACCTACCTCCAAGTCCATCAAAGAATCCTCTCATCTCCATGCATGCCTCTCTTCCTCCGACAGAGACTAGGGGAAAGGAAACCAAAGCCACAACCAATACCATTTTCATGATATCTAGCACCAGTTTCCATTTCACCTCATCAGCTATGGAAGATCCACCTGATCTATCTCGACACCACTTACGTGATGACAGAGATATATGTAAGACCGCCTTTGGTTTTACCTCATTCCCTTTAAACCATAGTGTGGAATCGATTCTTTCCATAAAAGACCAGATTCTATCACCCCTCCTTGCTAGTGACCTTCATCTCGGCAAGGGGGCATACCTCTTTGTTGACTCAGATGGTTGACTCTTGAAGAAGCCATGTAATGGGCTCCACCTCAAGAGAGCCTACGCCTAATACCACCACTATGAGTCCCTTATAGCATAGTTTTCTCCCTTTTTTGTTTTGCAACGTTTTTTACCACAAATCAGAAACCCCCCCATTTAGGGGCAGCGCCATTAGCTGCTAATCCAAAGTCACTCAGAATCAGTTTGAGACACCTCTCACACCTCTGGACTCAAACTTATATCTCCTTATGATACCATTGTCTCATATTTAATAAATGAATTTTGGGACCATTTCCCACAAGTCACCTCGAGCTTGAGCCATGACATGACAATGCAAGTGTCCATGGACTTGTACTTGTATCGCTCTTCCATACCGCTACTCATGCAGGTTTTCGAGCCACCGCCTGTTAAGGGTTTTTCATTTTTTTAGTTTTGTTTTGTATTTTAACACATAGTTGTCTTTTCTATCCACCGCACCTTACGTGGACCTTTGGACCACTGTCCACTAAACGATTTATTTTTCTTGCACACATTTGGCATATAAGTGCCCCTAGACTTGCACTCACATCACATGTAGTCAAGTCCGTCCACCGCAACACACACACATGCTCTCCTAACCTTTGTCCAAGAGCCACCTTGGATTGCGTGCCTCTGCCACACTGACTCGTGAGCCTCTGTTGTGATCTATCCCACACATGCATTGGTATGTTTGAGAGCCTTCTGCTCTGTCCATACTGCATGGATGAACTTTGGACCTCTGTCCATCGTTCTGACATGGGGCACCACCTGTGCCACCATAATTAGTTGACCATGCTAGAGTTTCGTTTAAGCTCTTTTCTGACTCCTTAAAACAATGAAAAGATAGCCAAGCATAGCTGCTTCCTTTCCTGCTCGCTAAAGTATAGGAAAGGGCATCTACATCATCTCATTTACCTCCTTTTGTGGACCATGTAGACCATCAATTGAAAAGGACCTCAATTGAAAGGCACACTCAATCCAAGACCGTTCCCCTCTGCATACTTTTATGCTTTCTCAGGCAGAGGGGCCACACCTTACGAAAAATATCACTACAGGTTGTCATTAAGCTCTTTTCCAGCCTTCTTATCAAGAAAATATCACCGAGCAAACTTGGTTTCATTCATGCTCGTAAAAGTATCTGAATGACCGTCCAGTCAATATAGGTTTAACCTTTTCTAGCCTGATTGGACTACCAATGGTAAAGAAGTCTCTCATCCCCTACAGGATGGGAGAGCTCTCCCATGTATAATTTTATCCTTTTTTAGGCATAGGAGATTACCAATGAAAAAGAGCCCCCACTAGAGTCTTCTTCATGCTTTCAGACTCTCTAAAATTGAAGGCACCATCGAGCATTTACCTTCTCGGGCTCACCAAAAATCCATGAGATCGTACCACAATGATGTCCCTAGACACCACCTCACAAAAAATAGTTTGGCAGCATTCCCACATTGGGTCGCCTTTGTTCAAATTACTCTGCAATGTATCTTCCTTGGATCTCGTCAAAATCAAAAGTGTCTACCTCCTCCAAGTATTTCCTGTGTGCACCGACATTCCCAGTATTACAGCTATGATCCCATTCCCATGAGTCAGTTTCATTTGCTTCCTGGTCCGCCCTGCCATCATACTCTGAACAAAGGAAGTTTGAGTCTACTAAACTCCCCCTACCCCTGTTCAACTCTTTCCCTCCCCACCTCCCCCCATTCAGTGGATCAATCCACAGATTGTCTCACACCTTTCAGTTATCTCCCTCGCGCTTCTGGTCAAGGAAACACCATTTCCTTGACTAGGGGCAAGTCTCCCTCTGTCGACGACAACACATATATTCTAGAGGATAGAACTAGAGGTCTGTATATCCTAGTTTCATTAACCTCATTGATGATTTACTTGGACCACTTGAGAGGATTCCTGAGCACCTCTCGGGATGATTGTTTCTCACATGCTCGACTTCAACTACATCATTGCACCGTTGAGATTCGTACAGGTTTTGGTCTGCTCAGTACTTGGTCAAAGACCCCAGATGTCACTTGACTCTAACACACTGATGAGTCTACTCCAGGGACCTAAATAGGTTGTGTCCCTTGTGATTTTTGGGTTTCGTTGGAGACAGTGTTCAGAATCCCCAGCAGTGCTTCTATATAGATTTATGATTGATGTAGCATACTTGTACCATAGATACTCTGACTCTCAAACAACGATTCCATACAACTATGTACCATTCTATATCCAGTAGACTGTCAGTCATGAAGACATAGCATTACATGAGAATTCCATGGGTCGAATGTACCAGATCAGTATTGTATTCATCCTCACATTGAGGCAACCATTATTGTACCATCAGTTGTATATGATTGGCTCTTGTATTTTAGAGCATAGATCAAATTATTCTTTTGACATTGTCACGAGCATGGGGATGCCTGCCTCATCCATATGCATGTCACACATTATTTGTATCTCACCCATTGATGGGAACCATATTAATACAAAAAGCAAAAGCCACCATGCCCTAGCCCCGGAAGCACCACCTCTATGCAGAAAATTCTATGATGTCCATCAACAATACGATGAGATCTTTCCCTCACACATCAGGGGGCAATCTATTAACCCAAAAAATCCCTCACTCAGCTCCACATGGCCTACACCACCCAAGCACACTCATTCACGACCCTCCATTAGACCCCCACACCCTCAAAAAGGCTTAAGGATGAAGAAAAGGGCTTTAAAACCCCATAAAGGAGCCTAAATGACTCTCCTAGGGGCTAAAGCCTCTAAAAAGGCGCTAAAACCCCTCAAAGGAGCCTAAAATCCTAAAAGGAGCTAAATTTAGGGCGAAAGGGGCTAAAGCCCGGACCAAGGGCTTAAAACCCTAAAACCCCAAAAAAGCTATAAAAGGGGGGTGGGGGGTCACTCTCAAACAACTCCTCTCTTGCATACTGTTATGCAGCTCGTGGATGCCTTGAGACACCTTTTCCTCTCAAGCCACCCACATCTCCCTCTCTTCCACTCATCTTCCCCATTGAGCCATAGCTCCTCCTCCCTTGCTGAGTGAGATAGAGAGGTGTTTCCTTCTAGCGAGGGCATGGTGTCCCATTTCACCAGAGAAGAGGTATACTTGTGTGTTTTATTTCA
>LPNX011198173.1:127967-150873 GCA_001517045.1 Pseudotsuga menziesii
AGACAAAGGGAGAGAGAGAGAGAGAGAGAGAGAGAGAGATAGGTTGGGCATTATGGTTTAGGTGTTTAAATGGATAAAGAGAGAGAGACTAGGGGTTAGGATTTTGGAGAGTGGGAGAGAGAGAGAGAGAGAGAGAGATTGGGCATTAATGGTTTAAATAGATATAGAGATGGAGATTGGGTTTTATCGGCTTAGATAGATAAAAAATGGAGGGTTAGGGGTTTTGAGAGAGAGGGAGAGGGAGAGGGAGAGATACATGCATTAGGGGTTAAGAGAGATATAAAGAGAAATAAATTGGGGTTTAGGGGTTTAGAGAGAGAGATGGAGACGGAAACATATTGTGAGTTAGGGGTTTAAGATTTAAGATAGATAAATAGATAGAGAGAGAGAGAAATATATATAGAAAGAGATAGATTAGCGGTTAGGGATTTAGAGAGAGATAGATTAGGGGTGAGAGGTTTAGAGAGAGAGATATTGTGTTGAAATATGGTAACTTCGAAGAATATTCTATATGTATTTTTTTGTGGTCCTCGATAGTCCTATCAGGAGAACCACTTGTATTAATTTGTACCTCGATTCTTCTAATCGGAAGAACTAATAAGAGTCATGAGGTAGTCCCCTCTAATTGTAAAGGTGGGTCATTAGCATCCCAGTGTGGTTACTTGAGCCTACATGTGTAACTCGAGCCTACATGTCGAAATGAATAATTAAAGTGAACGGATGAATATAAATAGAGGTGTGGCGCTCCTCATTTGAAACACACATCCTCACTTGTGTAGTGCATTAGTGGAGAAGAGAATAGTAGTTGGAGAAGGAGGAGGATTAGGCTTTGATCTCCTTGTTGGTTTTATCTTTTATCTTTTGGGGCATCTATATTGAGGAATATTTTGTTGGGTTTTTCCCTTCAGGGTTTTCCCAAGATAAATATTTGTGTTCCTTTTGTATGGTTGTGCTTTTCTATCTTTCAGTGATCCTGTTTATATGTTTTTTTTATGAAATCGAAATGAAATACTAATGATCTAGCTTAGCATATGAAAATTCAACATGGTATCAGAGCCACCCTGAAAGAAGACATTGTGTAGCTACAGAATCTAGGGCTTCTTAAATTTTGGTTCTCTCTCCACAATCTATCAGCAAAAGAAGGCTAGGCTGACTCTCCATTGAAGGGCGCATCTTTCTGTTGAAGTGAAATTCGATTCCGAGCATTTTTTAGTTTTTGATGCAGGAAATTAGGTGTTGTACAGGATTATGCACCTAATAACCATAGGTATGGGGTTACCAACATACTCAATTACTCGCAGACAATTAACTTCTAAAGTACAAAATAAGAAATAGGAGGGTTAGAAGGACTTACTTGTTAAACGAAGGTCGATCCTTGCTATCCTCTTCCTCTCTGTTCCACTTCCAAAGTCTTCAAGATTGCTCCTCTTTCACCCGTCAAGAAACACTCTTCCAGATACAAGATGATTCATGTACATATAAGCAGGTTAGATAAAACACATATCATACTGAAATATAAACATTTATCAACCCACAAGACATGAAACACATATGGAAGAAGTAATCTCTTTATTATCAATAATGGAAAGAGTTTAAGGTTACAACCCAACGTCTGAGACAAGAAATCCTCTGCAACCAAAGGATTCTAAGTTTCACTACTCCAAAGACTTCTGTCAACAATCCACCAGCATAACTTTGCTCTCCAAGTGTATATATCCAACACCCTCCCCAAGGCCTGTATTTATATGGGTGAAATAAGGTAGTTCTCGAAGGTTGGGGAAGTTGTAGCCGTTAAGGAAATTAAGTTAAATAGGTTAACTAATCTCCCATTAGCGTGTGTTTTTATGTTTTAATGTTAAGAGACACATTCGTGGGTATGTAGTAGAGCAACCTGTGAATGATTCACGACTAATCATAAGGGAAACCCGCGAATACAAGGATTCACGACTTGCATCAACCGGGACTTGTGAATGACTCACGAGTTGTATAAAAGAATAGTCGCAAATACATCTCAACATGGTAAAATAGCAAAGTAACCAGCTGGGTATATAGGGAATGTATTTCATCATAAGCCAAGCTAAAGTGTTTTTGGCAAACCTCTATCCATAAGTGTCCTTTTGTGTACCAACCTGAGGGATGTCAGCACTCAGACGGAGAGGTTCCATTCAGGTGTATAACATATGCCCCCTAATGTGTGAGGTCAAAGGGGAACGATGGCCAAAATACATTATAATATTTAGCTCTGGAGACTCTTAGAAATCCAATGGAGCAGAGAGAGTACCTTAAACAAATACATAGTAATGTCATATACAAAGTTACATCTGAGGATGCTATGTTCAATTTATTGGAACACTAGCTCCTTTACAATATTTGAGTACATCATATGATACGGGTATAAAACCATGTATATTACAAAGGTGGATCGAAGCCACAATATACAATAATGATGATTCTTCAAAGATCTAGAAGCTATGTATATTGATCAAACATAATCTTGCACAACTTAGTCCATAAGTGTGAACTAAGGTCTTCATAAAGGATCCCAAAGAACCAGTACAATCCAAGCCATGTGAATAAGGGTAAGCTGAAGTCGAACATGGAAAGGATTCAGCAGTTTGTCAACCAATAGATGATAATTGACAACTAAAGCAAAGGAATTCACCAATGATGAAAGTGAATCCTGAGGTACGATTGTCAAAACTCTAGGTCTTTGCCATCAGGAAGTACTGAAAACGGAACCATGTTGTGATAAGGAAGGCAACAAATCCTCCAATGGATCACAAGAGTGACTAGGAACTGGGAAAAAGAAGGGAGACACAAATAGATAATAGATATAACAATGATGGGATCAGGTTATAGATCAGACATTGGGTAGAGTCCTTGAACAGTGAGCACAACATAGAGATGACCCAAGATAGTGTATAACTTATAGGTAGAACAACTAGACTTATCTATCATGTAGGAGACATGATCAGATTCCCCAGGTATAATGGACAAGAGGAGGAGTAAGAAACTCAAAGTGATAGTTGAACACAAGTGGACACTGAAACATGGATATTGAAAAACAAAGAGTGCTATTTTCAAGGATGACATGCTGCCATTACTGAAAACAAGAGAAAACTTCTTCCTTACCTTCCCTATGAAATTTTAACGAGTCCAGGAAAGTAAACTCGGTTCCCTCTTCATTTTTTAACAAGCTTGAAGAGATGGGAAAATAATGCTTGATAGTGTCACTGATTCGTGGATTTAATGAGCCCGAACTAGTACATGC
The DNA here is from genome assembly GCA_001517045.1 of Pseudotsuga menziesii. Lineage (NCBI taxonomy): Eukaryota > Viridiplantae > Streptophyta > Pinopsida > Pinales > Pinaceae > Pseudotsuga > Pseudotsuga menziesii. The sequence continues at coordinate 131,239 of LPNX011198173.1, forward strand.
TCAGCTGGTGTTTTCACATTTAGAGAGTCTAAAAATGCCAAAGAAGACTCCAAGGGGTCCTTTTTCATCCAATTTAGTCTCTTGAGGTCGAAAAAGTATAAAACAAACCACATAAGAACTTTCTTAACTTCCAAAGAAGAAAAGGTGAACATTTTTCGTACTTAGTCAGGGAGGTCCGAAAAAGGTTAAATTACCACCTACCCAACGCTCCTTCCAAAACAACATAGAATAGCTTGAGTTTTACGAGTGTGAAGGAAAGCAAGATCACTCAGAAAGATCCATTTGGTTACGAGAAATGGGGCTTACAACAATAAACTCGCTGCTTTGTTCTTTAGTGTTTAACGAGCATGACAAAGACACAAAGTACACTTAGAATCATTTTCATGTTTGGGTCCAGAGCATGAAAAAGAGAAAACTAAGCTCAAACCGGGTGTTCCTTTTCCGTAAATTTATTCCCTCAGGTTCGGAAAAGTGATAAACCTATACCTGAGAATACTCTTCTCAATTCAAAAGAAAAGAAAGTGATCATTTCTCGTATTATTCCGCATGGTCCGAGAAAGAGGTAACCTACCACCAATGTGGATTCCCATTCACATATTCTTAACAAGCTTGAACGGACGAGATAACTTGGCAGTCAAGTCTGTTTTGAAGGAGTCGGACCTGGGCCTAAAGAAACTCCATAAGGGTGGGGAGTCCTATAAAGGGATAGATTGTAAAAAGAGATTCATAAGAAGCTCTAGTTGGCGTGAAAAATAGCTATGAGGAAACCCTTGGGCCTGAAACAGTAACGGTATGAGTACCAAAGGATGACAAGGGAATATAAAGATGATACTCAAGAAATAAGGACCCTAGCCACGTAAGAACAATGGTAGAGGCAAGGGACTAATGGTTTAGAATACCATAGTCTGTGGCAAAATGTTGCATACTAAGGTTAATGTGGAGTGATAAGATGCCAACATGTGTTGGAAATAGAGAAAACCACCCTATAGAAGCAACAACACTTTGTAAAAGTGGATAAACCCATTCCAAGGCACAAAAAGGGTGATATTAGTGAATTGACATTTCAAACTATATAAAAAGGCCCACTTTATGAAATATTATTTCTATAAATAGCTTGAAAATTAAAACATTTCTCACCATTTGAAATTTTTGAACCAAAAAGGAAAGTTTACCCTCTACCTTTGATCAATCACCGTGGACAATTGGACCGTCAGAATTGGAATCCGTCAGCTTAGGTAAATCTACACCCTAAACCCGTCAATTTGATCCAAACAAATATTAGATTTGATGTTGAATTTAGTATATTTTATCATCCCAAACTATTGCAATGCGCATTCGCGGGTTGCTAAGCGTAAGAGTCGCGAATACGTGTTTCATTCGCGGGTTGTCTAACTAGAAAGTCGCGAATGATCCATGACCTGCCCCAATGGACAGTCGCGAATGCTGCGTGATAGGGAAAAACTTTAAAAATATGCAAAATTTTCAAAATTGTATTATGGAATACTGAACTCAATTACTTGTATTTTCCAGGAAAAATATGGTGCTGGAGTGGAGAGAAAGGGAGCATGAAATAATGGATCATGCGGCGCTCCAAAGCGTGCCCACCATCCAAGCATTGAGGACATGTGGGTTGTTAAAGTTATTTTGTACATTTCCCAACGCGGAAAATGTCCGCTTACTGGAATTCATGGTCAATTACTGGGATCATGACATGGGGATGTTCAATCTTCAAGGTGACGCCTTAGAGCTTACCGTGGAAGATATATATTTCATTGCCGAGTTGTCACAACGGGGGGCACTGGTGAATCTAGAGGGCACTGGCCAGGGCGGGGACCCCTTGAGTGTTCAAAACTATGTTGACATATTCTCTACACCGAGTATGCAGAAGAAGGGCAGCAGCGTTCTTATAGCAAACATCCAGGATTTCACACTCTAGGTATTAGCTAGTACCATTGTGAGAATTGTAGGGTCAACAGGATTACATATGGCCACCAGGAATCAAATGAGGGTGGCAGTGGACTGCTTTAGAGGTGCTCTTTATGATTGGTGCTCGGGATTTCTCCCCATCATGAAGAGACAACTATCCGACTATAAAAGGGGAAGATGCAAGAATTTTGGCTATGCAAGCATACTAGTAGCGTTCTTCTTTGAGAGAGTACCAGCCATGAGCCTTGCTATACCACTATAGGTCAGATCTCCACGTCAGCCAAGTCTAAGCCGATGGGGAGACATCTTCCTCCATCAAGGAGGAGGAGACATAGTACACAGCGTTTACGATGATGACTTTTATACATGGTGGGAACGACAGCTGCCGACACTAGATCAGTTTCCATACGCCGGGATGGATTTCCGAGGTGATCCCGACCTTGTCCTCCCTCCAGGAGGAATATGGGGCGATATGGGTAAGTAATTTTTAATTTTTTATCATTTTCAAATTTTTATGAATTTTCCAATGATAGAATATATACATATGTACAAGTCTTAATCCTATTCTTATGTCAAAATGCAGATATTGGACCAGTCTGCCCTGAAGGGCACCCTCATATGTTCGTGCATCCGATTGTAGGGGGAGACCCAGGATTGATCCAGGTACTAGAGGGGAAGCTGGCCAGGCTGACCCAGCGAGTACCTACGATACGGATTGAGCATATACCTACAGGCATGTAGGAGTTTGTAGTAGGGGTTCCACTGATTTGGCTATGTCTGTTCAGGTGAGTAGCTAGAGCATTACTTGTATATAGAGATGCGATGGAGGCTGCCGAGGCCGAGGAGGATGAGGAAGCCAGGGTGCATAGAGATCATGGGGACCAAGGTGGTCCTAGTGGCCAGGGCGGTCCAGCTTATACCTAGGGCATTTTGATGGATTATGATCCACATTTTTGTATATTTTGTATATGACTGGATCTACGGATCAGACTCGATCTATCTACAGATAGATATTTTACATATATATATATTGATGTTTGGTTGTCGGCTTATTTACAAGTGTTTTTTATATGTATATTTTATGGAATGTGTGTGAGATGCCAATCCAAAATATAATTAGCATATGCATCAGTCAATGAATTTTGGTTTCGTGGAATATGATTGAAAGTAATAACTTCAAAATGTCTTTCTAGTAAACGAATTTGCATAAAATGACGTAACAAAATAGGATTTCATACCTGATAAGCTCTATTGAGCTGGGAAACTACCAACTGAGAATCCAAATGGACTTCAAGCTGGGTGATGCCATGTGACAAAGCATCCCATAGGAGCTCAATGACAGCCCTATACTCAGCAACATTATTAGAAGCAGGACCAAGACAAGCACCACCCGCAGCAACAAGCTATCCTGAGGGAGAATAGATAACCCATGCTGCTGAATCTAGGTTACAAGTGTGATGGCTGGTGCCATCAACGAAACCTATATACATTTCGAAAGACATCTGCAACAACAAGCAGATAATATAAAAAACAAAACTGACAACCTAATGTACATAACATAAATACATATACTAAAAATACAAGAAAAAGTGCTAGGCCTAAGCATAGTACTTCTTCAGGTAGAGCCCATTTCTAGGCTTAGGAAGCTTATTCCCATCATAATCCACTAATTCATATGTGCCTTTACTTAATACCTTCGACACGACATAGGGTCCTAACCACATAGCCTTGAATTTTCCTGGCCCCAGGGGTTCTTTATCTTGGTCCCAAAGCAAGACAAGTTCCCCTTCAGAGAAAACCCTAGGTTTGACCGTTTTATCGTATTGAGATTTAACCCTATTTTTATGAACCTGATTCGCAGTCAACGCATCTCTATGTTTCTCATCAAGGTGTTCTAAATGTACTAGACGTTCTTCAAGCTCAGTCGTATCAGGTAACACATGAATGGCTATTTTCAAAGACGAGATTTCGCATTCAATCGGAGTAACTGCTTCCACCCCATGAACGAGTTGGAAAGGTGAATAACCCGTGGCAGTCTTTACATTAGTTCTGTAAGCCCAAAGAGTAGGATATAACATGATGTGCCAATTAGAACGGGCTGCATCAATTATCCGTTTAAGGATAGTTTTTAATGTCTTGTTAACAACCTCGACCTGACCATTTGCTTGTGGATAATATGGAGAAGAATGTTCTTGTCTAAATCCAAGCATTGTAGTCAGTTCTGTCATCATATTATTTTGAAAATGATTGCCATGGTCAGTGACAATCACTTTGGGAATACCAAACCACGCAATAATCTGATTGAAAACAAAGAAAGTTGTTGTTTCCCCGTTGTCTTTGAAAGTAGGCATTGCCTCTGCCCATTTCGTAAAATAGTCAACAGCGACAATGATGTATTTGTGCCCTCCAGCTGAGACTAGGTTGCACGTCATGTAATCGATCCCCCATTTCATGAAGGGGCCTACCGAGACAATAGGAAATAACAGAGCAGGATGTGACCGCATTTTTCTGGTGTAAAGCTGACATGGATGACAACGCTTCACTACTTCCACACAATCTTTGAAGATCGTGGGCCAGAAATAACTGGCACTCAATATCTTCTGGGCCATTGCTAACCCAGATAAATGACCCCCGCATGCTCCACTATGGGAATCATTTAGGACAATCTCTACTTCCTCATGAGTAAGATAGCGATGCAATATGGAATCTACCCCTCGTCGATATAATGTATCTCCTATAATGAGGTAGTTCTTGGCATGAAGGCGTAACTTACGTCATTCCTCCCTAGAGTAAGCAGCAGGATACTGCAAAGTCTGGAGATATATAAGAATATCCCCGTACCAAGGATCATAGGTAGATATCAAGAAGATGTGCTCATCTGGGAATGAGTCATCCTCAACCACTACATTCTCTTCGGTGGGAAATTCTGCTATTAGCTCAGCAAAAACTAAGGACTTTTTAGACTTAGCGAATTGGAAATCCAAGTCAAACTCTTGGAGAATGACTATCCACTTGTTAAATTTTCTTCCAACGATCCATCGGGATAAAACATATTGGAATGGATTCACATCCACCACTACTGTTGTGGTCTTCAGTAAAATGTAGTGGCGCAACCTCTGAACAGCATAAACAGCTGCTAAGGCTAACTTCTTGACATGGGAGTATCTAAGCTCAGGTCTGGCCAAAGCACAGGTAAGATAATAAACAACATGCTCAACAAGCTTGTCATCCTCCTGGACTAGAACTACCCCAATGGTCGATTCCGACGCGGCCAGATATAATATGAAATCCCTAGAATAATCTGGTGGACGTAGCAAAGGAGCCGATAGCAAAGCTTTTTTCAATGCCTCGAACGCAAGTTGTGCGGTTTCATCCCATATAAATGGAGTGTCTTGTTTAAGAAAGCGCATGAAACCTTTAGTGATCTTGGCATAATTAATGATAAAACATTGAAGAAAGTTAGACTTTCCTTGCAGGCTTTGAAGTTTCCTGAGAGAATGAGGAGGAGGCAGATTTACAATGGCCTCAACTTTCAATGGATCCACCTGAATGCCTCTACTAGAGACAATGAATCCAAGTAATCTTCCTGACTCAACGCAGAATACACACTTGTGGGGATTCAAGCGAATTTTATAATATCTGCATCGTTCAAAAATTAACTGTAAATGATCTGGATGTTGGATCCTCTTGCGAGAATGTGCAGGCAGATCATCAAGGTATGGTTCGACAATGGCTTTTATGTCATGAAAAGCAAAGTTCATAGCCCGTTGAAAGGTAGCCCTAGCATTTTTCAATCCAAAGGGCATTTTTCTATACGCGAATGTACCCCAGGGACAAATGAAAGTAGTTTTATGCTGGTCTTCCGGTTTGATTTGGATTTGATTGTAGCCGGAGAAACCATCCATAAACAAAAACACCTCACTCCCCGCACATGCATCTATGATCTGGTCTATAAATGGTGTGGGGTAGTTGTCCTTAGGATAGGATTTATTAAGGTCTCTAAATTTTGTACAAACGCGAATAGTCCCTTGCTTTTTATCAACAGGAACAGGGTTGGACACCCATTCAGTCAAAGCTATGGGATATATAAAACCAGCTTTCAACAGCTTTCAACAGCTTTTCAACTTCTGCCTTTACAGCCGCCACTTTACGTGGGTTCACGGGTCTTAATTTCTATCGAACTGGCTTGGCATCAGGATAGGTTCGGATTTCATGTTGAACAATAGATGGATCAATGCCTGGCATCTCCTCATATGACTAGGCAAAGATATCGCGGAATTCCTTGAAAAGGGTAGTGTAGATGGCAATCTCCTCCGGAGAGCAGTTTGCACCTATATAGATGTTTTCCACAACATCTGGGTTTACAGAGATATTGATAGGTATAGTGGTGGAAAGTTTTGCCATATTCCCCTCAGCAAACATCCTTTCCCTAGGAAAAGGGTTGATAGGTACCTCAATATCTTCTGACAGTCTCACTTTAAACTCTTGGTTTTCTATCTTGCTTAGATCTGGAAGAAAATAGGATCGATGATGAAGATCCTCACAAATCTTATCACGTCCACTCATGGCTTCCAGAATAGCTTCATCGGAAGGTAAAATGGTATCTAAGAAATCTATGGAATGCAAAGAGTTTTCTTCCCATGCGGGCAAATAGACTTCTTCCAGATCATCTGAGACTGTTAGAGGATCTGGAATGGGATCAACAGTGTCTTCAGTGATGGCTTGATAAGCTACCTCCACTACCTATAAGGGCACTTCTAGTTCATGGGGAGTTGGGAGGACCCAAGGATCAGTCCTATCGACAACTGTAGTGATGGAATTCCCCATAGTAGTAGAACCAATGTAGTTCACCGGGGCTGGAAGATTGAATGTGCCCATTAATGATGCGTACATTCCAGCCCCCAAGCTCTGTGCATTAGGTTTGGCCTGATCAACCAATGGCATAGTGGATTCCTTAGACTCTAAACGGCCTTTTCGGGTAAAATCAAGTTGGTCAACAGTAACCAACTTGCCCTCATGTGGAAAAACCACAACACGAAGAATAGTCAATGCAACAGCAAACATTGCATAAGTCCAATTCCTTCCCAGAAGCAAATTGTAGTCCAAGGGAGCATCAATCACTTCTACTTCAACAGACACTATTTTTCCTGCCAATTTAATCTCAAAAGCTGGTAGGATACCATGAGGACGGAAGGATCTTCCATCAAAAGCAGTAAGTAAAGTGTTTGATGGGACCAGCTCTGGGGATCCAAGAGCTTTCCAGCAGGCCAGGGCATAACACATGTAGAGGCTCCCTCATCAACAACCACCCTTCCAATGGTCTTACCACCATGGACGACATCTATTGATAGGGATACATGGTAAGGCAGGTGAATTTTGACATAAGATAGATTGAATTTTTCCATGAGACTCGAAGAATCCATGCTACCTAAAGCTGCTAAGAGAGCATCCCACTGGGAAAGACAACTCTGTAACACCTCTAAAGCTGACATTGCACATGGGGTTTGAGCTAAATATTCAACCACATAGTAGTTTGAAGCAGCCCTAGCATTGGGGTTATGCAAGGTCTTCTTGAAAACACCTTTCGGTATCTTCAGCATAGTTTCGATAGGTTTCTCTATTGTGAGAGGGATGGAAGGTTTAACTACAGCTTTACCCTTCTCAGGAGTCTCGTTCTCATAGTTTTTGTTCCTGGTTTGCAAAAAAGTTGAAGATCGAACCATGTTGATATAATTAGGGTCAGGGGCAGTTTGAGTGCCCCCCGCTACATTAGAAGCTGAAGCAGAGTTCTGTCCTTGGGGAAAAGGATCCTTTAGGACAGCCAGTTGTTGAGCTTTGAGCAGCTTCTGGGCTTGATCCATAAGGGGACAATGGTGAGTAAGGTGGTCCTCTTGGCACAACTTACAAGGGAACTTGACCTTCTTCTTTTCTTTTTTGCCCCCATCAGCATTGTTTGCGGGCTTTGGCTTGTTTTGGTTTCCCTCTCCTTTTTTACCCTTCTTTTTCTTCCCACCGGGCTGCTGATTTCCCTTCTGAGAAGTTTGCACAAAAACATTTGCATTTTGGGGAGAGGGGGCATCCTTTGCTTCCTCTACTGTAGACTATTTTATAGACAATCGGTGAAGTTTTTTAGTCAAAGATTCTACAGTGGGAGAGTTAACGGACCCAACCACACCATCGGCATGGGGTCCAGGCTTAGGCTTCTCCACTTTGTGTGAAGGCCTCGGCGCCTCAGAGATGATCTCATATAAGATCCCAGACTGTGAATAAATCAAATCTAATTGCTGGGCCCTGAGTATAGCTTCTTCTTCATTCGTTACTCCTAATGTGGAAACATCCTTAGATATGTATGGCAACAGTGATTTAAGGAACCATTCTAATAGAAACTCAGGAGGAATGGTGGCTTTGATAAGACTCTTTCACCTACTCCACTCTTGGATATGATCCAAGATGTGGGTATCCTTGTTTTGTCTAAAAGTAGACAACAAGTCCATTCTGAAATCATATCGAACCGGAAGCTGAAAGTGGCTAAGGAAAGCAGTAGCCAAATCCCAGAAACTACTAAAGGTAGCAGAGGGAAATTCAATATACCATTTTGCAGCCGTACCTGTCAAGGTCCTCTAGAATAGCCTCAATCTAATTGAATCCTCATTCAACGAATTGGAAGAACACCATAAGTGGAAAGTGGTGGCATGTGCCCCAGGATCTTCACCAGCTTTACCTTCGAACTTAGGGATATCCGAGGGAAACTTGGTGGGAACAGGTGGCCACAAGGGGTCATGCCTCACCGGGTCATTCATCAATTTTGACAAGTATGGAAAGTTTAAAGTTGCTAGAAAAGGAAGTTTGGGCCTAATCGAGGCACTAGATGTGCCAGCTTGGGTATTAGAGGGACCTGCCCCTGAATGCCCATGGGAAAAAGTGGGGTTTCCCCCAACCACCGGTTGTGAAGTGGGAAGGTTGCTTTGAAACGGGTTCCATCTGTAAGCCACAGGATTGTGGGTGGGAGGTGCAGTGTAAGTGGTTTGGGCCATCCCCATAGAAGCAGGGGTCTGAAAGATTGGAGCAGGTATCCCTTCACTAAACAACGAAAAGGGAGAGCTCGTGTATGGGACAAAAATAGGGGTTTGGAAGCTTTGCCCATAAGAGGTGTTGCTCCCAAACTGCACTCCTACATATGAAGGAGATGGACCTACGTATGGATTGGATGTGGGAATGTGCCCCCCATTCCAAGGAAATCCTTGAACATAAGCTGAGGATCCTACCGGACCACTCTGGGTAGTGTAAGGAAAGGAAGAAGGAATGGTAGGTATACTGGGGATCCCAGCAACCATGTCACCAGAATTACCTCCTATGTTGGAGTGAACCGGTGGTTGGACCACCCGGTTCGCTGGAGTCAGGTGTAGAAGGAAAACTAGATCTAGAGGCACTTACCGGGGGAGGTAGTACCACTTCAACCGGAATGGTTGAGGTGAACACAAAAGGACTTTCTTCTGCTGAAGACATGGTCCTACCCACAGGGACACCTAGTACTGGTGAATCAAATGGTCTAACCTGCACGATCACAGGATCGTTTAAATCAGTCAAGGGGGTGTTAAAATTTCTTGCAAACTCGTCAGTCTGCAATTCTTCTATCTTGACTATATCAAGATTAAAATGGTTAGCAATGAGTTCTGGTTCACCAAGAACTTCACTTATTCCTACAGGTTCGAACGAACCGTCTGTGTCTAATCTCCTCCTTTGGGGTAAAGGTGGAGGCTCCAATGTGTTGATAGGAGGAATGTTTCTCAACCTTCTTGACCTTCTAAAAGGTTGGTCCTCCAGAATTGAAAATTTGACAAATCACACCCTAAGGTCAACTAAACATAGGCAAACCACAGAGCATACACTAAAAAATTCCTAGAGTCTCAAGCAATCAAACCAGGGTAAAAGATATACTTTCCCGAAGAAAGATGATGAACAATTACTTGGCATCCTTGAAGTGGTTCTTAGGCACAAGCGAAGGAATCACCCACTGCCCTCCTACACTTTTAACAAGGGTTACCTTCCAAGCCTGTTCAAGGTGAACCAGAAATAACCTTCCGGTTTACCTAGGTATGAACCCTAAAAGACAAGAGACTAAAGTCTACCTTGGAAATACCAACAGTCTGGGGGGACAGTCGTCAGTCGAACTCGTACTCATGGGTAGGGTAGCTGAGCCCGAAAATCTATCTAGGACAGAATCCCAAGATGCGCAAAATTCCTGGGTTACGATTTGACAAGGATTCAGAGGGTTATCTCCTCTGTCCAAGCCTCCACACGGCCTAGTGCTTAACTCCCATTTGAGAGGAGCTTCCTAGATACAGTGATAGAGTCAAGGATTTACCTAAAGAAAGGTCCACTACGTCTAAGTTTATAACTTGTGAGAAGTTTACACTCCCTAGCCCATAAGTCTAGCCTAAGCTAGTGGGTGAAAGGCCCCTAAAAATAAAAACTTACTAGTAAATTTTAATTTATGTGTTTATTTTAGAGGGTTGTTCTTTACTCAAGAGGTAATGGAGTGATATACTATATGGTGTTTTGACTCAAACAAGAAACAAATGAAAGTAAAGGTGTATTCAAATCAAACTACTACTATAAAATAAACTTCTTTTCATTTTCTTGCAAATATGTATTGATGAATTAAATGCAACAATAAGAGAAACTAAGCCTATATTTTTGTATATTTTGAGATTATATTTTTAAAATGAAACAAACACTACTTATGCAAAATAACAATGCAAAAGGTTAACTATGTTTTCTTTTCACGTTTAAAAATGCTCAAAAAATCTACTATGCATCTACAATGCACTCTACTTGAGTAAACTTGAAACTTATAAACTGTATAAAAGCCACAAACTGAAGCAAACAGGTTGACAGAACCAACAGAAAACCACTAAAGGAAGGCTAGGAACCCTAGCTTGGGTGCAAACAATGACAAAGAATCACTGCAGACTTACTAAGGCAAGTGACAACCAGCTACTGTTAGAATATGGATTGGAAAAAACAGAGCCCAAGACCCTGACCACTGATCTGGACTAAGACACTTTAACCCACAACCCAAACAGGCCAAAATACTTCAAGATGCAAATAGTAAATAAATCAAGCACAAAAGACTCAAGGGATTTCAAGAAGCATGAAGTGTGATCACTTGAGGCATTCAAACAAACTCTACAGCATTCTTAAAGAAAATCTTCACAGAAAACAGGGATTACACCAAGAAAAGAACAAGCAAACTCTTACTTAAAAATACCAATTTCCAGGAGTATTCGCGACTGTGTATGAGAACAAGTTGCGAATGATTCGCGACTGTCTAGTATTACAACCCATGAATTCAAACCAGTATTCGCAACTGTCTAGAAAGACATTTCGCGAATGGGTATAAAAAATTTCTCAAAAAATCAAGAAAAAACCAAAGACTTTCAAATGCTGAAGCAAATAAGAACCAGGATAAAAATCACAAACAGACTCACAGGAAAAGACTGGTCAGGAGGACAGAGGCAACCTACAGCAGTCTAGGCTATCCCCAGCGGAGTCGCTAGTTCTGTTGTACAGGATTATGCACCTAATAACCATAGGTATAGGGTTACCAACATACTCAATTACTTGCAGACAATTGACTTCTAAAGTATAGAATAAGAAATAGGAGGGTTAGAAGGACTTACTTGTTAAACGAAGGTCGATCCTTGCTATCCTCTTCCTCTCTGTTCCACTTCCAAAGTCTTCAAGATTGCTCCTCTTTCACCTATCAAGAAACTCTCTTCCAGATACAAGATGATTCATGTACATATAATCAGGTTAGATAAAACACATATCATACTGAAATATAAACATTTATCAAACCATAAGAGATGAAACACATATGGAAGAAGTAATCTCTTTATTATCAATAATGTAAAGAGTTTAAGGTTACAACCCAACGTCTGAGACAAGAACTCCTCTGCAACCAAAGGATTCTGAGTTTCACTGCTCCAAAGACTTCTGTCAACAATCCACCAGCACAAATTTGCTCTCCAAGTGTATATATCCAACACCCTCCCCAAGGCCTGTATTTATATGGGTGAAATAAGGCAGTTCTCGAAGGTTGGGGAAGTTGTAGCAGTTAAGGAAATTAAGTTAAATAGGTTAACTAATCTCCCATTAGCGCGTGTTTTAATGTTTTAATGTTAAGAGACACATTCACAGGTATGTAGTAGAGCAACCCGCGAATGATTCGTGACTAATCATAAGGGCAACCCGCGAATACAAGGATTCACGACTTGCATCAACTGGGACTCGCGAATGACTCGCGAGTTGTATAAAAGAATAATCGTGAATACATCTCAACATGGTAAAATAGAAAAGTAACCAGCTGGGTATATAGGGAATGTATTTCATCATAATCCAAGCTACAGTGTTTTGGGCAAACCTCTATCCATAAGTGTCCTTTTGTGTGCCAACCTGAGCGATGTCAGCACTCGGACGGAGAGGTGCCATTCAGGTGTATAACATTAGGGCTTCTTGCAGAAGAAGAAATTTTGAGTGAGCCTGACATATAATTTCTCTCCTCATCAAAATAGAAGTATAGAGACCTGGATCAATATTTTTGGTTGGGTGAAACTCCAAGAAAGTCAAACCCTAGTTTGACCCCAAACTAGAAAAACCCTAAATACTAAAACTGCTAAGTTTTGGTACATTCGCTATATCCCGATATTGGAAAAGTTTCAAGAGCTGAAAATTGCAAATACTAAAGATAAAATCCTGATGTACACGGTATCCAAAATTCAGCATTATATTCACTATATTCCAGGAGATAGGATCCCTCCAAGTTAGGGTTCCAGCCTCTTCCAAATTTCATCGCTAAACAGGACACCTGGGGAGAATTGCTATAGCTTGGGCTACAGAGGTCCAAATGGAATTCCTAAAGATGTTACAGAAAGAGAACGGACTTTAATTTCTGTATTCCAACGTTCAGAACCAGAATATGAAATAGTGACACGTGGTAGGCCATACAACTTCGCTGTTCTAAACAGTCCTGTAACATGTCACCTTGGGAAAAGGATCATAAATCCCAATTAGTGAACCCAAGTCTAATAAAACGTATGGTGTTGGATCAGGGACAGGCGAGGATACCTCAATGAAAATTGTTAGAGATAGAGAAGCCATAAGTTTAGATATATCATAGAAATAGTGACAGACATTTCTGCAAAAGAAATTGGAAAACTAGGGCTTCCTGTTCCGGGAGCTTCCCTCCATTGTTTTTAGAAAAGGAGTACATTGGATAGCTCCATTTGAAGACACTACTACATTTTGACCAAAAATCCGACGGCCGTCATGTCGGATTTTCGACACTTCCCTGTCGCATGTACGACACTTTGATTTTTTTTTAAGTGTCGGAAACTTGTCGTCGGTTATCCGACACCTAAGTAACCGTCGGTTAAGCGACACCTAAACAACCATCGGTTAAATTTAACATGTCGGTTAAGAGACAGAATATTTTTGACGGTAGTAAATTTTTTTTTGAGAAAATAACCTTATACGATCGGTTAAGCGACAGAAAGGCCGTCGATTAAGCGACGGTATAGTCAATTTTTTTTTAAAAATTACCTTTATTCCGTCAGTTAAGCGACGGATATAGCCATCATTTCATCGGTAAAGAAATAGTTAGAGGCGTCGCTTAACCGACGCTTGTGTCTGTTTTAAAAAAAAAAGATACAAAAGATCGTGTACACGCCCTATACAATTTGGTCTTTGGAGGCACCGAGCAACAATGACGGCTTCTTGGATCTTGGTTCGTGAGACGGACAGGAATTGGAAAAGGTTTAATCCATTGGTTCTTGATGGGGAAACAGAAGGTTTAGTCGATGTTTGCCTCGGCGTTAATGTTCCGGAAGAACAAAGAATACAAGAGTGGGAAAATAAAGGGGTTTTCGACGGACAGTATTCTGGAAGATGTTCTTGCAGAGATTACTCCTGATGCAGCCGATAGGGAAAAGCGAAGGAGGCGAACAGGCTTAAAAAGTGTAGCAGCTTTAGGGAATACATTTACCAATAGTATTCAAAGTCCTCCCCAAGATTTTTCTTCAAGCCTACCAGAATATCAGGTGATTGAAGTCTCTTGGGAGCCGTGTATTAATTTGGAAAGCAGGCAGAAACTTCCCTTTGTTGAAACTGTACATGAATCTGCACCGTCTGAAACAACAGAATGCCAAAATTCTAAGTCAGCAATGGAAAACCAGTGTGCTTCTGTTCAATTTCCAATTAATCTTGCTGAAGATCCAAGCTGCAAGGAGGATGACTTAAAGCCCAAGGTTATGCTATCTGACAATGGCGAGGCAATTTCAGCTGATGGTGAGTTGGAAGTAAAGGTTGAGAAGGATGATAAGGAGAAATGTGTATTGAATGCTCTAATTGGCTGTGAAAAATCATCTGCCAAAGCAACTGTCGACTGGCAAGCAGTGTGGCAGGGTGGAGATGAAAAAGTGGCAAAAGTTGGAGAGACTGATGACCGTTTAACTTCTGAAGATGTGAATGATCTACCATTGGAGTCAGATGGAGATTTGCTTTTTTACCTTATTGATGCATATGAGGAATCTTATGGAGATCATCCTGGTACAATATATCTATTTGGCAAGGTGAAATTCAGAAACTCATATGCTAGCTATTGTGTGGTGGTACAAAACATGCAACGATGTCTTTTTGCTGTACCAACTCCTTCAGTCTTCCCAAATAAAGTGATTGCAGAGCTTGAGCAAGCTGCAAAAGATGGTGTAGTTGAACAATCTATTTTGCGGAAAAAATTGCAGGAGATGGCATCAGGCCTAAAGCAAGAACTCTCACAAAAATTAATGGATCTGAATGTGACTAATTTCAGTATGGTACCAGTCAAGCGCAACTATGCATTTGAGCGATCTGATGTACCAACTGGAGAACGTCATGTCTTGAAATTGAGCTATCCTTTTAAGGACCCACCTCTTCCAACTGATTTGAAAGGAAATCATTTCTCTGTTCTGTTTGGTACCCATTCCAGTGCTCTAGAATTATTTCTAATTAAAAGAAGAATATGAGGCCCAGCATGGCTTTCAATTTCCAACGCTATCTGCTGCCCAAGTTCATCTCGAATTAGCTGGTGCAAGTTTGAAGCTATTGTAGGGTCTCCAAAGGAGATAAAAGTGGCAGGGTCTATGAATATTCCTCAAGATATTCCTCCACTAGTAGTTGCTGCCATCAATCTTAAAACCATAATTAATGACAAACACAATGTGAATGAAATTGCATCCGTGTCTGTTGTCTGTTGTCACAAAACAAAGATTGACTATCCAATGCCAAAATCTGAATGGAACAAGCCTGGCATGCTTGGTCACTTCTCTATTTTACGTAGAACTTAGATGCCCTGCTCTCGGTTTATGGGTGGGTGGGGTCTTCTTGCCCTTCTCTCTTTTGTTGTTGGAAATTATGTTAGTTCAACCGACGATATGTAAATTCTTATGATGTTGGTGCTGCCCCTTCAACTTCTTATGCTGGATTGTGTGGAGATGACCCTAGTTCAAATCCTGGTGGGAATGCTCCTCCCCTATGTGGGATCTTCCAGGTGTGGAGATAAATGGCTGTATAGCATATATCATAGATGATTCTTCAGATAAAAAATGGCCAGATTACCTCTAGCTCCTTGCTGAAATCCACAGGCAATCTTTCACCTTCTGCAATCAATTGGAAGACACCATCCAACTCAAGTGCTCCATGATCTACGACGACCTGCTATAGAACAATGGGAATGACTAATGAACTCCAACATGAGAACATGGACAAAACATAAATAGCATGTGCATTTTAAGCCTGTAATTCAATACTCCTGATACCTGTCTTGCATGGATCACCCATTGAGAAGTGGTGTCTGCCACCCTCTTGAGCTCTTGAAGATAGTAATCTTTCAAAGTGACATTCAAGGACAGTCCCTAGTGTAAAATAAGACAAAATGGACCACAATTAAGAGATCTATAAGATACATAAGATAATTTTATAGTTTACAATCAAAGCTCACTTTAATAAATGTCAGATTTTCTACCAATTGACCACTTAAACACGAAATCAATGTAGCTTGCACTCAGTGATATTCAGAGTTACAACATACTTGGTTTTCAAGACGCAAATTTTGACAAGGATGACATTTTCTTGTTTAGCAGGAGATGATTTATTAAATGATGTATGCATCTTATCAGTCAGTTACTCAGGTTTTCTTTGTGCTTTAGATCCTTCCAAGTGACTGACTGATTGTGCTCCTTTGTACTCTCCTCCAGGAAGAATAAGAGATCAGCATGTCTCCCTATTGAGCCTAGTCTATAGCAAATAGCAGCTTGTTGTCTAGTACTTATAGCCAGTAGTGAGTAATGCATTCTTTATACTATACTTTTCTGGGAACATGTATTTGTATTGGGGTGATGAAAGGAAGTTACCGCCCATAAACAATTATGTACAAGATTTATAATTGGATAATATATAATGTTGTTTGGCTGTTAAGATTTGAAATTGTTGCTGTCTTTTCCTTGAGAATCTTACCTCTTCTCTCTATTAGTATGCATTTTGGTGTATAATAGTAAATAAAAGCAATGTTTGGACATTGTTGTACAACAGAGCACCTCGAAGGCACTACTACCAAAAAAGGTCCTCTGTCATTCTTCTTTTCCATCAAGTAACATATTAATGAAATAACCTGCAAAACCCTAGCACATAGAATTTTATTTTACAGTTCATTTAGTGACTGCATGCAATATTTATTGGCTTAAATTCCTTATTTCTATTAGAACAAATATTGAAGCCAAGAGAATCACACTATTATTAAAAGGCCTCTCTATACAACCAAAGAGCTCTATTATTCAAAGGATTTGTACCAAGACCTAATAACAACACTAACTATAATATCAATTATCAGTAAAGTGCTGACAGAATATTCAGGAAGTGGACCAATATTATGATTTTTCCCAAAATTATCATTAAAACTAGAAAAGAAGAAAATCCTTTTACTGTATGCTAGCAGAGATAGTGATTTTGCATATAAACCAGATCCGTTAAGAATAGCATCAAACTAAGATCTGGCAGGGATATATTTCCCAGCCATACTAGGACATATGCTATCCTGACTGGGCAATCCAGAGTGCAGACACGAAAACAACTATATTCAAAGAAAACCTGCTTCAGAAATAGCAACATAAAAACAAAACTTACAAAAACGAATCTACAGATTCAAGCCCTAGTCATCACGAAAAACCACTAAAATCACCCCTAGCTTTCTATGTTTCAACTTTCAGTTAAATTATCATTTATGTGATACATAAAATTTATTATTTTGAACCAACTATATATCTGACAATTTTGAATAAATTTTACGTCCATACCATATGCATCCATATACCCATATCCTGGTAAATGAACATCTAGCCCAAAAATTTTGAAAACTTGTCCTGTAAAATTAATATCATTTATATATCCAATTGTAAATCTCAGCAGATAAAGGAATTAAAGCAATTATGATGCACTTAGCCTAAAGAGACACTGATCAGTGGCCATGGTTCTGATTTCTTCTTGATGCTATAGATTCTGCATTAATTATCATTGAACCTGGAAATGCTTTGCAGAAATACCCGAAGGTGACTGGATAACTTGGGGAAATGTGCCAATGTCACCTCACACAAATCCCTCTCGCTCTGGGTTATTGATTTGCTAATCTCAAGGGGGAATCCATAGATGATTTAAGGCTTCATTGATGAACTTTTGGGGGTGTGTATGACCCCAAATCTGCAATCGAACTGCTATTTTGCGCTGTAAAACTCAGAAACCTGCAACTAAACTATTAGAGCAGCATGCCTGAATATTGAATTTATGATTATAGATGATAAATTAAGTTAAAAGAAATTCATACAGTTGCTAGTCTCTCCTTGTTTCTGCATTAAAAGTTGCAGAACAAGAACCTCAAGTTGCCTAAAATGCAAGGACTCATCTTTCCAAAATAAAAGTAAAAAATCGTGACAGTCCATGGAAGATTAAAAAATTTCAGTAATTGTGACAGTTTGTTGACGATTTCCACTAATCATAATGAAATTCAAGGTTAAGGTTAATGAAATTCAAGGTTTCCTCTATGGGACTAATTGGACGCTCATCATAACTAACAGCATCTACACATCTAGAATCCATTTCCTCACACTCTGAATTTTCTATACACTGATGTGAATGTTCATCTGAGAACTGCAACAAAGAATCTGAGGTAAATTCAGATGAGGAATTTGAGACATCTCTACTTCGAAGAATATAACCCTCAAACTTATCGAGTGCTTCACACATCCAAGGAAGTTTACACTGGTCCCTTGCCTCCTCCACTGTGACCTGTAGAGAAAGGTAAGAGTTTAGTCCATATTTTATGTACAGACCTTTAAAACAATGTATTGAGATGAAATTTGTTCCAAGTTTTCTACTGATCACACTTAGCATAACTGCAATGACACAACACATGAATATCAAGTCTCACAAATATAATTCAGGTCAATTTTCTTCAAATACGGATGCTGTAAAAATTATTCATATACAATAGAAACCATGTCCTTAAAAACTTCTGGGGCTTCATATTATACTTTGTGATGAATAAAAATAGAGTGCTATGTGGATAAAAAAAAATTTGAAACAAATACCACTAAAACCACGTATTAAAAGCATGGGAAATTCATGGCCAACTGCTAGCAAGGATGGGCTGGGAGTAAATGATGCAGAATCTGCAAGCGGGCATGAAGATGATGCTCTCTTTGGAGATCTGTTTTCAGAGGCTAGCAGGCAAGTAGTACTCAGCCTGGTATTCACTCTAGGATACTTTGAGAATAAATCCCAGCTTCCAACTCCTCTCCCAATGAAGGATAAAGAAATCCCAGCTTGCACGGATTTGACTCCTCTTGGTGCCATTCACCTGCCAGGTAATGCCTTGTAGCTCACTACCAACAACTTGTTACAACTGAGGCTTTCCGAAGGGAAATTTTCAACTCAATCCCTATTCTTTTTCACACACTTGTAAATTGTCTTCAAAACACCCCACAAGTTCTCGGTCTTCTAAAGAAAACTATAAATCATTTATTAATTTCATCACAGATCCAAGAATAGTATCAAACAGTCATAGCCCAAACAGTTATCTTCAATTAGTCCTCCATCAATATCCCATATTAACATACTGACAGAAAAATTTGGTATGTCAAGTTATACATTACAGCCATTATGCTCTCAATGTGGTCCAGCAGAGTAAGTGTAAAAATATAACAACAGAGAAAGAAAAGGTAGATACTTACATTATCAGAGATGTAGCAATCCCAAATTCGAGCATTATGACCAAAAAGAATTGGTCCTGCAATAATATCAACATTGGGAAGAGTGTGTGGATCATCTATATCATTCACATTGAAGTTGCAAGTCCATATACGGGAACTGCATGAACATAAATGCAAAATAAAGATTTAACTTTGAAACCAGTGATTTGGAGAGCAAAAAAATAATATGAATGATAAATTTGGGGGGAATATGACATGTTTGCTCAGGAACTTGTTGATAAATTTTTTTAACTTTGATGGCTGTGTTAGTTACATGTATTTCCTCTGAACTTATACCCAGAGTTGCTTGTTGAGAAACAATTTTCCAGATCAAAATCTGGCATCCAATAAAATCAAATGAGAAAATAAAATA
>LPNX011198330.1:5232-249502 GCA_001517045.1 Pseudotsuga menziesii
GAAACGGAATTTGGCAATGACATTCATGGCCATGGCCAATTTTTTTAACTACCATCCTTCAATTCAAACAATTTTGATTGCTGCTCAACCTTCTAGTTCTTGTCAAATAGCCTAACAGTTGGCACCAAACATTGGAGGGTTTGGTGGGTTTCTGATATGGATATTGGTCATGCCCATTGAGGATTTTGGGATCCATATTAACCACTGTTGAGAGTTTACAATTTCTCTATTTAATTTCCATAGATGCCATGGATAAAGCAACATTGGAAAGAACCTGGAGACCTTTGAAGAGGTGGGCCGCGAATTCTGCACCTCTGGTGTCAACACCACCTTCTTTGTTTAGAAAATCCCTCGTAAGTTTATCGATTTACCGTGAATTGATAAATTTTTAGTGAATTTTGGATAAAAACCCTCTGCATGTGCTTGATATTAATGTTTCAGTGAAAATATTTCCCACTATGGGATTCCAGCTGATCCTCTGCCTCGAACACTGGAGTCGTTTCTTCATTTTCCATATCTCCATGTCTTTGTTGGAATGTGTCTTCCTCCATAGCCACATTTTCCATATCTACATTGTTTTACGCCATATTTTGTGAAGCTTTTGAGGTAAGAATGTATTGTATGTTCATCATTTTGCTACCCAAAATGTCTTGATAATGCATTTGTGTTTATGAAGATGCATCCTTCCTTTATTTAAAGATGAAATTGGTCAATCTGTTTGCATGTAGCATTCTTTCATTTTTTTATACCTTTGAGATGGAATTAGATTTAGAAGCATGATAATTTATTTGCTACATTGAATATTTAGGATTGTGTAATAGACAAGCTTATCTTTGGTTCACGGTGAGAGGACATATTCCCCTTCATTTGCTTATTTTTGGGCTTCCGGTTTGATTTTTGTTCTCCTATGTGTTTGGATCATGAATTTGATGTTCAACAGGCTTATCTTAGCTTCATGATGAGAGGATGTATTCTCTTTCATTTGCTCATGTTTTTGCTGCCGGGTTGAGTTCTGTTCTCTTATGTGTTTAGGCATCATTAATTTATGGTTCAATTCTGCTGTGATTTTTGTTTCTGTCAATTGTGTGTTTAGTAAATTTGCCTTTTCCATTAAGATATTTGGGTTTACACTAAATTAATATGTCGAATGTGGAAGCTGTACAAAATCAGAATCAATGGTGGCCTCTTAATGCTTTTTTATCTGGGAAAGTATAGCATATCAAAATGGGTTCTCCTGCTCCAATAGAAAATTAGCATCTTTCCCTTGCCCCTGAATTCTTAGTTATTAGAAAGTGTCACCTACTTGTGGGTTTGTTTATGAGTGTTCAAAAAGATGTTTGTATTGTTGAAGTTTCTCTCTGTGCATAACTGATTGCAGTTTGATAAGGGTTCTTTCTATTCCTTTTCCCTGTTTTGCTTTCGCCATGAAATTGAAGTCCTATAGCCTAGTTGTTTCCTCTGTTTAGGAGTCTCAACTTTCAATTAAATATTTGTTTCTCACATATTACATGTATTTCAAATATAAGATATAATGCTCTTAGCTGGGTGGGTTAGATATTTAGTGCTTTAAGGGTGGGTTAGTTGTTTAGTGCTTTAAGATTCACGCAAGAGATTTTGGGGTCTGTTCACTGTCTCTATAGCTTAGGTCACTTGATGTCCCTGCTGGGTCAAGCCAGTGTCATCACTTGATGTCCCTACTGGGTCAAGCCAGTGTCCTTGATGTGTTTACAAGTCGGTGACTATCCACAAATAAGAATAAGAAGAAGTGCCTAGGGGTTTATCCATGAAGTTTTTCTTGAAATAAATGATATGATGTTCTAACTATCCACAAATAAGAAGAAGTGCGTAGGGTTTTCTCCATGGAGTTTTTCTTGAAAGAAATGATATGATGTTCTTTCTCTTGTTCTTTTGTAGTTTATAATTTGAAATTGAATTGCTTTATTTGGCTGTGATGCAAGTTTAATTCGAAGTGTCCTACATGAATTCAAGCTACACTGTAGTATATGGTATTTCCTGTATCAAGGGAAAGAAGTACAAGTTATGTTTTTTGATATTGACCTACCTTTTCCCATGAATTCCTAAGCTTGCATTGGTGTATTCTAGTGCCCATTTTCTCAAGTATATTCTTAGAGTGCCTCATCCAGTGTATCCATAGCAATGGTTTCTACAGGGTTGTCTAGTGTTCTCACATTTGACAAGAGCAAGTCTTTCATTTTAAAACTCCCATTGGATTCTCAATCCAATGGGCAATTGGGATATGAGGAGATTGAATTTTCAAATATATTTGGTCCTGCTGTGGATTCAACACAGACTTTCCAATGGATTCTTTCCCTGAAGGATCCTCAAACCATTAATAGGTGGTCTCACTCCTTAGTTGGCCTGTCTCTTGAACTCAATCTTGAAGGGCATCTGAGCAAGCTTGCTTTGAATAACAAAGAGCAAGGTGGGGAAGGGAATATATTGGAAAAAACTAAGAGTTTTGATGTAGGATCTCAAGTTGCATCTAACAACAGATTATTGCTTTTCTCATCGAGAAGCTCAAACGAACTTGAGTCCTGCCAAGTCAAGGTCACTCAAAAAATTGGGGTTGACGATTTTGAGCTACATAAGGTGGTTGGACAAGGTGCATTTGGCAAGGTGTTCCAGGTAAAAAGAAATGGAACACCAGAGATTTATGCTATGAAATTTATGAGGAAAGAAATAATTATGGAAAAGAATCATGCTGAATACACAAAATATGAAAGGGACCTTCTGACAAGGATTGTGCATCCCTTTATTGTTTAGCTCAGATACTCCTTCCAGGTGCCATTTTCCATCTCTCTGAATATTGGTTATGATAATTATTTTCCTACAGTTTAAATTGTAAATTCCATTTTAGTAGTGCATAACTGCATATTAGTTGTCTCTTTTACTACCCTCATCTTCCATTGTCCATCTATAGAATGTGTCCCTTATTTGTGAATGGCCCAATAGTTGTAATTTCTTCAATGGAGTTTGCAATTTAGATCTACAATTTGCAATTCAAATATATTTGGGCTATTGGAGAGGAATCAAGATAGATCAGTTTAGGTTATTACTCTACTTTTGATAGGTTCCAGCCTGTAAAGAAAAAACTGGTGAAACTTGACAACCAGTGGCCCCAGTGCATATCCAAGAGCACTTTTAGGCATTATTTACCCAGGGCTGAGAGTGATATTGTATATTGGGAATGACAGATCCATTTGGGCAGTGTTTTCCTTTTTCTCTCTATTTTCTTATTTTCCTCAAAAGTTTCAAAGAACACTTTTAGACGAACATGTAGGAAAGTTGAATATGAAATAAAATTGTGGTTTTAGTCACAATACTAATTCTGAAACTTCAATAGGGGCCTTAAACTCATCATAATCATCACAACTATAAGAAATGGTGCTATATTGTGAAACATTCATTATATTCGAGTTGCCATAAGGGGCATCTCCAAAATTATTATTTACATTATGATACAGTAGGAGCTTTTGACTTCATAGATTTTGGAATAATTCCTTCATTTTCTTGTCCTCTGACATATACAAAATGAGGTCAAAAAAAAATTCAGCAGACAACAAGACCAGAAGTTTTGTTTCTATCTTTATTTTTCTGGGATTATGCTATTTTTTCTATATATTGGGTTCTTGGTAGAAGAGTGGTTTTGGAAAGGGTGATAGCATTTCATTGGAAGTCAATAAGTTGACAGATTGTGGAACTTTGCCCACTTTAAATTTTGACTCACCACAATGAAGGAGATCACATTGAACTTTCTGAATCCAAAGAAAAAGTATTTGAAGCTTGCAGTGCCAAATAAATTGATTACACCCCTTTCCATGACCAAAAGTGACCTATGACATTTCCTAGAGATAATATGATATACAGAGAGAGAAATTTCCTGCCAGAGGTTGAGAAGCTGCACTGCCTCATTCCTCCTCCAAAAGGATACCAAAATCCATTTCCATGGCCAAAGAGCCGTGACTATGTTCCATATGCTAATGTTCCCTACAAGAGTCTCACAGTAGAGAAGGCTGTTCAGAATTGGGTTCAATTTGAAGGTGATGTGTTCAAGTTTCCTAGAGGAGGAATGATGTTTCCTCAAGTTATGGATAAGTATATTTATGAAATTGCTGAAGTGATACCTATTTTTTATGGTACTATCAGGACTACATTGGACGCTAGCTGTGGGGTATGTTTGAAGCATATACCTTGCGAGTCTTGATTCTACAACACTCTTGTCCATACTGTTGCTCTTTTTGTGGCAACTAGTATGTTTAATTTGTGACTGTCTGATATATGATTACAAGTGTTATTCAATTTTGAAGAGATTCCTACATTTTGTTTTTGCAATGATTTATGGAGTTTGAGGATATTCCCTTATCTGAAATCCTTATGGCATGCTTAGGTGGCAAGCTGGGGTGCATATCTTTTGAAGAGAAATGTTTTGACCATGTCATTTGCACCAAGGGATTCAGATGAAGCCCAAGTGTAGTTTGCTTTGGAGCGAGGTGTGCCTACTGTGATTGGTGTAATGGGGACAGAGCAACTTCCTTACCCTTAGAGGGGTTTTGACATGTCTCAATGTTCACGGTGTTTGATACCTTGGACTACAAATGGTACTGGGGACTTTTAGAGGATTAATGCTTTTGTTAAAGTTAAAATTCTGAGCTATAGAAGAGCCTTGAATTTTCTGATTTGATTCTCAAATTGATTTGTGTATCTTCATTTGTTTGCAGATGGTATGTATTTGATAGAAGTGGATAGAGTCCTAATACCAGGTGGATATTGGATTCTCTCTGGTCCTACCATCAATTGGAAGCAATATTACCAATCTTGGCAGAGATCAAAAGAGGAGCTCCAGCAGGAACAAGAGAAAATTGAAGAAATATCAGAACTTTTGTGCTAGGGAAAGAAGTATGAAAAAGGTGATCTTGCCATTTGGAAAAAGACAATTAATACTCGTTCTTGTCCTAGAAGCTTGAATACTATTGACCCACCTCCTGCTTGTGAATCAGGAAATCCAGATGATTCTTGGTAAGTTCCTGAACTTCATAGCTCAAATTTGAAGACAATTTATGTAGCGTAATTTTATAACAGAACATAATCAGATCAATAGTGTGCTAAAATACATTTTCAAAAATTCATTGCTGGTGAACAAAGTGATTATATTTATGAGCAATGTTTGTAACCCAGACATTTTTTTTGCTTAAGCAATACCATAAGCTTACTGCTGTAGGTATTCTTAGGTTTAAATCTAGGCTCCAATACATTCCTGGGGTTTGACAGTTAAAACCTATTTTTGTCCTTCCTAGAATGTGCTTTTAGATTCCAGGTATGGCTACATTTGTTATTCTATTAAACGAGCATTTAACACCTGTCCTTGTAAGTATTATTCTATTGGATTTTTTTGCTTTAGAAGAATAATATCATGCCAAATTCTAAATTGGATATTAATCTTGCAATGGATATGTTACAAAGTGCATTGTGGTTGTAGGATTCCTTTGAACTAAAATGTCAGTGTGGCTGAATATGAAAAATTTAAACTTGCACTGCTATTAAGCTGAAGTACATGGTCTGTTTGTTTGTCATAATTTTCTGACATGTAGAAATCTGAAGAACTACTTTGTAACAATTGATAGAATGATCGTTAACCTATTATAATTTGTGATTTTAATTGTAAATGCTACAAGATTCAAGGGATTAGAAACTTTATATTCTAAATACAAGTCAGAGATACATTTTGAATTCATCATTTTTATGTGAGATTTGAATTTTCCTATCTGCTTTTACATTTTAATGGCCATGCATGAATTGATCTTGTGCTGCAGACAGGTTTAAGTTTAACTGTCTAAATTTTGAAAAATTTCAAGCATGTTTGCATAATTGGCTTCATATTTCATTACAGTACAAGAGTTTGTTTTTCTCCCCATTTGCGTTGACAGTGACCTAGTTTTACTCAGATGGCCTAGTTTTACTCAGATGATTGAAATTGTATGCTTATCTAATAATGTCTATAAAATATGCTGACCCCCTAGGCATAAGAGAATGCAAATATGTACTATGCAAATTCCTAAAGTCATTGATGCTAATGATGTGTCTGGAGGGATTTTGGAGAAGTTCCCAAAGTGCCTGAATGTTGTTCCTCCTAGAGTTCTCAGTGGTTCATTATTAGGTGTTACTGCTGAGACATATAATGCTGATACACAGTTGTGGAGAAAGCACGTGAAAGGCTACAAAAGAATGAACAAATATATTGGGGAGAGTAGATATCACAATGTTATGGACATGAATGCAGGTCTTGGTGGCTTTGCAGTAGCACTTACATCCGACAAAGTTTGGGTTATGAATTTTGTCCCAACCATTGCAAAAAAGAATACACTTGGTGTGATATATGAAAGAGGCCTTATTGTAATTTATCATGACTGGTATGGTTACCCTTCATTTCTCTTTTAATTTTTGCAAGGCTTTAATTTCTGTAAGGATTATTTGCCTTGTGCATTTTTAGTAGTTTTATTAGTATTGCTTTCTAAACCTAGTCCCATAACATTTGAAACATTATCATCCATTTATGTCATTTACCTTTCTGTTAGTACATTTGGACACCCAACAATTTTTGTTACATTTTTTATTTAGATTTTTCAAATTTCATTGGAATAGGACTCAAAATTCATGCTTTGAAAGGCTTGGGAAAAACAGTCAATTGTTTGCATGAGTTTGTCATTTTTAGAGGTTATTATATAAAAAGTTTAAATATTTGGTGTATGGGATGAGTTAGTGCATGTGTATATTAATCAACCAAGTTGGCTTGGATGGTATTTTGTAGATTGTGGATTTTGGGGAAGGGTGAAGAGGTTGAAATGAATGAAAGGGGAATAGACATAAATTATAATAGTTGAATAAGAGGATGTAGGCTACACTTGTTCATGTGTACAACCAAGTCTTCTGACCTTCAGGGAGATTTTCTATTCTAGATCAAAATATTAGGTTCATTGTTCATGCTCATTGGTGAAGATGAGAAAATGAGGACTTCATAAACATAGTAAAATGTTGACCAAATTAGCTCTTTTTACATATAAAATAATGGCTGCTAAAAATATGGATGTTTGTTGTGATGATAGGCCTTGTTAAGTTTATAGACATTTGTACTTATTGTGTACCGAAAAGAGTTTTAAAAGCTGTTGGTTCATCCTGTTTTAATATTAAGTTTTAACTTGATCACAGCTGATAAGTGAGGCAGATGTAGGAAAATTAAGTAATTTCTAATCAACCAAAAGTACCTCAGCAAAATGCCAGAACTACTATTCTAGAAACTAGGAAAATAAATGCAGTAGAGAAAGTTGGAAAACTCTTCCAAAACACAACTTTAACAATAAAAGGACTCTTCAATAGTACACAAGACAATAAATAACTTTCATGAGAAGGTATGGACGTTGTGATTTTCAAAGAGTTAAGCCTTTCAAGACTCCTACAACTAAACATTCCTCTTCCAAGGCATTTGGGCTTCGGCATATGCAGACGTGGTGAGGAACCTTAATTCTGTAAGGGAATGTGGACAGTGGACTACCCTTCAAGGTGACTCAACTGTTAGTTATCTTTGGATGTGGGAATACTTAATTTTCATAGATGTTGAATGTTTTAATGCTGAATTCTATTGCGATATTTCAAAAGGGTTACATCCTTCATGTATGGGATTTTTGATAGGTCAAACTGCTGCAACATTCCTCTTTGTTTACTGTCACTTATTGCCCTGAAGTTTATTGATTTGAAACTCACTAAGCTAAATATTTGAGGGAGTTCTATCAATAAATTTTATTTCTATAAACTTTTTATGTGTTTCATCCTCAAGGTTGTTAAAATGTTCAAAATTTAAATTGATTAATGTGTATTTAAATCAGGTTTAGGCTTGCTTTTTTTGTTGCATGTATATTTAATATATTGAATGCTATAAAGAAGGAGAGGTAATTGTATGGATTATCATGTCTCTATTTTCTATCCTTGATGTTGCGATTATCTTTATTGGTATGCTTATGAACTCTAAGCATGTCTTAGTAATGAAGTCATATTTAAAAGTGTAAAATATATTGGCATGGAAATTGGTCTTGTACTTTGGGATTTGCTTTCTGAATTTTGTTCCTTACCTTAAGTTTTTGTTAGGTTGCAACAGCTTTCAAAGGTGCTTATGAGTCATTAGCCAGTGAGATGTCTAGCTCAAAGTTTGTTAGCATTCAAAATATATGGCACTTGCTTCAGGTCATCTCTTTGATATACCTAAGAACTTATTTTATGCTTTGAAGTTCAATTGGTAAGATATATTCTGGATTGCTATTTGTGTGAATGAAATATCATAATGGCGTGAATAACTTGCTGCAATTTTTTCAGTATTTTCCTGGGTTGCTGCATTGTGATGATTGGCATTTTAGATGTGTTGTGAGTCTGAGATAAAATTCGTGTTCTCCAACTAAATGTTTTTATGCAGACATTGTTGGGGGAAGATAAAGAAGCACCAGGAAATGTGTCAAGAATAATTGCCATGATCAGTGGAGCAAGATGCCATTTAGAAGTTGGTCATGAGAAATATATACTGGACACTATTCAGAATCATGCTGCCCAGGTCACATATTTTTTCCATAACATAGAAAGCACCTTTCGTATCATTATCGTGTAGTTATTTTTGAAGAATGGAATATCTATGGACATATATAATACTTCATATGTTTTGTGCATGTGCTCTATGCAATTGGATTTTTTATAGCCTATTTGAAATTTAAACCTTTTAACCATTAAACAATTTAATATGCTGCCTTATTGAAGAATTTTCTCTATTGGTGTTGGAGCTTTGAATTGTTGTTGCATCAATGAGGATTAAATACTTTTGATTGGTCGTGGCCTGTAACTTAATATATTTTTGGTAGTCAAGCTACATTTTCCTCCTTGCTATTTGTTACCAAAGTAACAGAGGATTAGGTACTTTGCTATTGGTTGAGGCCTGTAACTTGATATTTTATAGGCAGTCCATATACATCTTCATCTTTGCTATTTGTTACAAAAGTGATCCAAACACACAACAAAATGATAAGAAAATGAGAAAATAGCATCCTCAAGACTGTGTATTTATAGTCACCAAGTTGTAATGAACTTGGAGACTGAAGATAAATATGGATCTTCACCTCATTATGGACTAGCCGAGTATGGACATGGATATGGGAATTGCATTAATCTAAGAGATTTGTGCCAGGCATGAACTCCAAACGGTGAACTCTCCTGACAACTTTGAATATGAATTCCCTTAGCGATGTTTTCAAATGAATATATTGTGAGAATCTAAACTAAATTAAATTGTTTCATAGAGTAGTTCCCTAGATAGACTTTCATTAAGAAATTCCATAGATGGAACTTGTATCTGTTATGATTATGCTCATCTCATTTTCAAAAGCATAGACTTTAATTTGTGCAGACTTGGAAATGTACTGGTTAAAGCATGGATTCCCTACCGAAATACTGTTAACTACCTTCCTTTACATGAAGCTTCCAAGGAATCCATAAAGCACCTATATGGTCTGTTCAAGAAAACTATAAAAGTCAATATGTACAAATAGCTAACAAGGAATGATTTTGAATTTTAGTTGTGTCTGTCTGTTGAAGTTTAGTTGTGTTTGTCCATGATTTTGGGGCCTCCTATGTTGTGTTTTACTCATTGATGTGATTTCATGGGAATCGAACTAATATTGATGTGATGTAGTGTTGTTTCCTGCAAGTTTGACCACAATGTGAATTAAATTATAAACATAAAAACCAAGATTCTCTACTAAAGATAGCCTCTGGTGTTCATTCTCAGAAAAATTGCACAGTTAGATTTTGGGTCTATATGTTTTGTGCATGTGCTCTATGCAATTGGACTTTTTACAACCTATTTGAAATTAAAACCTTTTAACCATTAAACAATCTAATATGATGCCTTACTTATTGAAGAATTTTCTTTATTGGTGTTGGAGCTTTGAATTGTTGTTCCATCAGTGAGGATTAGGTACTTTTGATTGGTCGAGGCCTGTAACTTAATATATTTTTGGTAGTCAAGCTACATTTTCCTCCTTGCTATTTGTTACCAAAGTAATAGAGGATTAGGTACTTTTCTATTGGTTGAGGCCTATAACTTGATATTTTATAGGCAGTCCATCTACATCTTCATCTCTGCTATTTGTTACAAAAGTGATCCAAACACACAACAAAATGATGAGAAAAGGAGAAAATAGCATCCTCAAGACTGTGTATTTATAGTCGCCAGGTTGTAATGAACTTGGAGAATGAAGATAAATATGGATCTTCACCTCATTATGGACTAGCCTAGTATGGGCATGGATATGGGAATTGCATTAATCTGAGAGATTTGTGCCAGGAATGAACTCCAAACAGTGAATTCTCCTGACAACTTTGAATATGAATTCCCTTAGCAATGTTTTCAAATGAATATATTGTGAGAATCTAAACTAAATTAAACTCTTTTCGAGAGTAGTTCCTTAGATAGAATTTCATTAAGAAATTCTATAGATGGAACATGTATCTGTTATGATTATGCTCATCTCATTTTCAAAAGAATAGACTTTAATTTGTGCAAACTTGGAAATGTACTGGTTAAAGCATGGATTCCCTACCGAAATATTGTTAACTACCTTCCTTTACATGAAGCTTCCAAGGAATCCACAAAGCACCTATATAGTCTATTCAAGAAAACTATAAAAGTCAATATGTACAAATAGCTAACAAGGAAAACAAAATAAATGGAATACAAGGGCAGGATGATGGATGTATTGTGCTTATGGCTAAAAAATATTGCTGATTACAAACATGATATCGGACCATTTATTTCATCAGTAAATTTGGTCATTTGATATAGGAAAGTTGAATCCTATCATTTGATAAGTTGTTTGATCTTAATGTAACTATTCGAGTGATGTGATTTTTGAAAGTCCGGTAGTGGGTGACACTTGGTAATTGCTTAAATTTATATTAGTTTAGTTAAAGGGAAAATTGTACATAGCTCTCAGGAATTAGTTTATCATAAATACTAGTTACTGGTAAGTTGTAATATTAATAATTATGTAGTTTGTATATTGATATCTATCATAAATTTGTGACTACAAAAATGACTAAATTCACATATATATGACTATTAGTAGCTAATTTCCCGTATCTTAGTCGTATTTAGCTTAGTCATTAATATGTTAACATCTAGTAGTTTATTTAGTCATATATTTGGTCATTAATGGTTGCAATCTGTGACTAAATCAATGACTAAATCAATGACTAACTCAGTGACTAAATCAATCACTAAATCCGTGACAAAATCATTAATTATCAATGACTAAAACAATGACTAAATCATTGACTATCAATGACTAAATCATTGTCTATCAATGACTAAATCAATGACTACTAAGTCAAGCTATTAATGACTAGTGAAATATGACTAGCTATAAGATAGTGGAAATTTGCTACTATTAGTCACTGACTCAAAAATAGTCGTTTATAGCCTGATTTTAGTCATTTTTTTAGTCATTAATTTCTCATTTTTTACTAGTGAATTAACATCTAGGAATCTCTTATCAATGACACATGGTTGGAACGATGAACTGAACGATGAAGTGGAAAGTGAGCTGCATATGCTCTACGCATATCTAGGATGAATGTGTTTTTTATTTGTTGGTGTGCTAAAGACTATGGTATGCAATAACAATATCATGCTAACATTTTAATTCCTAAAAACATGCCAATGAATATCGCACAGTCTAATTAGCGAGTTGGATGGTAATGTGGACATGCCATGCACATATCTAGCTAAATGCATGTTTGTTGTTAGGTCGTCCAAAACCTGCAAACAAATGCATACATAAATTAACAAATCAAAACACGCTCCAAATAATGTTAATTTTAATCTATAAATTCATGAAACGATAATAATAAACATGTTTTACATAAATCTTAAATTCATTCGTACTCGGGTATGAATACTGAGCTACATGACAGAAAATATGCAAAAGGATGACAAAACATATATTTAAATGCATAATTTAACTATCGAAAATGATGACAAAATTGGGATCAACAGATCACAAAGATAGTATGAGAAAATATTGACACTCAATGCAATATACAAGAACAATGTTCATTGATCACTTGAAATAAGTTTTCTCTTCTAAATCAAACGTTTCATCATTAATATCTACATTTTAAATATCATTGAAAGCATCTAGATACTGGGAAGATATTCTTGTCTTCATACTTCTAAGAGTGGATCAGGACCGAAGTCATTGGGGTTAACAATCCATCCAACCTTATTTTCCAGAATATATAGTCTAAGTCTATCTTTATAGATTTTAGAAGGTGTGTGTTCCTTGAAAAATCACTGGAAACAACTACAAAAATATGCTTAGAGTACTCATTGAAATGAGATAAAACTGCATCGCTATCTTGTAGCCTTCCCAATATTAGGAATTTTAGCTACTTGAGAATGTCAAAATCCTCTGTATTATTTTGTGCGATTTTAGAAGCAAGAGCCTTGGTGAACCCTAAAACAGAAGTCTTGGTAACACCATACACAGACATTATTGTATGTGTCCTGTAAGCAGTTATTAATGAAATTATGATAATTGATGACTCCTATGATAAGTGAGCAGTGGCATATTGGACAAGAAAAATAGCGGCCTTGAAATTAATCTCCCAAAGTTTGTCCAATATAGGATCTAAAATCTCCACAATGGAATCCATGGCTGGATTAACGACTGCATTCGAAACCAAAATATCTATGCCACCATATTTATGTATAGTATTTTGGATGAGATCCCTTCTTTGATCATGACTAAAAACATGGAAGGCCACTACCAGAACAACAATCCCTTTGGCTCTCAGCTTTTCCACTGCTTCCTCTACACTTTTCTGTTTGCGTGATGGGATGACGACAGACGCACCTTCGAGGCCAAGGTGCTCTACAATGGAAAACCCTATACCCTATGTTGAAGTGGTCACCACTACCACCTTCCCTTGGAATCTCTTACTCATGTCCTCCATTCCACCTCCTCCTCTCTCGCAACAATGTTTTTGTTATTCATGAGAAGGATGGAAGGGTTGTAATCCCTGAGTGGGATCTTGTTAGCAAGCTTTGGATTTGGCCAGAAAATTCTTCTAAAGCTACGTCAATGGTGTCCTTCGTCTCATCCTCCATCTGAAGTCTCTTAAAAACTGAAGAGTGAGCTCTTTTGACATTTGAACCTGCTTATGAACATATGAATTGAACCAAATACATAAAGGAAGATGATTTATTCTTCATCTTAAGTAGACTGACTAAAATCAGGGGTCTTTCAATTCTTTCACTTGCAAATAATCATTTTATTCAATTTCCTCTTCTCAAGAAAATGGAGGCAGAGTGGATTTGGGAGACTCAACATTGTCCATTATGTAAGTGTAATATACAACACCACTCTTCCCTGAAAATCCTATTCACTTACAAGTATACCCAAGAGGCCAAATTGGTTTGGTCCATGAAGAATGAAACTTACCAACATTGACATGAATTGAAATGGAGAATACCATAGGCCTGAGACAACTCAAAACCCTCTCCACCAATGATTCCAAATCATAATCCTTGGGATCATATCCCATGCCTTAAAAGGTTGCATAAATGATTTGAGCGTCATGTCTGTCGCAGAGTTAAATTTATCTTTTTAAAACAGAGAAGCTCGCTTGGGGAAATAATAAATGGAAAGGCTCTTCCCATTTCTCTAGGAACATATGGAATTGACTGCCCAGTATGATCCTCTTACAGAGAGAAATTCCTATGGCTTGGGGTACCACAACAGACTACTTGACTCTAGAAATCAATCCTTTCCTATGTGCAAGAGAAACCAAATATATAACACTAAAGGATATCAATTCATACCTTATTCCAGACGATTGATGTAGATCCCTGTTGAGCTTTCCAACTCCAGCTTGAATTAATGAATTTCTTCCTCAACATTCAATAAACAAGAGAAGCATGCTATATATAATCGTGTTAGACCTACTCTAGCATATATAATCAATAACATATAAGCATTTAAAAGCATCCATGGATTAAATACTCATTCAAATACATATTATTGGAAAAGAAAAGATATTTCTATTAATATAAAATAGAGATTACAATAGAGACAACCTTTGTCAACATGTCTGCGAATCGGAGAAACTGAGTCCCCCACTTGGGCCTCCACCACTTCAATCCTCCATCTCTCGATAGCAAGCTCACAAGAAAAATGAAAGCTTTGGAAGAACAAAAAAGTGCTCCAAGGGACAAAGGGATGCAGACTCAAGTATAAGTTCCAGCAACAATGGACTATAGTTTTCTTGCTCTTCAATTCCTCATGCCTTCAATGTATCCAAAGGGTTCCTTATATAGCTCTTCAATGGGGTAACGAAAGGTCGAATCTGAGCGATCTCAAGGCATATGGAAGGCCAAGAGACAAGTGAGTCGGATCCACATCAAGGAAAACTCCAAAATAATTTGGCCTTTTGCACACATCCCAATGTACACGGGTTTAAGGGTCAAATCCGTGTATATACGCGAGAAAGGGAATAAAATTCACGTATGGAAATTTTTTCATGTTTTTAGGGATGATATTGGAAACATCAAAGGTAAAAAAATGGTCCATGGGGTCTAAGGAGTCTACAGAGGGACAGGGATGGCATGATTAAAGTGTGATTCACCATGTGTGGTAAAATCAGCTGTAACAGATGCCCCCTAATTTTTTTTTTAGAGGGGTCATATGATGGCCGAAATACATTATAAGTCCATCCCAGAAGTGAAGTGATGAAGAACCCAGTGGAAGAACCAACCATCCAATCATTACAATAAAATCATAAAGCTCTACATATAACTGCAAATAGATACATAAGTCCCAAATGCATAAGAGTACAATGGCCATGAATAGGCACGATACAAGATGACATGTGTGGTCATCACCATGTACAATATAAATAGATCAAAATCTGTTGATGAAATTGTCATTGATGCCAACATGGTCTTGATGTCATCGATGTCACCACTTTGTTGAAGCTCTTGAAGGAGCCCTGCTGATGATACTAAAGACCCTAGAGATGATCCTGAAGCCTTGGTAGATAATGGAGAAGCCCATGAAGTCTTGGAACCCTTGATGAAGACCCTGATGACCTTGCAAAGGTCATGGAGCCCACTACTGGCAATTGATATGGTTAGATGGCATGATGAGCCTTGATGGAGATGATATTTATTGAATATGGTCCTAAGTGCATAAGGAATATCTTGCACCCACTTATATGATGGATGGACATGACCCTGCATGATACTCTTTATACCATAAAAGTTCGTGAAGAAGCCATCAAGAAGAATTCAAGTCATTTCATGATGGCCTGCACAAATTGAAGAAAATATGAGTAAAGGATCTTGTCAATGCAAGCAATACCCTCATAAGATGATAGCCCTCGTCGTGCATTTTCCAATGGTAGGTGGCATGTCACGTGGTTCCTCATGGTTAATGAGATATTAATTTTTGAAGTCGACCCAACAAAAATTATAAGTTGGCTCAGTCAAACACAAAGTCGGCTCAGTCAAAGTTTTATTAAAAAATAAAAATAAAATAGTATGTCAGCCCCATTAAAAATAAAAATTAAATACAAGTCGGCTCAGTAAAATAAGGAGGAGATTTAGTACAAATACCCCATCAAAAATTCATTTTTGATGTGACAAAATTTTCGAATTAGCTCTGCAATTTCGGAGGTCTCTGAGGTAGCCACAGAAGGAGCAGCAGCAGATTGTAATTTCGGGCAGCAGCAGACTGATTTTTTTTGGCAGCAGCAGACTGACATTTTTTGGATAATTTTTGAAGCCCTAAATTTGCAGTAGTCTGGTATTTTTGTGGGGTTTGTGGCAGCAATCCGAAATTGCAGCAGTTGGAGGTCTGATTTTTGATTGGGACTGAGGAAATTCGGAGGAGCAGTGGAGCAGCAGTTCCGAATTTGCAGCAGCAGTATCTTAATTTTTTTTTGGGTGTTTTGTAGCAGAAGTCAAGGTTTTTACAGTCTGTTTTTTTTCTCTTTTGTAGCAGCAGTCAAAGTTTTTATAGTTTGGAATTTCGTAGCAGAGGAGAGGGAGCAGGCCACATTTTTTTATTTTTGCAGCAGTGTGCCCTAACCATTAGACTGTGGTTTCTCAGGCTTATGTACAGTTGCACATAGTCCTAAATGTGAGATGATTTGTAGATATATACAGTCTTGAAATACACAGCTTGAAGAATGACATTCACAGAGGTTTGGGATGCATTGACTAAGGTATGTTGATACCTTCATATTGAAAAGAGTACTGTAGATACCTTATTATAATGATGTATACATTGATCAGCATGTACAGTAAGGTATATAGTGATAGTACCATGAAGTACACAGTGCAATACAATTTTGTGACTTAAATCCTATTGTGATGGTTAAATGATGCCTTGTATATTACGATGAGCTGAGTTATGATGAGCAAATGGACAAAAATATTTTGTTGACAAGATTTGGAATAAGCATACTTTGAAGATCTTGATGCAAAGATGACAATGTTGCATATCGTGATGATGATGATGCCATGATGAACTACATGATGTTGATGACAATAAAGCATTAACTCTGTCTTGGGCATACACAGGCTCCCTTACTTATGTGTATCTTCCAGTCATTGTGGGTCAAGAGAGGGCTGCAAAGAACTTTCCCTAATCCACAGAGGTCTGAAAAGTTTACTGACAGAGGTCTGAAATGTATATTGATAGAGGCCTAAAAAGTTTATTGACAGAGGTCAGAAAAATATATTGACAGTAGTCAAGACAAAGTTACAAAGTTTTTTGAAGAGTCACATGCCTAGTGCAAAGTCCCGAATTGAATCATCTTCATCATATAAACAGTCCCCAGTTTTTTATATCATTTAAAGCATATATACAGTCTAAATTTGATTTTGCCTCAGTCTCAAATTTGAAGTCATCTATAACATAGACATAGTCCCGAAGTTGTCAAAGGTCAAGGTATTGTCTGGGCTCTTCCACAAAACATACATAGTTCATGCATGAAGGTGATAGCCAAATTGTGAAGACAAGCAACAAGACATGATCACTCATATACATATCTCAATATATGAAGACAGGCATTTGAAACTCAGGTTGATGAGTAGAACAGAAGTTCATCATTGATAAGCAGATTGACCAGAAGTAGATGGTTCAGCAGTGGTTGATAAAATGAGGTTAATGAGCAAAGGTTAACCAGCAGAGAGTGAAGTGTAAAGAACCTGGTGTAGCAGATGAGTTCATTGTTGAACAGCAGTAAAAGCTTGATGATGAAATAATCCAGTAATGAACAGTAATATGGCCAGTTTTGACAGTCTAACAGAGGACACCTCAGAATTGGTTTTGGTTCACTTGTGTAGTAACAAATCTACACACTCTGGAGGTGATACATACACAGGTATTTTGCACAGGTAAAGGTAAGTTCCGTGTTATGATAAAATGTTGACACAATGACGTGATTTATTTTGATATTGATATAAACTGTAAAGGATAAAGCAGTGAGATAAAGAATGATGAAGAATGTTGCTGAGTATGACAGAGATTAATGATAGTTCATAGAAATGAAGATAGTGATGATGATGTACAATAATAGTAAGATCATGTACTGTGGTATTAGTATGTAAGTATAGGTGCGAGCTGAAGTATGAAGTTGTGACACATGCTACTGTATGAATTGATACACTATGATGCCTTTCCATAGTGACAAGATGACTATACATATTGTACACCTTGATGACAATGAGTATAAGCAGTGGTAGCAGCAATTTGAAGTTTGATCAAGTCAGCAGAAGATAGGACCAGCAACCAAGTGGACCAAACAATGGTGATTATCTAGCAGTAATACACCTACAACAAAAGACATGTTAATTAGATGACAATTGGCATGGCAACAACAGACTTGACTTAAGGATTGATGAGGCTTCCGGAGCAGTGGTTAATGAGCAAAGCAGAGTTTATTGAGAAGACCTTGATGATTTGACAGTGACTAGAGTACAGAGATTAATGAGCAGCAGTGAGCAGTGGTACAGCAGAGTTGATGTGATGAGCAGAGAAGATGAGAAGCTTTGATGTGATAGAGATTTCTTGTGTGACACAAGTATATTGTATTGTAAAAGTAAGCTTGTCTTGCTTTTGAGGTTAGGATACCTCAAACCCTTCTTAGCAGGGTCTAAGAAAACCAGGCAGGGTCCTGGATTAAGAGTAGGTGCTCTATATATCAGTAGGTGCTGATTTTTCCTAACGGTTGTAGCCGGACCAAATAATATAAAAAGATTACAAATTTATATGGTGTGGTGTTCATCTATGTTATTATTCTTGTTGAGTTAAATGCTATGATATGTAAATGATGTTTATGAAGTGATTATGGTAGAGTAATGGAATGATGAATTGATAGCTAACCGTGTAAAGCTAAGAAAGGTTTAAAAATTGGCTTCACACTGATTCACCCCCCCCTCTCAGTGTCTACAATTGGTATCAGATCCAGCCTTTGTAATGATCCTAGAAAGCTCGAAGGATATCCTTAGACACAATGGAGGAAAAGAAAGAGTCATCAAGCAATGACGTGCCTATACTGGATATTGCGGATTATTTCAGTTGGAGAAGCAAAATGAAGGCTTATCTGAAGAAGTTTGGTGTTTGGGAAATTGTCATCAATCCACCCACTCCATCAAACAAGAAAGGAAAATCAGCTGCACAGAAGGAAGCGAAGAAGGACAACACTACAGCCTTGAAGTTCCTCATGGATGGACTTCCCAGTTCAGTGAAGGAAAGTGTAGGAGAGTACACTTTGGAAAAATATCTATGGTTCAAGCTGGAGAGTGAGTATCAAAAGGCAAGACTAGAACTCGAAAAGACAGATCAAAAATCAGAAGACAAGCCTCCAGAAGAGCTCAATCAAGAAGAAGATAAACAAGAAGAGGACTCCAGTAAAGGTATGAACTCTTGTGATTATGATAGCTTGTGTGATGAAATTAAAAAGGTTCTTGCAAATGATGATGAAGCAATGTTGAAAGCTAAACAGAGAATTATAAACTATGTATGCAACATAGATCTCAGAGCTGATTGGTTCTTGAACAAATTTGATCTTAATCAATCTGATTACAAGATGTTTAGGATGACAACCTTTGATTATATGGATAATATCCAAAAGCAGAATGTTGAATTAAAGGAGTTGCTTAAGAAACTTAAGCATGAAGGAGTAGGTTGGCTGAAATTGCTGAAGGAAAAGGAAGTAGAAAAGGAACAGCTAAAGATTGATTTGATCAACCTAACCCTAGAACAAAAGAACCATGATAAATATTCAAAAATACTTGAAGAAGCAAGAGAGGTAAATCATGACTTGAAGACTCAGCTAGAGGAATCCAAGAGGACAGAAGAAATCTTGAAAAGACAGCTAGAAGAAAAGGAGGAAACAGTCCAGAAGCTAGAAATGGAGGTAGTTGGTCTCAGGAAGAAAGGTAAGAAAAATGAAGCCTTGGTCAAGCTCTAGGATAGTTCAATTGTCCTAGATAAGATCTTAGATTGCCAAATACCTCCACTCAACAAAACTGGTCTTGGTTACAAGAAGAATAAAGAAAAACTTGAAGATGACACTTGGTCTCTGAAGACTCCAGTAGCAGGTCCATCAACGTCCAAAGCTGCTCCCCAGGCACCTGCGTATGACAACAAGGAGTTTGGAAGTTCAAAGATGAAACAAGGAGTTAGGTCTGTTCATCAAAGAAACTTCATAAAGGAAACAACTCCAAGACCCAGGTATGAAAGTAGCTTCAATGGTTATTGTTATTATTGTTCTAACTTTGGTCATAAGGATATGGATTGTAGGCTCTATGGAAGGAGAAGGGCTGGAAGCCCCAATGACTCAGTTAGATGTTGGACCTACAATCAAGTCAGACATGTTGCTGCCACATGTCGCACATTGAGGTGCTACACCTGCAGTGGGTTTGGACACAAAGCCCATGAATGTGCCAATCAAAGAAGTCAACCAAGAAGGAGTACTTCATACATATCAGCAATAAGATTTGAATATCAGAAGACAAATTCCTATAGTCAGGGATATGCTCAGGCATGGAGAAATGAAGTGGATCAAAGAAGTATTGGAAGTTCCAACAGCTCAGTTAGGTGCTGGTCATGCAACAAATTTGGGCACAAAGCACAAAACTGTTGGAATGATATGAGAAGACTAACATATAGCTCAGCCAAGAAAACCAGCAAGGACAATGAAGGAACATATGCTCAAAGGACAGATGCCAAGAAGCAAGTATGGATAAGGAAGACCGAGTAGTTTTAGAAAGGAGAAGCTGATTAGAGCAGGGAGGATGGCCGCCATATGGCAAGCCAAGTGTAAGGTCTCTCAAATACCTTAGCACACCTTGAGTTCATGAGGCTGGATAATGAACTCAAAGGAGAAAGGATGGTTACTCCAGGCATAGAGACAGGTCCTAGGATCGTGCATATTGATAGGGGGAGCAGTTAGCTGTGATCAGAGATTTCAGAGACAGGTACGTGGGCACCCTTTGCCATTGATGCCAAAGGGGGAGAGATGAAGACAAAGGGAGAGATGAAGACAAAAGGGGATCATGCTCATAGGGGTAGCATGAGTTGTTGTCATCAATGACAAAGGGGGAGATTGTTGATGAAATTGTCATTGTTGCCAACATGGTCTTGATGCCATTGATGTCACCACTTTGTTGAAGCTCTTGACGAAGCCCTGTTGATGATGCTAAAGACCCTAGAGATGATCCTGAAGCCTTGGTAGATAATGGAGAAGCCCATGAAGTCTTGGAACCCTTGATGAAGACCCTGATGACCTTGCAAAGGTCATGGAGCCCACTACTGGCAATTGATATGGTTAGATGGCATGATGAGCCTTGATGGAGATGATATTTCTTGAAGATGGTCCTAAGTGCATAAGGAATATCTTGCACCCACTTCTATGATGGATGGCCATGACCCTGCATGAAGCTCTTTATACCATAAAAGTTCGTGAAGAAGCCATCAAGAAGAATTCAAGTCATTTCATGATGGTCTGCACAAATTGAAGAAAATATGAGTAAAGGATCTTGTCAATGCAAGCAAGACCCTCATAAGATGATAGCCCTCATCATGCCCTTTCCAATGGTAGGTGGCATGTCACGTGGTTCCTCATGGTTAATGAGATATTAACTTTTGAAGTCGACCCAACAAAAATTATAAGTCAGCTTAGTCAAACACAAAGTCGGCTCAGTCAAAGTTTTATTAAAAAATAATAATAATAAAATAGTATGTCGGCCCCATTAAAAATAAAAATTAA
The DNA here is from genome assembly GCA_001517045.1 of Pseudotsuga menziesii. Taxonomy (NCBI): domain Eukaryota; kingdom Viridiplantae; phylum Streptophyta; class Pinopsida; order Pinales; family Pinaceae; genus Pseudotsuga; species Pseudotsuga menziesii. Next base: position 26,623 of record LPNX011198330.1, read on the forward strand.
ATACAAGTCGGCTCAGTAAAATAAGGAGGAGATTTAGTATAAATACCCCATCAAAAATTCATTTTTGATGTGACAAAATTTTCGAATTAGCTCTGCAATTTCGAAGGTCTCTGAGGTAGCCGCAGAAGGAGCAGCAGCAGACTGTAATTTCGGGCAGCAGCAGACTGATTTTTTTTGGCAGCAGCAGACTACAATTTTTTGGATAATTTTTGAAGCCCTAAATTTGCAGCAGTCTGGTATTTTTGTGGGGTTTGTGCCAGCAGTCCGAAATTGCAGCAGTTGGAGGTCTGATTTTTTATTGGGACTGAGGAAATTCAGAGGAGAACTAGTTCCGAATTTGCAGCAGCAGTATCTTAAATTTTTGTTGGGTGTTTTGTAGGAGCAGTCAAGGTTTTTACAGTCTGTTTTTTTTCTCTTTTGCAGCAGCAGTCAAAGTTTTTATAGTCTGGAATTTCGCAGCAGAGGAGAGGGAGCAGGTCACATTTTTTTTATTTTTGTAGCAGTGTGCCCTAACCATTAGACTGTGGTTTCTCAGGCTTATGTACAGTTGCACACAGTCCTAAATGTGAGATGATCTGTAGATATATACAGTCTTGAAATACACAACTTGAATAATGACATTCACAGAGGTTTGGCATGCATTGACTAAGGTATGTTGATGCCTTCATATTGAAAAGAGTATTGTAGATACCTTATTATAATGATGTATACAGTGATCAGCATGTATAGTAAGGTATATAGTGATAGTACCATGAAGTACACAGTGCAATACAATGTTGTGACTTAAATCCTATTGTGATGGTTAAATGATGCCTTGTATATTACGATGAGCTGAGTTATGATGAGCAAATGGACAAAAATATTTTGTTGACAAGATTTGGAATAAGCATACTTTGAAGATCTTGATGCAAAGATGACAATGTTGCATATCATGATGATGATGATGCTATGATGAACTACATGATGTTGATTACAATAAAGCCTTAACTCTATCTTGGGCATACACAAGCTCCCTTGCTTATGTGTATCTTCCAGTCATTGTGGGTCAAGAGAGGGCTGCAAAGAACTTGCCCCAATCCACAGAGGTTTGAAAAGTTTACTGACAGAGGTCTGAAATGTATATTGATAGAGGTCTGAAAAATTTATTCATAGAGGTCATAAAAATATATTGACAGTAGTCAAGACACAATTAGAAAGTTTTTTGAAGAGTCACATGCCCAGTGCACAGTCCTGAATTGAATCATCTTCAGCATATAAACAGTCCCCAGTTTTTGATATCATTTAAAGCATATATACAGTCTGAATTTGATTTTGCCTCAGTCTCAAATTTGAAGTCATCTATAACATAGACATAGTCCTGAAGTTGTCAAAGGTCGAGGTCTTGTCTGGGCTCTTCCACAAAACATACACAGTTCATGCATGAAGGTGATAGCCAAATTGTGAAGACAAGCAACAAGACATGATCACTCATATACATATCTCAGGATGTATGAAGACAGGCATTTGAAACTCAAGTTGATGAGTAGAAGAAAAGTTCATCATTGATAAGCAGATTGACCAGAAGTAGATGGTTCAGTAGTGGTTGATAAATTGAGGTTAATGAGCAAAGGTTAACCAACAGAAAGTGAAGTGTAAAGAACCTGGTGTAGCAGATGAGTTCATTGTTGAACAGCAGTAAAAGCTTGATGATGAAATAATCCAGTAATGAACAGTAATATGGCCAGTTTTGACAGTCTAACAAAGGACACCTCAGAATTGGTTTTGGTTCACTTGTGCAGTAACAAATCTACACACTCTGGAGGTGATACATACACAGGTATTTTGCACAGGTAAAGGTAAGTTCTGTGTTATCATAAAATGTTGACACAATGATGTGATTTAGTTTGATATTGATATAAACTGTAAAGGATAAAGCAGTGAGATAAAGAATGATGAAGAATGTTGCTGAGTATGATAGAGATTAATGACAGTTCACAGAAATGAAGATAGTGATGATAATGTACAATAATATTAAGATCATGTACTATGGTATTAGTATGTAAGTATAGGTGCAAGCTGAAGTATGAAGTTGTGACACATGCTACTGTATGAATTGATACACTATGATGCCTTTCCATTGTGACAAGATGACTATACATCTTGTACACCTTGATGACAATGAGTATAAGTAGTGGTAGCAGCAATTTGAAGTTTGATCAAGTCAGTAGAAGATAGGACCAGCAACCAAGTGAACTAGACAATGGTGATTATCTAGAAGTAATACACCTACAGCAAAAGACATGTTAATTAGATGACAATTGGCATGGCAACAGCAGACTTGAATTAAGGATTGATGAGGCTTCTTAAGCAGTGGTTAATGAGAAAAGTAGAGTTTGTTGAGTAGACCTTGATGATTTGACAGTGACTAGAGTACAGAGATTAATGAGCAGCAGTGAGCAGTGGTACAACAGAGTTGATGTGATGTGCAGAGAAGATGAGCAGCTTTGATGTGACAGAGATTTCTTGTGTGACACAAGTAAACTGTATTCTAAAAGCAAGCTTGTCTTTCTTTTGAGGTTAGGATACCTCAAACCCTTCTTAGAAAGGTCTAAGAAAACTAGGCAGGGTCTTGGATTAAGAGTAGGTGCTCTATATATCAATAGGTGCCTATTTTGGCTAACGGTTGTAGCCGGACCAAATAATATAAAAAGATTACAAATTTATATGGTGTGGTGTTCGTCTGTGTTATGATTCTTGTTGAGTTAAATGCTATGATATGTAAATGATGTTTATGAAATGATTATGGTAGAGTAATGGAATGATGAATTGATAGCTAACCGTGATAAGCTAAGAAAGGTTTAAAAATTGGCTTCACACTGATTCCCCCCCCGCTCTTAGTGTCTACAAAATCTCCATGATGAAGATATACAAAGGATCATGATCTCAATGAAGGCTGAAGCTATGTAATGGATCAAGATCTCCATAATGGCTGAAAAAGTCTGACATATACTGGAATCAAGCCACGAGGGCTAAAATCCCATGAACACTGGCACGATCAAGGAGGTAGCATATAAGAGATGCCACCAATTTGGACGGTATTCTACAGAAACCGCTATGAGTACATGTCCTACTATGTGAATAGAGGTGTCAAGGTCAAACATAGTAGTCCATCGTCTGATTACTAGTCATTGATGTATACCGTTAATAGATGCGAGATCACCCACCAATAATGAAAATGGGAATCAATGTACTAGAGTGCAAACTAACAAGTGTGGATAAATGTGTTGAGGTCGAACACTTGAGAAAATCCATCGATTAGGGGAAATTGATGTATTCCCAAAAACTATCGATGGCGATAGAACCTGCCACTGATGACTGCAAGTCTCAAGGCACTCAAAAATGAGTCTGGATTCCTATCCTAGAATAAATGATCTGAAGTCGATGGGATGAAATCCCCTGGAAGGAGGGAATCAAGGCATCCCCCATCATCCAACATGAGGTACTCAGCAAAGCTTTATAATGTGGAAGGACTCGAGCATAAGGTGCACAAACCAGTAACTATACTAAGAATGGCCAACATGCAAAGTTAAGAGAACTAAGGAATGGATGACTCAGGTTTCAATTTCCTTCGAACAAGAGCATAAAGGTGAATGGTGACTGAATGTAGGTATCATATACTAAACATACAAAATTGGGACATCTCTGCGACACAGGAGGCATCGATAGAGGCTCCATAGGGACTGGAAGCTTAACCACCCGGTGGAGATAAACTCAGATAAACAAGTACAACTCCTAAAGTCAAACTATTAACCCAACCAATAGATGTGATATATAGTGCTCTGTTCGAAGGCGACATGACTCGACTGCTGCCAAAGACAACATCTTTTCTTGTCTGGATTTTTGGTTTTTTAATTTTTTTGGACTTTTTCAAATATTTGAAAAGCATGAAAAAGAATAAAATCACTTTAAAGTTACAGACTAGGAGGAGGTGAGTGTCAAATAGGAAAACAAACAAGTTCCAAGCAGTAGAACATACCTATGCTCAATGCAAGGATACATGTGTAGGATAGCGACACTCGGGGGAAAGTTCCCTCCTGATAAAAATAGGGAATCAAGCTGCAAGGGATATCTAAAATGGCTCCGTGTGGCTAGAAATGAGACAAGTTCAGGCTATATGGCTGATACTCAAAGTCATGGAAGTCAGAATAAGGCTCAATGAGGCAGGCAAATCTCATCATGATAATGCAATTACAACTTGACATAAGGGAGTCCTAGGGAAACAAGCCAGCAAAAGATCAAGAGCAGTATGAAGCTCTTGAGAAATGTCATGGCGATACTATACAATGGACACCCACACCCTAAAGGACAAACTGTCGGCATGGTCACCAAATGCAAACAAGGACCTAACTACGGTACCCATGTAAGGTCAAGCCCTACCATTCACATCATGTCACTACTAAGACAGCAAGAAGGTTCTGTGACAAGATAGAATGGGTTCGTATGTATAGCTATAATGAAATGGTCATAAGGTCATGCAAAATGAAAATGGAGGTGGAATCTAACCTATATTCCAGTTTAAACATCATACTTGAAATCGGCACGAACGGGTCAAAACAATGGTCGAAACAATGCTCAAAACAGTCTCCTACATCATCATATTAGTAAAAAACGGTCCAAAACTATAGAAAGGGGGTAAAATTTTCACAAATTTGAAAAATTTCTATAAATAGTAAAAAATTCAAAACATTATATAACATTTGAAATTTTTACCCAATTGAGCTTAGAACTTGAAACGCAAATTTCGGGAGTTTCATCCGGTGGAATCCAACACTGTTTTTTCCAGGTAACTTCCCATGCCCTGCTCTTTCATTTGCATGTAATTTTTTCAAATTTCCATGGTGAAAATGGATTTATAGGCCATTCTAAATTATGCACCAGGCCCACACAAAAATCAAGGATTTTTCCGCGTATAGGGCTGGCTATATGCGAAAAAAGCCTCAAAGTCGAATACATATGCAACTGTTTAGAAAAAAGTCACTTATGCGGCCGCGTTTAAGTTTTTCTAAGACAACTAATGACCAAAACTCAAATTCAATGTGCATGATGGCTCTAGAATGGAGAGAACAAGAGCACAGGGATGTAGAAACAGAAGTATGGGGTGATCTAATGGCTCAACAAGCTCTTCGTGCATGCGAGCTCTACAAGTTTTGGTGTCTTGGTGGCTTAAGGGCCAAACCAAGACTGTTGCAGATGCTAGTATACTACTGGGATCCTAGCTCAGAGTCTTTCCAGATCGATGGGATGTCCCTCACTATAGAGGTTGATAACATATACTTCATTACTGGATTGTCCCGACGGGGGGAAGTGATGAACTTACGATCTCGCGGGCCTGGAGGTGGCCTCACCATAGATGAGTATATAGTTGTATACTATTATCCAGACATGGGGAAGGTCAGGAGTCAGATCCCAACTAACTCCATACAGGTGCTAGGACTAAAGGCCATACTACTGACACTCGATAGGATAACAAGGCTAGCCTCACTCCACTAGGCCTTGCGGCCCTTGATGTTCTATGTAGTGGAGTGCATGAGCCCCATATTTTACGATTGGAGTACTGTGCTATTGAGCAACATGAAGCAATAGCTCAGTGACTGCAAGATGGGCAGGGTATGAAACTTCAGTTTCAGCAGTATACCGAGCATGTTCTTCTTTGAGCGTGTTCTGAAACTGAGCCCTAGAGTTGACGTTCATCTTCATAGGGTTCGAGATCCGGCCCAACGACGTTGGGTAGATGCGATGCACAAACTAGGTGGAGGTAGGGTGTCCAACCCCTATCCAGTTGATTTCTTTCCATGGTGATGGTGGCAGATAGTTGCCATCGATGATTACCCCTATGCAAGGATAGATTTTTGGGGAGATCTTAACATGCCTCTACCACTAGGGTCAACATACGGTGACATTAGTAACGAATCCCAAACCTCTTTTTAAGTTTTTTGAATTATTTATTTTTTGTGTTTTTTTATATATATAGACTCAAAAGACATGTTTTTGCATGACAACACATAGTGACATCCTGTCATATATATGCAGATGTAGGACCACAGCAGCCTGACGGTTTCCCTTGTCATAGACGAAGGGGAAGAGGAGATGACATTATGGGTGTGGATGTGGAGCGGATGCTCCAAAGCATTCATACCAACTTTGTGCGGCTAACACATAGGGTGCCCATGGAACAGGTCAAGGACCTGCCTGAGGCCATGCAGCGTCAGGTGGTGGGTGTACCACTAGCATGGGTGTGGTTATTTTGATGGCTAGCTAGAGCCATGGTGACATTCCAAGATCAGAATCCCCCTCCTCCTCCCTAGGCTTAGATACTTGGGAGTAATACATTTTATACTACAGTGTATTATATATTCTGGTGGCTTGGAAGCCCCATTTTGTATTATGACACTTATGTATTATCACATTTTGGATGTTTATTGAAAAATTAATATGATGATCGATTTTATTTATTTACATGTGTAAAAATGTATGTTTGTGATGAGTTGATTGTCCATGAAACAAATGCCAATCTAACACATAGTTAGCATATGAGTTAGCAACTTGATTATAGATTATTGGAACATGTATGTATGTTATGTTGTCAAAATGTCGTTCTAACAATCTCACACGTAAGAATCTTCATAATAATTTTGGATCCCTAACATGATACAAGCCATTAAGCTGTGACACTACTAACTGCGAATCAAGATGTACCTCAAGAGAAAGAACACCATGTGAAATGGCATCTCGTAGAAGCTCTATAACATCACTATATTCAACAACATTGTTTGAAGAGGGAAATAAACATATGCCTCCTGAAGACAATACCTGACCCGTAGGAGTATAAATCACCCCAGCAGCAGAGGCTGAGTGTTGAGTGTGGTGGCTAGCACCATCCACGAATCCTATATAGATGGAAGACTCCATTGACATCTGCCATAAGAAACAAAAGCTAATCAACAAACCTAATCACCATAAGAAAAACCTAACTATGCAAAATATTGTACAATAATATACAATAGTCAGGCCTGGCTAAGAGTCATGCATAGTACTTTTTAAGATAGAGCCCATTTTTAAGCTTCGCCAAGGTTTTCCCTTCGTAATCTACTAACTCATATGTGCCCTTCTCTAACACACGTTTAACAACATAAGAACCATGCCATATGGGGTTAAAATTTCCTAACCCTAAGGGTTCTTTAACTTGATCCCACAAAGGGACCAAAACTCCTTCACTAAAATTCTTTGGACGGACAGATTTATCATACTAGACCTTAACGCAATGCTTATTCACTTCTAGATCCACCAAGGCATCTCGACGCTACTCATCAAGCTGCTCTAAGTGGACCAAACGTTCCTCAAATGGGTAGGTGTCTGGTAAGAGCTCTATGGCTAGCTTCAAATAAGGGATTTCTCACTCAACCGACAATACAGACTCCACTCCATGTACAAGCTGATATGGAGAAAAACCGGTGGCAGTCTTAACCGCAGTCATATAATCCCACAAAGCAGGATATAACATGATATGCCAATTGGTCTTGCTTTGTGCGATGGTTAGTTGGAGAATGGACTTGAGTGATTTGTTCACTACTTCAACCTGTCCATTCGCTTGAGGGTAATAAGAAGAGGAATGCTCCTACTTATACCCTAACTTCGAGGCCAACTTCGATTCTGAAAGTGCCTACCATGGTCAGTGACAAGATCTTTCAGAATATCGAACCGGGTAATGATCTAGTTGAATATAAAATGTGTGGCTGTCTCACCGTCGGATTTAACCATGGGCATAGCCTCAGCCCATTTTGTGAAATAGTCAATAGCCACTATAATATGATGATGCCCCCCTGCTGAAGCTAGGTTTCAATCCATGAAATCAAGCCTCCACTTAGTGAATGGATCGACGATGATAATTGGATGTAATGGGGCAGGTCATGAGCGCATATTGTGTGCAAACACCTCGCAAGGGTGGTACTTCTTGACTGCATTGACACAATCTTTAAAGATCGACGGCCAGAAATAACCTGCTCTTAATATTTTTTGGGCTGTAGAAAGCCCAGATAAATTACCACCACATGCCCCTCCATGGAAATCATTCAGCACAAGCTCAGCCTCTTCATGAGTTAAACAACGACGTAAAATGGAATCTACCCCACAACGATATAATGTGTTATCCACTATGAGGTAATTCTTGGATACGCGATGTAACCATCATCGTTCATCCCATGAAAGTTGAGTAGGGACCTTAAATGTTTGTAAATATATGATAATATCCCCGTACAATGGATCAAAAGTTGAGATCAGAAAAATGTGCTCATCGACAAACGTATCTTCACAAACTTCCTCCTCCTCAGATATAAGCTTCACAAAAATCAACAATTTTTTCAATTTTGTTGAAACAAACTCGAGATCGAATTCTTGCAAGATGACAATCCACTTATTATATTTCCCCCCTATCATCCTTCTAGTGAGGATGAATTGAAATGGATTGAAATGGGCTACCACCAAGGTCTGGCGAAGGAGAATAAAGTGTCTCAATCTTTGAACTGCATGAACGATAGGTAAGGCAAGTTTCCCCACATGGGAATAATGGATCTCCACATCTATAAGGTTTCAACTCAAATGATATATGACATGCTCTTGGAGCTCCTCATACTCCTGAACCAAAACCATACCAATCGTCTCCATGGATGCGGCCACATAAAGTAAAAAGTCACAGCTATAGTTGGGTGGACTAATCACCGGGGCTGATGCTAAGGCTCGCTTAAGCATATCAAAGGACTTTTGGGCTCGCTCATCCCAGGAAAAGGTAGTGTCCTTCTTCAACAGATTCATAAAGCCTCTAGTCAAATTGGCAAAGTTAACAACGAATCTCTGTAAGAAATTTTCCATGCCTTGCAAACATTGAAGATGTCTAATGTTTCTCGGGGGAGACAATTGAAGTATTGCCTCAACCTTCAAAGGGTCAACTCTTATACCCTCCTTGGAGACAATGAATCCTAATAAGTGACTAGAATTCACACAAAAGATGCATTTATGAGCATTTAACCTGACCAAGTAATGGTGGCATCTTTCGAACACTAATCTCAAATGGTAGGAATGACTCATCCTTTGACAAGAATGAGCAGCAAGATCATCCAAAAAGACTTCCATAATTGATTTGAGATCATGAAAGATCAAGGTCATAGCCTGCTGAAAAGTGGCTCTGACATTTTGAAGGCCGAAACACATCTTCTGATATGCAAAGGTACCCCAAGGACAAATAAAGGCAGTCTTATGTTGGTCCTCGGGTTTGATCTATATCTGATTGTATCCGAAAAATCCGTCCATAAAGGAAAATACCTCGCTTCTCGCACACTCATCCAAAATTTGATCAATAAATGGTATGGGAAAATTATCCTTAGGAAATGCACAATTCAAGTCATGAAAATCAGTGCATATACAGATCGTTCCCTGTTTCTTATCAACTAAAACAGGGTTTGAAACCCACTCCGCCAAGCGAACATGATAGATAAAACTGGCATTCAACATTTTTTCTATCTCGACCTTAATCGTGGGTGCTTTTATAGGATTCACTACACACAAGCGTTGTCAAATAGGCTTATCATTGGGATAAGTTTTAATCTTATGTTAAATAATGCGAGGGTCGATACCTAGCATTTCCTTGTATGACCAAGAAAATATGTCATGAAACTCTTTGAACAACTCGGTATACTCTTGAATCTCAACATGGGAACATTATACCCCAATATAGACATTCTCAGTCTTGCCAATACCATGAGAGATATTGATAGGAATGGTAGGAGATATATTTTCCATGTTTCCATCAGCCATCGAACCAGGAGAGCTTAATGGAACCACGGGACTACCAATTCTCTCACTAAGAATCTCCCTAAAGTCTTCACACTCTAAATAGTCAAGTTCAGGAAGAAAGTAAGATCTATGATGCAACTCTTCCCAAGGTGGATCAACCCTAGACATAGCCTAAATAATAACTTCATCTGATGGAAAAACACTATCAAGGCAGTCATGCACATGAGAAGACTCAACTTCCCATGCAACCAGCACATATGGATCCTCCTCCTCCATCCACAAAGAGGAAGGACTAGGCTCTGCAACACATTCAATATTAGCTTGATATGTTATCATTGCTGCAGGTAATGGCATGTCTGTTCTGATAGGCTCACATGAAGGACTCGATGTAGGAATAATCCAAGGATCTTTCATATGAGTGGTTCGAAAAGACACTAAACGCAGTGACGACGAAGCCTCATCGAAACTAGACCCAATAATAAGAATAGGTGCAGGACAACTAAAGGATCCCATAAGGGATGGATACATGCCAACACCCACACTCCCAGTTGCTGGTTGAGAGTGCTCAACAATTGGGATAGAAGCTCCCAAAGATGTGGTAACACACAGATTCTTGAATGAAATTTGATCAATCATAACTATCTTCCCAATAAACAGAAAGCATACAACTCAAAATAGAGAAGAAGCTACAGCTTGCGTACTGTACATCCAATTCCTACCCAGTAACAAATTGTAGTCAAGGGGAACATAAACCACCTTGACCTTGTTTGCGATGGTCTTCCCTCCCAAATGGACCTTAAGAGAAAGAAGAATGCCATGTGGCCAAAATGATCTACCATCAAAGGAAGTCGACATGGTAGCAGATTTAGACAACTCAGGGGAACTCAAACCCTTCCAACACTCCAAAGACATCACAGAAGTAGTAGTTCCTTCATCAATCACAGTGCATTTGATGATCTTGTTAAGACATTCTACATGAATCAAGAGAGACACATAGTAAGGAAAGCGAGGTTGTAGTCCCATGGTTTCAAATTTGATGATAGAGGAAGAGTTATCATTGTTAACACCAAGAGCAGAAAGCAAAGCCTTCCTTTGTGAAGGACAACTCTGAAGTACTTCGAGTGCAGACATCGCACAAGGAGTGTGGCCCAAATCCTTGACAACAGAATAGTTTTGGGTGGCTCAGGAATTAGGATTGTGTATCTAATGCTTAAGGACTCCCTTAGGAATGCGATATGAAACTTTAGGTTTATCCACATGGTTTTCAATACGCAAAGGACTCCTAGGTGGAGCAGGTTCCTTTCCAGGGTCAAGTTGTGTCGATGAACCATATTCCTTTGCACAAGTCACAACCTTAGTAGAATGCACCATATTGATGCAACTATGACCATTACTAGCTTTTGATAGATCTTGATCTCCACCAGATTGATCATGGGTCCTCGAGTTCATGTTTTGATTATGAGGTAAAGGGTTGGTCAACATAGCTGGGCCCTGTGCTATGAACCTTGAGGCTTCTTCTATCCAAGGGCACAAGTGAGTGAGGTGGTCATCCTTACACAACTTGTAAGGAAACTTAACCTTACATTTAGGCTGCTTGTCCCCCCCAGCATTTCGGGCATTCTTGTCATTAGAATTGGAATTTTCTTTCCTATTCCCACCCTTACGATTGTTTTTACCCTTTTTTTTATTCCTTCTAGGTTGCTGGTTATCCTTCTAGTCTAACAATTGCACCGAAAGCACATTCGCCGTTTGGGTGGGTTGAGATGAAGCTGTGGCTTGTCCCAAGGAAGATTGGTTGATAGATAATTGACTGACCTATTTCACAACCAAATCCATAGGTTTGGTACTCGTACAACCAACAATGCCATTGGCATGTGGTCCAGGTTTGATCTTAGGGTCAAAACTTGAACGTGAAGCATTAGGAATGATCTCATATAACAAACTGGATTGAGCATAAATCAAATCCAATTCCTGTGTCCTAAAAATGGCTTCTTCCTCATTCTGAACTCTGGATGTAGAAACATCCTTTGCTATATAAGGTAGTAATGATTTAAGGAACCACTCAAGGAGAAACTCCAGTGGTATGAAGGCTTTAATCAATCTCTTCTCTCTACGCCACTCTTGGATATGGTTCGAGATATGCATGGCTTTGTCTTGCTAAAATGTTGACAAGAGTTCTGTACCAACATCGTAATGCACTGGTAGCTGGAAGTGGTTGATAAAAGTCATAGCTAGGTCATCGAACAAAGTGAATTCTCCCCTATGTAACTCTATGTACCATTTCGCTAGAGGCCCGGTGAGGGTGCGTTGAAATAGCCTTAAACGGATTGAATCTTTGTGTAAGGAATTAGAAGAGCACAAAAGGTGAAATGTAGTAACATGCTCACTAGGATCTTCTCCTGGTTTTCCCTCGAATTTGGGAATGTTCAAGGGAAGCTTCGCAGGGACAGTTGTCCAAGCGGGGTCATAAGATACCGGATCATTCGTTAGTCTCAACAAGTCAAGAAAATTTAACATTGCGAGGAAAGGGAACCTAGTTTGAACAGGTCTATGACATGCTCCCTGATAATTTTGGTTCACATAGGACTAATTACCGTAACCACCATGGCCATGGCCATAGTATCCTGCTCCTATTTGACCTGTGTAGGGTGGCATGGAAGCACCATAATGTGGTGTACCTTGACTATTTGGGGCTACAAAGCCATAATTCGAGGAGTAAGTGGGTTGTTGATACCTGTACCCATAAGGTGAATAAATCTATGCATACTACGGTCCATAATATGGTCCATAAGAAGTCCGATGAGATGTCCCATGAGACACTCCATAAGTAGGAATATGACCTCCAGAAGTAGGAATACGACCTCCCGAGACAACAGGAGGTACTTGACTCTGAGACATGACTACGTGAGTAGCAACAGTACGCACATGACTCATAGTGACATTCCAGCTCGAAGGACCATGTGAATGAGGGGGAGGAATAACATTCCAAGAACTAGGAATAGAGGATGAAGGGACATGTGAAACTATGTAAGTGGTATTCCTTACCATCACTCATATTGATTATGGTATCTGAATAGGACTACTAGCACTAGGTCTAGGACGAACATGTGATGTGAGATCCACCGCTAGGATGGAGGGTGCAATGTAACTCATGTTTCCAAACCTTTCCACATGGAAATGACTAGGAATGTCCCCAGGCATAGTGTTAGGTTCCAACTCTGACTCGACATGCTGTGCCAAATCATGTGTAGGAATATTAGACATATCATAAATAGTTCTTGTAGGTTCATGATGAGTCTCGTCTCCCAGAAACCAATACCGGTGACCTGTGAATGAGCGATCATACCCAGTGTGTGTAGGTATATCAGGTGAAGGATCACATGTAGGAGTAGGATTTTCTTCCCCAACCTCATGATGTGGAGAAGCAAACTTAGGAATTTCATCTTCGTGATCTCCCGTCGTGTGTGAATCAATGTGATAAGTAGTCTTCCTAGACTATTTGTTTCTCTCTCCCAAAGGAGGAGTATATGTAGAAGGTGGAAGTTCTGCTAAACGACAAGAATAGTGAAGTATCACACCTGAATCCATAATGACTCAAAAAATGAAAAAGACTCTTCTACTTATGCAAACCCTAAGCAAGCTAGCATGCACAAAGCATACACCTATATAATATAAAGACAATCATAATCAAACAAGGGTAAGATATGTGAGCTCCCGAATGAAGCAGGTATGTCTCACCTAGGAGAGGCTTGAGACTCCCATACACAACAAGTGGAGGTTTGTAACCAATTATTTTGGCCCTCAGCTTCAACGCATATAATGACTGTGTTGTCTGACCCCAACCTGACCAGGACACCTGCAGAATAACCCTTGCAAAGTACCCCCTTGATAAACTAGGTAAGGAAACTAAGGTCACCTCAATATAATCAATGCTCAGGTGGACAGTTGCAGGCGGGATTGACTGTATGGGTAGAGTAGAAAAGCCCAAAACTCTTGAAAGAGCCCCCAGATACGAATACAATCCTGGAAATATCTCTGGTGCTACTCATTTATGACTAGGGGTCATCCCAATCAATAACCGCTCACACTGCCTCGTTCTTAACTCCCTTGTAAGAGGAGGATCCTGAGAAACACTAATTATACCAAAAAATTTCACACTCTCACCTAGACAGACACATACATGTTGTTGTTTAGTGGTCTTGGAGAATTTACTCACAATGAACTATTCCAAGACCCTAAAACCTAATCTTGTTGGTGTACCCTATCAAAGAAAATAGTGTAATACATTTTAATCAAGCATTGATTTTATTTGGCTTTATTACTCAAAAAAGGTAGATGACCAAGCAACCGATGGTGTTATGACACAACATTAAGCAAAATGCACACCTAACAATCAATGCAAATGCATTGTGTCCAATGAAAAATAGGGCATGCTACTACGTGAAATGCAAAATTTTATTCAAATGAAAAATGCAATCATTCATATATGAACACCTGACTAATACTTCTCTAAGCAAATCTAGTCCAAGTACCATGCAAAATGCAATGTGCAATGATGCAAAAAAGCAAATATTTTTGGATTTTTTGAATAAAAATGAGATAATAAAACAAAAGAATGACTCTAACACCCCCAGACTCTACAAGCACAATCAAAAAGCACTCACGCAAAGAACTAAGGTAAAAGAGATCTAATGCACTATTCCCAAAACAAAAAATCAAAAATGCAATGACAAGAACATTCTTAAAAAAAATTTACCCTAAAAGGCGTCTCTGGTAAAAAACAAAGGTGTATACAAACTCTAGAAGCATCAAAGGAGACTTAGCAATCATCAAAAATCACCCAGCAACACTCAATCTTCCTCCAAAAGGAAAAACCCAGGGCATACGTGACTGTGTGTAGAAAACCCGCATATGTACGTGTATATCTCAGGAAAAACCACATGTACATGTGACTATGAGGTAAAAACTCGGGTACAGGAAGAAAGAGAGATAAAAATGAAGGTAAGCAGATAAGCTGAGACAAAATTCACACCTATCAGACACTACCAAACCAACATGCCCCCATACCCGACTCAAAAATAGAGAAATCAGAGCAATTCAAGAACATTGAATTTCGATAACAACCCCCAAAGGACAATCACTAGGAACTCCCTAGCAGAGTCGACAATTCTATTACGGAGAGAAATTCCTATGGATTGGGGTACCACAACAAACACCTTGACTATAGAAATCAATCCTTTCGTATATGCAAGAGAAACCAATTATCTAACACTAAAGGATCTCAATTCGTACCTTATTCTGGATGGTTGATGTAGAGCCCCGTTGAGCTTTCCAACTCCATCTTGAATTGATGAATTCCTTCCTCAACATTCAAAAAACAAGATAAGAATGCTATATATAATTGTGTTAGACCTACTGTAGCATATATAATCAATAACATATAAGCATTTAAAATCATCCATGGATTAAATACTCATTCAACTACACATTATTGGACAGGAAAATATATTTCTATTAATATAAAATAGAGATTACATTAGAGACAACCTATGTCGGCACATCTACAAATCAGAGAAACTGAGTCCCCCACTTGGGCCTCCACCACTTCAATCCTCCATCTCTCGATAGCAAGCTCACAAGAAAAAGGCAAGCTTAGGAAGAACACAAAAGTGCTCCAAGGGACAAAGGGATACATACTCAAGTATAAGTTCCAGCAACAATGTAATATAGTTTTCTTGCTCTTCAATTCCTCATGCCTTCAATGTATCCAAAGGGTTCCTTATATAGCTCTTCAATGGGGTAATGAAAGGTCAAATCTGAGCGATCTCAAGGCATATGGAAGGCCAGGAGACAAGTGAGTCGGATCCACATCAAGGAAAATCCAAAATAATTTGGCCTTTTGTACACATCTCGATGTACGTGGGTTTAAGGGTCAAATACACGTCTATACACAAGAAAGGGATTAAAAATCACGTATGGAAATTTTTGCATGTTTTTAGGGATGATATTGGAAACATCAAAGGTACAAAAATGGTCCATGGGGTCTAAGGAGTCTGCAAAGGGACAGGGAAGGCCATAAAAGTGTGATTCACCATGTGTGGTAAAATCATTTTCTTCACTTTCCTCTTCTCAAGAAAATAGAGGCAGAGTGGATCTAGGAGACTCAACATTGTTCATTTTGTAAGTGTAATATACAACACTGCTCTTCCCTGAAAGATCCTGTTGATTTACAAGTATACCCACGAGGCCAAATTGGTTTGGTCCATGAAGACTAAAACTTACCAACATTGACTTGAATTGAAATGGAGAATACCATAGGCCTGAAACAACTCAAAACCCTCTCCACCAATGATTCCAGATCATAATCCTTGGGATCATATCCCATGGCTTCAAAGGTTGCATAACTTATTTAAGCGTCATTTCTGTCGTAGAGTTAAATTTATCTTTGTAAAACAGATAAGCTCACTTGGGGAAATAATAAATGGCAAGGTTCTTCCCATTTCTCTGGGAACAGATGGAATTCACTGCCTAGTACGATCCAAATCCAATTATCGGCTTTTCAATAGAAACCAACTTCAAAATATGATCACTTCATGATTGTACCCTGAAGAAAAATTAACTTCGGCGAGCCGGTAGCATGCATGCATTTGAATAATGAAACACGCTTGCAACTTATGTTAAACATATGCAAAATATTATTAAATCCTAACTTTTTGAATATGAAAAGACTTTAATTAATCTATAGGAGGTTAGGTTTAAAAAATAAAATATTTATAAATGCACAAAACATTTTGAAATGAAATCAAAACAATCCAAGCCTAAGGAAAGTGAGAAAATAAATCATAGGATAAAAATTCTAAGGTAAACAATAGGCCTAGAAAAACTAGCTCACAAACCTAGGACAAACAAGAGACATAGACATGATGAGAATAATGCACCAAGAATGCTTGTAGTCTATAGTGTTTCAACATATTGTGTCCACATGAAGAGTTTAGTGTTATAACTGTAACGTTTAAATATTATACTTATTGTTGGTGTCTCTCTCTATGATCAATGTCCCCTACTCCACCACCTACCCTTAACCCAACCCCCTCTCTCTTTGTCTCGGTTGACCCCCCTATAATCTCCCTACATCTCCTAACCCTTAGGCCTCTCTCTTTGTCTAGTTAATCCCTAACCTACATCCGTACCCCTATACTGAAACCTCCCTCTACTAATTCCCTTAACCTATGAGCTTATGTACAATGTAATTAATATTTTAGTTAGTTAATAATGTGTGAATAATTTCTAGAAATTCAATACTATATTTTTGCTAGGGAAATCTACCCTATGACTGGGGGAAAAGGGTCACCAACATACTATGAAAATAACTTACAGAAAACTAGGGTTTTAGAAACATATATCAAATAATAAGAGATAGTGGGACTTGTACCTTGTTCCTGATGGTTGATCCAAGATTTAACTCTCCTTCTCCAATTATCCTTGATTCTATGATCTTCAACACCTGCAACAAAGAGTCACCTTTCTTTAAACTATCTTCTATTGTTATTTAATAGATATATGAACATCAATGATTGTATTTAGGAAAATAGAAACATAAATCATAAATCATAAAAATAAAAGCATATATCAAGACAATGATGGAATGAAAACACTCTCTATTGATGAAGTTAAGGAAAGATTACAAATCCCATGTATAAGACAAGCTCCTCTCCACACCAAGACTAGAGTCCTCCTTGCTCCTCTATTCAATAGAATCCTCGAGCATAACCTTTCTCTCAAAATTGGTTTTCCATCCTCTTCCCTTCCCCTTTTTAATACTTGTTTGGAGAGAAGGAATTTGAGGCTTAGGATGGTTGGGGAAGTTGGGGAGGTTTCCAAACTGATACAAGCTGCCCCCAATTAATCATATTTTTATTTTTTAATTATTCTTAATGAAACATGGGTTTATGTGAAGCAAATCATGAGTGACTCACGAGTTTCATTAAGGGAAGTCATGAGTACAACTTCTTAGATATAACACGCATGTTGTGCATGGGTGACCCATGATTGACATGCGATTTGATATAATAAAACCCGCGAGTGTGAGGAAATATTATCTCCAAAAAGGGGTAATGTTGAAATAACCAATATGTGTTAAGGATCTAATTCATCATTATGGTTATGGCTACTTCAATCCTCATCGTCCTTTTTTGTAATGAAATATTTGACGTCTTTACTTAGACGGAGAAGTGTCATTTCACTACATAACATATTCCCCCTAATGTATGAGTTCAGATGGTAACAATGGTCGAAACACATTAAAATATTTTAACTTGGAGGACTTAGAATCAAGGTTGCATAGAATTACCTGAAATGGACAAATCAAGGTCATTTCCAAAATCATCACTGAGGATTCCATGTTCAATAATGTGGAACACTGGCTCCTTTACAAGATACGTATACATCATATAGTACGAGAAATAAGGCCACACACATTTTACAAAGGTGGATCATAGCCACATGAGTACAATGATAGATCTTCAATATCTGGAAATAGTGTCATGAGGCATAGAAAAATCTTGGGAAACTTAGGTTATATAAGCTGCAACTCAAGGTCTTCGTCCAAATCCATAGAAATGAGTACGAATCCTACCCGGTGAATACATGAGTTGAAGTCTAACATGGAAGGATACGATCAGAATGTCAGTTATAAAGTAGTATTGGAAACCAATGCATAGGAGTCCACCAATAACAGTAGTGGATCCTAAGGTACTATTTTTGAAACTCTAGGTCTTCTTCTATAGGAGATACTAATTGGAAGCCATTTTCTAAAGAGGAAGGCAATGCATCCTTCAACAGGTCACATGAATAATAGGTAGAGTGGATAAGGGAATATGTGTGTATGATGATAACAGAGATGAACATGATAGGGATCCAGATGAATAGATAGAGGGAAAAGTTCCTTGAACATTGAGAATGACACATAAATGACCCAAGGTAGCTTTGAACTTTCAAAGGAACAACTAGACTTATCTTCCATGTAGGAGACATTGACATATTCCCCATGTATTTAGGACAAGTGGAAGAGTAGTGACTCAAAGTGTTATTTGAACTCGGAAGTGAAAGAATGAAACATGAGTATCGGGAGACTCAAACTAGTGCTTTTTTTAAGGATGACTTGCTGCCAATAATTTGTAATCAAAAATTGCATTTACTTCCTTCCTTTCTTGATAAATTTTAATGAGTCCAAGAAAGTAAACTCGAGTCTTTCTTCATTTTTGAGAAATCTTGAAGAAAAGAGAGAATACTTCTTGATATAAAACTGATTCATGGATTTTAAGAGCCCGAATTAGTATATGTCCATCGATGTTTTCATAGTTTTGAGAGTCTAAAAACTCCAAAGATGACTCTAGGGGGGTTATTTTTTCGTAAAGTTAGTCTCCTAGGTCTGAAAAAGTATAAAACAATCCAAAGTATAACTCTCTTAGCTTCATAAGAACTAAGGTATACATTTTTCATAATTAGTTGGAAAGGTCCAAAAAAGGGGTAAACTATCACCGAACTAACACTCCTTCAAAAGAAAGCATGTAGCCTTAGTTTAACAAGTGTGAAGAAAGGAAATATCACCAGGAATGTTCCATTTATTTACGAGAATGGGACAAACAACAGTAAAATCAATGCTTTGCTATGAAGTTTAACGAGCATTCCAATGACATAAAGAACGCTCAAAATCTTTGTCATAGTCTGATATAGAGCACAAATTAGAAGAAGTAAGCTCAAACAGGTTCCTTTTTACTAAATTTAGTACTCCAGACCCTAAAAAGAGATAAACCTATACATAAAGATAATATTCTACTTTTCGAAGAAAATAGAGTATTCCTTTTTCGTAAGTAATCCATAGGGTCCAGAAAAGGGTTAAACTTATATCGTTATGGGCGATCCTTCATTTCCTTTAATGAGTTTGAAAGATGAAGTGAATCAGCTATCTATTCATGTTTAAGGAGTTAGACCAAGGCTTGAATATAACTCCATATGAAGGGAGCCTTATAACCAAGGGTAGTTTAGCAAAAGATACAATATGAGGTTCATTTTCGTGTGAAAAACAACTACGAAGGTTCTCATAACCTAGCAATATGCAGCATGGGTACTAGAATCGACAAGAAGTGTTCTAGATAGGGTAACCCATGTGAGGTAAGCTCTAAACCATGGAAGAACAATGATGTTTGAAGGGTAAAAAGTGGTTGCAGATCGCATTCCATAGATAAAAAAATAGATCCTAAGGTTTGTAAGAATATACGGTATAGATGAAAAATGTGAAGGGACCAAATCCTATCTTATATGCAAAGGAAATATGCTCTAATGTCATCCATAACCTAGCAATCTAGGTAAAAAACAATGAACATTAGTCCAAATAAAAAGAATTTGACCAGAACTATATTAATATAGGTGAAAATTTTGAATTTGTTTCTATAAACAATGAAAAATTGGCCAAAAAACAATTCATTTGGTTTTACCACAAATAGTGAAAATTTACCTTTGATATTCAAATGACTCATGTGCTCAAATTGGTGGATGGATTTACAAACTACAAGTTGCAGGTAGATCACCTCTCCTTTATATTTCATTTCATGCTTTCAATTTTATTTTTTATGTAGATTAGGGGTCTTTTGGAAAGTTTGTGAGGGAACCACGTGGTACTCTTGGGTATCTCATTGCAAACTCATGAGTTCGCGATGTAATCGTGGGTATGCAATAGGGAACCCATGAGTGAAACACACTGTCACCACTATATAGTTGCAAGTTATGCGGATATGGTGTTTTCACATATCTAATGGCCAAAAAACTTGATTTTGTAGGCACAATGGTCCTATAATGGAGGGAGAAGGAGCATGAGGACATGGATAGGGAAACATTAGGCTATATAATGACTTTAAATGTCCTCTAAAGGTGTGGTTTATTGAATTTATTTTTCACAGACAACATGTAATCTCAAGTTCAACTTTTGGAGTTATTGGTGTGATTATGGGATCATGAACAAGGTATTTGTGACCTTTAGGGAGAGACACTTGAGTTAACCATTAAGGATATATATTTTATCACTGGCTTATATCATAGAGGGGCACTAGTAAATTTAGGTTTCACTGAGTGTGGGGGTGATCCCCTCAATGTCCACGATTATGTAAATACATATTGTCTTCCAAGTACACATAGGTTGGGGACGCAAATACCAATTTCCCCTATAACAATATCTTTGCTCAAAGTTATTATGAGCACTATTGTCCGAGTGGCGAGTAAATCTGCACTACATTTGGACACGTGGACCCATATGTGTATGGCAGTGGAATGTCTACAGAGTGTACTATTTGACTGGTGCTCTAGGGTGGCTATAAGTATGAAGAAACCACTGTCAGACTGTAATTTGAGAAAGAAGAAGAAGTTTGGGTATGCTAGCATCTCGGTAGCCTTCTTTTTTGAGAGAGAGCCCACATTGAGCCCTGGGGTGGGAATTCCACCTTCACCTCCACGTGAGCCTAGGCTCACACAGTGGGGGGATGTGCTCCTTTTTCGGGGTGGTAGTGAAATCCAGGGTGGATTTGATGGTTACTTTTATGCATGGTGGAGCTAACATGTTCCTACCTTTGAGCATTTTTCCTATTTCCATTTGTATTTTCATGGTGATCCCAAGCTAATTATTCCTCCAGGACATGCATGGGGAGAGATGAGTAAGTTTTTGTTTTTCAAATATTTAAATTGTTATGAATTTTTTTCATAAGTAATATATGCATATATATCTTATTTGAGTCTAATTAATATTTTATATGATACAAATATTGGGTCTATCAGGACAGACAAGAATCCCAGGACCTATATTTGACCTGTATACAGAGCCGGGGACAAAGCCATGCTTCCTATTGTAGAAGGAAAGCTCAAAAAGCTCACTCAGGATGTAGCGACTCTAAGGATGGATAGGATTCCAATTTCCATGCACAAGCATGTAGTGGGCGTACCTCCATGCTCATTACACCTACTTCAAAAGGTGTCCAGGGTTGTCTTGTTCTACCGAGAGGTTGTGGCGGAGGTAGCTGTGACTAATGAGGATGAGGAGCCTCCATAGATTTTAGCATGTTGAGGATTATGATCCTATTTTTGTAGTTTGATGTACTTATTTAATAGATATTTGGACTATAACTCGATGTATATGGACCTATTTGACACACACACACACACACACACACACACACACACACACACACACACACATATATATATAACATGTTATTTACATGTGTTTCTATGTATATATGTCTATTCCTTTTACAGTGTGTGTGACAAATTCCAGTATAAGATGTAATTAGCATATGTGTCAGTAATTTTTTTTTATTTCTTGGAATATGTTGATATATAATATGCTCAAATTTTTGTTCAAGTAAACGAATCCACAAAAACGGACGTAATAGAGTAGGATTTCTCACCTATTAAACTCCATTGAGCTAGGAGACCACTAACTGACATTTGGGTATAACTTCCAGGAAGGTGATACCATGCAATATAGTATACCAAAGAACCTCAATAACAAAAGTATTGAATTTTACTACATTGTTAGTTGCAGGACCTAAGCAAGCGCCTCTTGAGGAAACAAGTTGTCCTATGGGTGCATAAATGACCTAAGCAGTTGATGCCAAGTTGCAAGTGTGATAGCTTGCGCCATATGCAAATCCTACAAACCACTGAAAATACATCTGAAACAACAAAAAACTACATAAGGAACACTAACCATGCATGACCTTTTACAAAGTTATAAAGCTATGATACAAGAAAAATCATAATGCTTGAGCATAGTACTTCTTCAGGTAGAGCCCATTTCGAGGCTCAAAAATCTTGTTACCATCATAATCAACTAATTCATACGCACCCTTCCTTTGGACCTTAGAAACAACATACGGTCCTAACCACATACATTTGAATTTCCTTGCCCCTAGAGGTTCCTTATTATGGTCGTAGACCAAGACAATTTCTCCTTCGGAGAAAACCCTAGGTTTGATAGCTTTGTCATAATGGTTCTTTATGCATTTTTTATGTGCTTTCTTTGTTGTAAGCGCATCTTTACATTTTTCATGTAGATGTTCCATATGCAGAAAACGTTCCTCTATATCATAAGTATCGGGTAGCACATGAATTGCAATATTTAGAGATGGTATGTTGTGTTCCACCGGTGTGACTGCTTCCACCCCATGAACGCATTGGAAGGGTGAAATCCTTGTATACGTATTAAAATTTCTTCGATGCGCCTAAAGTGCAGGATACAACATGATATGCCAGTTTGATATGCTCACATTAATGGTATTCTTCAGAATGGTTTTCAAATTTTTGTTAATGGCTTCCACTTTCCCATTCAACTGCGGGTAAAAAGAAGATGAGTGGTATTTCCTAAAACCTAGCAAAGTAGTCAACTAAGTCATCATCTTGTTCTGAAAGTGACTTCTATGGTCAATGACAATAAACCTTGGGATACCAAATCTAGAAATTATTTGATTGAACATGAAGTACGTTGTTGTTTCACCATTGGCTTTAAAGGTAGGATTTGCCTCTTCCCACTTAGTAAAGTAGTCTACAAAGACAATGATGTACTTATTCCCCCAAATAGAAATGGGTTTGCAGGTCATGAAATCCACCCCCCACTTGGTGAAGGGCCCTGTGGTGATGATGGGATAGAGAGGAGAAGGATGCGACCACGTATTTATGGTATAGAACTAGCATGGATGACAGTTTTTCACAACTTCTACACAATATTTAAAGATGGCATGCCAGAAATAACCTGCACTCGAGATATTCTGGGTCGTTGCTAACCTAGATAAATGACCCCCACATGCTTTTTTATGAGAATCATTTAGGAAAATATATTCCTCCTAATGGGTAATGGATTGACATAAGATGGAATCTACCTCTCTTATATATAATGTATCTCTGATGATGAGGTAGTTTTTAGCGTTCAATCTTAACTTGCATCGATATTCCCATGAGAAGGTTGTGGGACACTTCAAATTATGAAAATATACTAATATATATTTGTACCAAGGTTCATAGGTTAATATTAATAAATTTTTCTCATTAGGAAATGGCTTATCTTCTATCACTAAGCTTTCATCACTCGGGAACCGTGAGATAAGTTCTGCGAACACCGAGGACCCTTTTTATTTGGTGGACTGAAAAGTCAAACTCCTGGAGTATGATGATCAACTTATTGAATTTTCCCTTTCTTATGCATCAATATGAGACACACTAAAATGGATTCACGTCCACAAATACAATAGTTGTATTCAGCAAAATCTAATTTCACAACCTCTGGACGCCATAGACTATCGCTAAAGCCAGTTTACCCACATGTGGATATCTAAGCTCAGGACTAGCTAAAGCACGACTGAGATAATAGATGACATGATCCTAGATCTTGTCATACTCTTGATCTAGAACTAAACTAGTTGTAGACTTCGATGTGGCCAGATACAATATAAATTCCTTCATGTAATCTAGACGATGGAAAAGAGGAGCTGATAACAATGCTCTCTTTAATGCCTCGAATTATTGTTGCACGGATTCATCACATAGGAATCACATGAAACCTTTAATTATCTTGGCATAATTCATAATAAAATGTCTAAGAAAGTAGGAATTATTTGTAGAATCAATAGTTGTCTAATAGTTTGAGGAGGAGGTATATTAACAATTGCCTTCGGCCCTTATACCCTTGTTAGAGACTATAAAGCCTAAAAGTCAACCCGATTCAACATAGAAGACACACTTATGGGGATTTAAGTAAATATTATAGTGCTTGCATCTTTAAAAATCTAAATCAATATGACCTGGATAATCTTTTTCATTTACAAGAATGAGTCAGAATATCATCTAATTAGGGCTCAAGAATATGCTTGATATCATGAAAAGAAAAATTCGTAGCTCGTTGATAGGTTTCCTTGCATTATTCAATCCAAATGGAATTTTCTTGTATGCAAACGTACCCTAGGGGAAGATAAAGGTAGTTTTATGTTGGTCCTCAGGTTTAATTTGAATTTGGTTATATACCGAGAAGCCGTCCATAAATGAAAAAACTTCGCTACCTGCACAAGCATCAATAATCTAATCTATGAATAGTGTGGGGTAGTTATCCTTAGGGAATTCCTTGTTCAAATCCCTTAATTCATTACAAACATGTATGGACCCTTGTTTCTTATCAAATGGAACGTGGTTGGATACCCATTCCGCGACAGAGATAGGGTATATGAAGTCGGCCTTCTACAAATTTTGTACTTCAGCCTTGACGATTGTCTCTTTCCACGTATTCATGGGTTGAATATTTTTCCGAACGAGTTTAACATTAGGGTATGTTCTAATATCATTCTCTATAATGGATGGATCGGTGCTTGGCATATCCTCATCAAACCGAGAGAAGATATCATGAAACTCCTTGAATAAGGAAATATAAATGGCAATTTATCCAGGTGAAGATTTTGCTCCAATATAAACATTTGCCATGATATCAATTTTGGTGGAGATATTGATTGGTATAGTAGTAGAAATTGTTTCCATATTCCCCTCAGAAAACATTCCTTAGGAAAAGATTTTACAGGTTGATCAATCCCTTTAGTCATCCTCATGTGGAAATAAGAGTTTTCAATCTTGCTTATATCCGGTAGGAAATAGGACATGTGATGTAAGTATTCACAAAGTTTCTCGGGTCATATTATAGCCTCCAAAATGGATTCATCAGATCATAAAACCATATCTGAGAAATCATACGAATAGGTTGAGTTCACTGCCCATGCAGGAAAATATGCTTCATCTAACTCTTCTTATATGGGAGTCAAGATGGAATCAATAGTAGCATCAAATATAGCTTGGTAGGATACATCTGTTGTTGGTAGTGGCACATCAGGCTCATCTTGTGAACGGAGAACCCACAGATCAGTTCTATCTACAACTGTACAAATGGTATTCCCTACACTATTCGTTCCTAGGTAGTTTATAGGATCAAGCATATCAAAATTTCTCATTAATGATGTGTACATCCCAACTCCTAAACTCTCATTTGTTGGGAGTGATTGATCAATGAAAGGTACATTAGACTCTAAAGTCTCCATACGACCCTTCCATGTATATGACAGTTGATCAAAGGTCACCAACATTACTTCATGAGGGAACATGATGACTCAAAATATAGATGACAAAATAACACACATAACATAAGTCCAACTACTCCCCAAGAGTAAGTTATAATACAGAGGGGCATTAACAACTTCGATTTATACTGAGACCATTTTCCCTACCAGTTTTATATCAAAATAAGGCAAAATACCATGTGGGTGAAAATATATTCCATCAAAATTAGTCAGCCAAGTGCTATAGGAGACTAAATAATGGGATCCCCGAGCTTTCCAACATGAAATAGAAATTACGCATGTGGATGCGCATTCACCTATTACCATTTGTCCAATGGTTTTTTTTCCATGGACTACATAAATTAAAAATTCCACATGATAAGGCATGCGGGGTTTGACATCAAATAGGTTAAACTTATCCATCAAGCTTGCAAACTCCATACTACCGATAGCTGCCAAAAGTGCATCACACTACGAAGGACAACTTTGTAGCACTTCTAAGGATGACATAGCACAAGGCGTTTTGTCCAAGACCTCCATAAATGAGTAGGTGGGAGAATCCCTTGCATTAGGATTGTTAAATGTCTTTTTGAAAACACCTTTTGGTATCTTCGGCATAGGATCAGATGATTTTTCGATCAAAAGTGGGCCTGATGTTTTAGTAGTCTATTTATCTTTCTGCGAAGACTCTGATTCATAGTTTTTGGCTCTAGTCTGCAGTAAGGTTTGGGATCATACCATGTTCATATATTATTGAACAACAGAAGGAGTAGTCTATGTGCCCCCAGCATTCTTCAGATCACTAGAAGTTGTGTTTTTTCCTTACAAGAATGGGTCCTTAAGGATGCCAGATTGTTTTTTTTTCAACAACTTTTGAGGTTGATTCATTAGGGAACACTGGTAAGTCAAATGATATTCCTAGCAAATATTGCTATGAAATTTAACTTTCTTCTTTTCTTTCTTTCCCCCCTTAGCATTATTTGTTGGTTTTTTCTTATTTTGACATCCCTCGCCCTTTTTACCCTTATTTTTCTCCACATCAGACTGTTGAGTGCCCTTATGGGTGGATTGTGCATTATAAACATTTTAATTTTGGGGAGGAGTGGTAGCCTTGGATTCCTATGCGACATATTGTTTCACTGATAATTCATGTATCTATTTTTCAAGTGATTCTACATTTAGTGATTCAATTGAACCCATAATGCTATCGACTTGTGGTCTAGGATTTGGTTTTGCAAAGTCCATATTAGATCTTGGAACCTCAGGTATAATCTCATAGAGAATCCCAAACTGAGCATATATTAATTCCAATTATTGGGCCCTGAGTATGCATTCCTCCTCCAAGGCCACTCCCAAAGTTGAAACGTCCTTTAAAATAATGTATGGAAATAGAGATTTCAAAAACCATTCCAACAAAAATTTGGGGGGAATATTAACTTTAATGAGCCTCGTTCTTCTTCTCCACTCCTGAATGTGATTAGAAATGTGACTTGCCTTATTTTTTCGAAAAGTTGACAAGGGGTCTATACCTGCATCATACTAGAAAGGAAGTTGAAATTGATTTAGAAAAATAGTTGCTAGATCAAGGAAATTGTCATAGGAAGAAAACAAAAGTTCAATATACCATTTGAATGCAACACTAGTTAAAGTCCTTTGAAAGAGCCTCTGTTGAATCGAATCATTGTTCAGCGAGTTAGAGAAACACCATAAGTGAAACCTTGTGACATCGTCACTAGGATCCTCTCTAGTTTTTCCTTCAAACTTGGGAATGTCAGAGGGTAATTTGATAGGAACCAGTGGCCAATTCGGATCATGGAGCACATGGTCGTTCATAAGTTTTGAAAGGTTTGGAAAGTTTAACATTGTCGAAAAAGGTAATCTAGGCCTAGTCATAGATTGATATTGAGGAATTTGGTGTGAGTAAGTTCTCATACCAATTCCCAAAATATTGGTTTGGGTTTCCCCTAGCCACCGATTGTGAATAAGTATCAATGTTTTGAAAATGATTCCATCCAAAGTGCAAGTGATTGTTGACTTAAGGTGTGTTATACTGTGTTCAACTGATTCCGACCAGAGTTGGAGTCATATATATGGGAGTTGTAATTCCCCCACTGAAAAGTGAAAAGGGATAGCTTTCAAGTGGTGTAGCTGAAAGTTGATTAGAAGTTTGAAATTTGAACCCTGAAAAAGGATTCTGGCTTCTGGATGACACACCTGCATAGGTAGGTGTAAGGCCTACATAAGGTGAGGATGAAGGGATGTGTCCTCCAAACAATGGAAAACCTTGGACAAGGGAAGTGGAACTACTAGGACCAGTTTGAGTATTTTGAAACAAAGGAGAAGATGAAAAAGGTGCACTAGGTATCCCAGTGACAACCATAGTAGACGGACTAGTAGTGTTCAAAGGTCCCAAGGGATTAACCACTCAAGAACTCAAATAAACTGGGGTTGATGAGTTAAAATTTAAATATACCACTGGTGTGGTAGATACATTTGGTCGTGGTACACTCACATGTGAAGGAGAGGCTCCACTGGATACCATGGCTGAAGTGGGGGTCGACATATACCCTGAACGTTCTCTTGAATTTTACATGACAAAAATGAAAGGAATACCAATTCCAAGTGGATCAAATGGATGCAATTTACAAGTACAGGATCTCTTAGGCCAGTAAGAGGTGAGTTTTAGTTCCTTGCAAACTCTTTGGCTTGAAAGTATTCGATTTCTACTAGAAAAGAATCAATCTAAGTGTATCTAAGTTCAGGTTCTCCTGAAATTTATCTAACACCAGTTGATTCAAATGAACCACTTGTGTTCATTATCCACCTTCAAGGCAGTGGTGGAGGCTCCAGTGTCGTTAGTAGAGGAAGTATTTGCAACCTTCGAGACCTATAAGGAGTTTGATCCTCCACTATTAAATATTTTATTCACACACACCTAGAGGTCGGATTAGATCACAAGTAATCCAAAGAGCACACCACTAAAAAATTTCCTAATTATCACAAACCAAGATAGGTAAAAGATATACCATCCAAAGGAACATCTGGGGTGATGAGAGCCCAGAAAAAACTAGTGAAGATGGAAGAGCAGTTACCTGGGGTCCTGATACAAGTTCTTTGGGCACAAGCATTTTAATCATGAAACCGCCCTCCCAAATTGTTGCATGGGGTTTCCTCACAAGTCTTCCCTAGGTACAGTGGAAATATCCTTCCACCATCACCTATGAAAGAGCCTTAAGTCAAGATACTAAGGTTACCAATCCTACAAGAAAATTATGGTCTAACAGTCACAGGTCCAACTAATGTGCATGGGAAAGGTAGTAAAACCCAAAATTCAAGCAGCATCAACACCTCACAAGGCCCAAAGTGTTACTAAATGAACCCTCATATGCACAGTAGTCTTGGTGTATGTTCCAACTAAGTGTTGGAGGGTTATCTTTGCAACTTATTCCTGACATGACCTTGTGCTTAACTCCCATGTTAGAGGATCTTTTTGGTTGATCTTCTCGTAAATGTGGATTTCCTAAAAGACAACTCATTGTGTCTAATTTTTAAACAATCTTGGATATTTGTAGATTACCTATTCCAAAACCCTAGCCTAAGCTAGTTGGCGTAGTCTCTAGAAATAAAATTTTACTAGTTAATTTTAATTAATAAGCATTCTTTTTAGGGTTTATTTTTACTCAGGGTAGTGGAGATGAAACTTATGATGCTATGAACCAACTGAAAAGAAAACATGAATTATGTAAAGATTTAAAATTACAATTTATATTCCAATTTCATTTATCTTTTTCAAAACAATGAAATTTACCTAATAAACTTTGGAAAACAAAATACCTTTTACTTTTCTTTTTTGAAAAAATTTAAAAACAAATGTACAATGTGCCTATTTAAGACTATCAATGCAACTAAATGATTTGTTTTTGTTTCTTTTTTCAAAAAAAAAACAATGACAAATGCAAAATTAGTGCACCTAAGTAATCCCTAAATATGAACACATGTAAGAATAACACTCAAAAATTCAGATCTCACCATCAAATACTCTGAAAACTCAGTAAGTTGAACAAAAACCACTTGGACAAGACTACGAATTTAAGAAAAAATGAATTAGTTGAAGAAAATGGAATAAGAAAAGGTCAAGATAACTACTAAAGCAATCAGACAACATGAGAAGATACAAGTACTGACTGAGGTTAAACACTTAGAGACTATTCACAGTCCAACCAAATATGCCGAGAGTAGAGACCTAGAAGAAGTCTTACACATACATTCAACCTAACCTACCCAAAATAAATCTTACAAAAGAAAGCTAATAGAGATTTGCAACAAAAAATAGACCAGTAAAGACCCAAGACACAACCCAAAAAGTAGTTCTATATCAAAAAATGCTCAGAGAAGGAAAACCCTAGAGATTTTTACACCCAGCTATAGGAACATGCGGCTATTATTTTTTATAACTACGAGTTACTCACAACTATACTCAACGAAACCAACGAGTTCACTAGGAAAATGAAACTATGAGTATAGAAAATCCGTGAGTGGTTCCTAAATTTTTCAAAAACAAAACCAAAAAGGTCGAGAACCTTAAAGATCCAAGAAAAACTAGTTGAAAATTAATGGTTGCAATTGACGAACAGAAATAGAAAGAACAAAAACTAGAAATAAAACTTAATTGAAGAGACCCCAAAATAAACTAGACTCCCTAGTGGAGTCGTCATTTCTGTTTTTAGGGAATTCTACCTTATGACTTGTGGAAAAGGGTCACCAACATACAGTGAAAATAACTTGCAGGCAACTAGGGTTTTAGAACATGTATTAGAGAATAAGAGATAGTGGGACATGTACCTTGTTTTGGATGGTTGATCCGATCTTTAACTCTCCTTATCCAATGCTCCTTTCTTCTATGATCTTCAACAACTGCAAAAAAGAGTCACCTTTATTCAAAGTATCTTCTATTGTTATATAAGAAATAAATGAACATCAATGATTTTATTTAGGAAAATAACAACATAAATCATAACTCATAACAATAAAAGCATATATCAATACAATGATGGAAGGAAAACACTCTTTTTTTATGAAGTTCAGGAAACATTACAAATCCCATGTCTGAGACAATCTCCTATGCACACCAAGACCCGAGTCCTCCTTGCTCCTATCTTCAATAAAATCCTCCATCATATCATTTCTCTCAAAATTTCTTTTCCATCCTCTACACTTCCCCTATTTGTATACTTGTTTAGAGAGAAGAAATTCGAGGCTTAGGGTGGTTGGAGAAGTTGGGGAGGTTGCCAAACTGAGCCCAACTTCCCCTATTTAATCATATTTTTATTTTTTAATTATTAATAATGAAACACGCGTAGTTATGTGAGGAAACTCATGAGTTTCTTGGAGGGAAGCCATGAGTACAAATTCTTAGAGATAACACGTGGTTTGTACATGGGTGACCCACGAATGACATGTGTGTTGATATAAGAAAACCCATGAGTACAAGGAAAGCTTATCTACAAAAAAGGGGTAATGCTGAAGTAAATAGTATATATTAAGGACCTAATTCATCAATAGAGTTATGGCTACTTCAATCCTCAATGTCCTTTTTTGTAATGACATATTTGATGTCATTACTGAAATAGATAAATGACATTTCACTTTATAACATATATGAAACATGTAAACTAAATTACTGGTGAGATACTCATTGATTTGATCCCTCAATATTGGTAGATTTTAAATTTACATTTAAGAAAACTCAAGGATCAAGGTCATGGTTCATTCATGTTGTATTAGTAGGAAATGAGATTAAGATCATCTTGCATGATTGTTCTAGACTTCATCAACTGTTTGTGAACTAAAAAAATTTAAAATGAAAGTGACAGTAATAATATGATCAGTTGGAGGGAGTTGTATAAAACATCGTCAAAATTAGTTATCTAAGATGAAAGACCATGAGCATGGTTTGGAGACATGAACATGATGATATTGTTGCACCAAGAACATTTCCATCCTGCAAGGTCCAAACATATTATGACCAAATCAGGAGTTTATTTTTCTAAATGTAACCTTTAAATATAGTTATTCTTTATGTCACTCTCTAGGATCAGTCTCCCCTAGTATTCCACCTACACCTAACCCCCACCCCCAATCTCTCTTTCTCCATTGATCCCCTTATAATAACCCCCCTCTCTATCCCAACCCCTAGGCCTCTCTTTCCCTCCCATTAATCCTCCACCTATAACCCTATCCCTACCCTGACCCTCCACTCTCCCTTTCCCCTAAACTATGAACTTATCTATAGTGTGCTTCATATTTTAAGTTAATAATGTGTGAATAATTGTTTGAACTTCACTTGTATATGATGCATGCAAACTAAATTGGCAGTCTAATGATTCTCAATCTAATCCCTCTATATTGGTACATTTGAAATTTACATATATGTAAACTCAAGGATCAAGGTCATAATACATTCATGATTCAGTAGTAGAAAATGAGATTAATATTTTTTTGCACAATATTTCTATACTACAACAATTCTTTGTGAACTAAACAAAATTTAATTGAAAGCGACATTAGTAATATGATAGTTTGGAGGTAGTTGTACAAAATGTCATCAGAATTAGTTATCTAAGATGGATGACAATGAATCACAGTTTGGTGGCATGGACATGACGATATTTTTGCATTAAGAAAACTTCCATTCTGTAGTGTTCGAACATGTTGTGACCACATTAGAATTTTAGTGTTCTAAATGTAACCTTTAAATATTATATGTATTATTTATGTCTCTCTCCATTTCAGTCTTCCTTACTTCACCAACTACCCCTAATTCCCACCCCCTCTCTCTTTGTCTTTGTTCACACCCCTACAATACCCCCTCTCTCTCCCTCCTAGTAATCCCCCACCTATAGCCCTACCCCTAACCTAACCCCCTAGTCCCCCCCTTCCCCTAACCTTCGAGCTTACATATAGAGTGCTTAATATTTTAAGTTAATAATGTGTGAATAATTGCTTGAAATTCACTGCTATATGAAGCATGCAATATGAATTACCAGTATGATGATCCTCTATCTAATCCCTCTATACTGGTACATTTGAAATTTACACTTAGGATAACTCAAGGACTGAGGTCATGGTACATTCACATTGCAGCAATAGGACATGATATTAATATTATCTTGTGCAGTTTTTCTATACTCCAACAACTATTTGTGAACTGGACAAAATTAAAATTAAAGCGACATTAATAATATTATCATTTGTAGGAATTTTTATAAAAAATCCTCGAAATTAGTTATCTAATATGGACAACCATGATTCATGGTTTGGAGGTGTAGATATGACGATATTATTGCACCAAGAACACTTTCGATCTACAGTGTCTGAACATATTGTGACTACATGAGGAATTTGGTGCTCTTAGTGTAACATTTTATTGTACTTATTCTTTATTTCTCTCTCCAAGATCAATCTCCTCAGCTCTTCCACCTACCCGCAACCCCCTCTCTCTATGTCTATGTTGACCACCTACAATCCCCCCCTTCTCTCTCTATCAACCCCTAAGCCTCTCTCTCCCTCCCAAAAATCCCCCGTTTACAACCCTACCCCTAGTGTGACCCATTTCTCTCCCCCTTCCCCTAACCTCCAAGATTATTTATGGTGTGCTTAAGCTTGGATTTTAAATTAATAATGGAAGTTGTTAAGAACTTATAGAAGCTTCTATATGAAGCATGCAAACTAATCGACTTTATACTCCTTGATCAAATCCCTCTATACTTGTACATTGAAATTTATGTTTAGGAAAACTTAAGTTTTGAGGTCATGGTACATTCATGTTGTATCGAAAATACATGAGATTAATATTATCTTGCATGTTTGTTCTAGTTTCCAATAGGTATTTGAAAATTGCACAAAAATAAATTTAAAGCGACATTAGGAGTTTAGTATTCTTAATGTAGAATTCTATTATAGTTATTATTTTTGTCTTTGTTACACGTATTTCTCATCATCATCATATACTGAGAACAAAACATCAGAAATTTCCTCCAATCCCAAGTTATGAAGTTGCAATTGGACCGAGATCAGTGATTTCATGTATTTTTCCACCATGGTGCTTTCCTTGTGGAAAAAGTGTGTTACCTTAATATTTAATGTTGGTTTTCCATGTACGAGAAGCGGTGCCACTGCCACATGCCTCTATACAATGTGCAGTGCACTATGTGTAACACTATGTATTAGTTGACAAAGAGCAGTGCTCAAGTTTTAAAGCTAAAAATAGAAGTTTCATGAAGCTTCTCGAACCTTAGCTTCGTGGAAACCTCACCCCTAGACTCTTGGACCACCTGGAATCGAGATCCCTCCTTGAAGGATCTCCACTCCACCTCATCCATAATAATTTCAACCATCCCTATCCTCCCATGGCTATAAATCTTGGCTCATCCCCCATGGGTAAAGGGAGGAATATTATGCTACATCACCAAAATTCTGGCCAAATCTAGCCAAAGGAGAGTGGAAACTAGGTGGACAAGTTTGAATCTTTGAAGGAAAGATCTTGCTTGATAAGAGACTTCTCAAGATGAAGTCTATTGGTTGTAATTTCTCTCTCTCTTATTCTATTAATGTAGTGAAATTTCCTTTCCCATGAATCATAGATCACTTGTTTCATTGTTGAATTCCTTAGTTATCAACATAAGATTATAGATCGTACATGGTACTTTGATATTGTATGTGTTTTGTTTGTGCTTCTTGCAAGTGAACCATTGGATATCCAAATTTCCAAAGGACTGGCACATCACATTGTATGACAGGTAAAATAATCCATTCCAAGCATCTATCAATCTCATGGGAAGTGTTGTTGGAATCTAATAAACCCACTTATAAAATAATTAATCATTATTTGATTAATTTCCTACCCACTAGCTTAGATAGTTGGCATCAACTTGCACCTTAGGTTCAACACTTGCCATCTATATCCTAGGAATGATTTATTTCTTATTCTGGGTTGATCTTGACCACTTTATGGCCATCCAGAAGTGGTAACCGTGCTTTACAACAGATTCTACTTTATCCTGCTTTTCTATGGATAAGGTAAAGCTAGTCAACTAGGAAAATGGAAGCTTTTGTTGCCAACCCATCCTCCATTATTTTCTCTCCATATTCTAGTATTATAAAGTCTTCCTTCACTCATCATCACTCACACATGCTATTGCTAATTCGTGAGGTTCTTGTAGATTGGGA
This sequence comes from Pseudotsuga menziesii, assembly GCA_001517045.1. Lineage (NCBI taxonomy): Eukaryota > Viridiplantae > Streptophyta > Pinopsida > Pinales > Pinaceae > Pseudotsuga > Pseudotsuga menziesii. The sequence goes on from LPNX011198330.1 coordinate 61,812, forward strand.
AAGTGCTTTAGTCAACTATGGGGTTTATCATAATTAGTAAGCCTGCTTTATGAGCTAGCTTAAGTTGTCTTCATGCAACTCCTCTTTCCTTTATAATGATGTATTACCTATGTAATAATATCAATTATCATTTATTGATCATTCATTAATGTGTGTTTATTAATTCTTCTTCTTCTCTCCTTATGCTAATTCTCTACAATTCTATGTGAGGTTAATTGTGTGCCTAGTTCCTTAGCCAGTTTATGAAATTCGTTATGCCTTCAAGGCTTTAGAATTTCTACATGGTATCAGAGCTAAGGTTCTCAAAGTTCAAGTTCTACATGGTATTAGAGCTGAGGATATGAAAGCTCTACATGATATCAGATCTTTGAGAATTCATTAATTAATCCTCATTTTTCAGATTTGCAGGTTTATTTTCCAGGTTCAACTTCAAATGGATTCAAGAATATCAGTTCCTCTTCTTTCTCCATTCACAAGATATTCAGAGTGGAATTTGAAGATGATTTCATATCTAAAGAGACAAGGTCTCTATGAGATATATATTGGAGCTAGTGAAGAGTCTTATGAAGAGCCAAGTGACTAGTTGAAAGACTGTGATAGAGCAATTGGAGCTATTTGTCTAGCTATCTCTCCATGCATGTGCTACCTTATTGATTCTGTTGATTACCCAAAGGATATCTGGACAACATTGGATAGATTTTTGGGAAAGGACAATGAGGATCCTTCTAGCTATGTGGAGAGTGCCTCTAGATCCTCAATGATTTATCTCTCTCAATATATCTCGACCTCTATAGTCTTTGATGAAGTTGATCATGAAGAAAAATTTTCTCATACAGTTCTTGTTGCTACTACTCTCTTTGATTCGAATGCTTCCTCCTTCAATCAAGAAACAAATATTGAAGAGCCATCTTTTTCTTTGTCTCTTGAAGTAGAAGATCTTGATTCATCTTCTTATGATGTTGTTGATGAAAAAGAAGTGAATAATGGAGCTTCTATTGCTATTGATGATTCACTCACACATTCAGTGTTCTCTATGTCTTCTATCATGGATTCTGAGATCCATATGCCAGACCTCTCACACTTTGTGCATGCCTCTCTTCTTGATGGTGCGCAACCTAGTGACTTCCAGGATGTTTGCTTAGCCAAATCAAGTCCTTCTATTGTTTTTCCACTTACCATACTTGATTCCATGTGCTTCTACAACTCCTCCTTTTTTCTTAGCACTCATTATCAAAGCCTCCTTCAAGATTTTGAACATCACTATCTTTCCTCCTCTCATACTTCTACCATAGAGGATTCTTTCCCAGTATATTCCCATGAGTCTACTATTGTGTTTATTTGTGATCTCTTGGATTCTTTGGAAGATAGATCAACCCATGGAGCCCATTAATTCAAACTCTTTGATCCTATGCCTTCTCTATGTTCCTATAAGATCACTTCCACACATCCTCTCTATGTAAATGAATATGGAGACATTATACACTCGCTTGGAAAATTATTTCACTTATATGGATCTCAGTTCATTTCTACTGGTTCAAAGTTCAAGTCATCTCATCATGTTGAAGCTGATTACAAGTCTCAAGATCCTTCAGTATTGCCTTCACATCATTGGATCTTAGTTGTTCTAGATGGTCCTACAGCTGCCCTTGATTCAGGTGAGCAGATTTATCTTCTTCCCAAGAAGAAGATTCCTCCAGACATCATCATTTAGTTTGGAGCAGTAGCAACACCACTAGTTCAGCATTTTTGGTATTACTTTTCATGTCCTTTCTTGAGGCAGGATTTTCCCCTTTGGGTTTTGCCGCTTTCCTCATTTCTTTGGACAATATAAATTATAAAAGGTTGACCATAGATTTATTGATGGGCCCTATATGCATATATATTTCTAATTAGTTCAAGGATATCATCATAAAGTCAGGCTTAAAGGGGGGTGTTGGAATATAATAAACCCACTCATAAAATAATTAATCATTATTTGATTAATTTCCTACCCACTTGTTAACCCAAAAAATCCCTCACTAAGCTCTCTATGACCTACACCACCCAAGGAAACCACTTCACGACCTTCCATTAGACCCCCACACCCTCAAAATAGCCTAAGGATGAAGAAAAGGGTTTAAAAACCCCAAAAAGGAACCTAAAATACTCTCCTAGGAGCTAAAGCCCCCAAAAAGGGGCTAAAACCCTAAAAGGAGCTAAAATTAGGGCGAAAGGGGATAAACCCTGAACCAAGGGCTTAAAACCCTAAAAACCTAAAAAATCTATAAAAGGAGGGTGGGGGGTCACTCTCAAAACACTTTTCCCTTGCCTACTGCTATGCTGCCCATGGATGCCTTGAGACACCTTTGCCTCTCAAGCCACCCACACTCCCTCTCCTCCATCTCCATTGAGCCATAGCTCCCCCATCCAAGAGGGGTGCTTCCACAAGCTTGGGCATGGTGGCACATTTCCACCCAAAGAGAAGGTATAGCTTGTCTTTCTTGCATTTGCTTCTTAGTTTTCTTTGCTTTCTAACCCATTTTTTTATTTGCAGGTTTATGTTTAACATTGTTTTGCAGGTATTTCAATTTTCTATAGATTAGTATTTGTTTGCAGGTTATTGGAAGCGGAACCCTAACCCTTGTTTGTAGAGGGGTTCACTATCATTGTTTCTCTTCCATCTTTTCTTTGCTTTGTTTTCCTTGCTGTCATTTACATTCCGTTTTTATTTTCAGCATTTATCCACACAGGAACCTACCCTTCTGTCCTATAGATAGAAGGGAGCCATTCCTACCCCTGTAGCAAGGAGAAATCCCTGCTACAAAACTGGCGACCATACCAGGTCGATCCCACAAGATCCCTGGGCCAAATTTTTAAAAATTTCAAGTTTTTTAAGTTTTGCCCCAGTTTTTCAAATTTTGAGTTAAATTCATGTTAAATCCAGTTTATTTTCAGTTATCAGTACCGCTGAAGCCTCTGCTACACAAATCCAAGTGAGTTTGGCCATAGTACAGGTTAATGTCGGCCGGATCTAACTCTGGATCTCAAAAAACCCCAAATCCAAGGCAGGTCGCTCTTATCAGGCCTAAAAGTGAGGTGAGGGTGCACTTAATGGCTAAACATGCGTGCCTAGGGTGCACTTAATACTGTGGTAAGTGAGAATTCACTCAGAAACACAAATCATGACTGTCTATGAATTATGTGCGACCCGCTCGCCTGTTTCTGAAAAAATCTTGCGGCCCCCTTGCCAGATTTTATCAGAAATGTGTGGCCTATCAAACATAGCTTCAAGTTTAGTTTAATAGAGGCTAAGTTTTAGTTTTATAGGGACTGTCAGTGTGGGTCAGCCGCCTTTTTCTAGCACTATAAGTCAATTTCAATTTCAGTTTCTGTTTTCTACAATTTCTTTTACAAACAATGTGTAAATTCCAACTAAATGTTAATGGCTTAATCAAATGAATGTAGCTTAACTAAAATCATCCTAAAACTAATTGTCTTGCTTACCCTTCCTCCTCTACCCAGTCATCACCCTCTGAAATATTTTAGGATATGATGAAGGGCAAGCTCATATAGATCTAGGCACTCCACTAATATTGTTCCAAACTATTAAAACCAAATGAACTGGAAGGTAGAGGGGGTAGAGAATGAGGGCTTCTCACGATGCTAAGTGTCCTCCATGTTGACCAACCTTGCATCTGGGAGGTGACCTAAGGATATATGGATGGGCTTAGTCCCATTGTGTTGAGATCCCAACACCTTCTCTTGGTTGAAGAGGAATATTAGTGTGATGTAGTCATCTAGTTAGGCCATACACATTCAGGGTTAAAAACTATATTTGTTCACAATTTTTTATTATTCAATGCTTGCATACACAACCACAATATGATGAATTCATAAACCATTTGTAGCTACCAAATACCAGAAAGACAAACAAACAAATACACCATACCAACTAATTAACCCAACTCAGTTCATGATGCTGAGTGAGCCTTAAAATTTACCAATTTACACTAAGTACAAACAAATCTGTAGTCTTTGAGGACATAAGTCCCTAACTACTTCAAATATGGGAAGTACTTGGGCTCTACCCAAAAACACATTGTGAGGAGTACCACAGGAACCCCAAAGTAGCTAGCTGCTGAGAGGAATTACCAAGTGAAACGGGCAACGACCCCTTCCAATTGAGTAGAAGCACCTATGAGGAAAAATCCAAGTGCTATCTTCTGGAAGTCTTGGTGTCCAAGTGACCACCTAAAGGCATTAGGAAGCCACTAAAACTGGGGTCCAAACATCATTCCCACCAGTTTCATACATAAAATCTAACACAATTGATCCTCCACGCTCTTCCTCATGCCTAAGAGGAAAACCACCACCATTTGGAACACTCAACCGACACCGTGGAAACCATTCTCAACAATCACCCACACCATCAGAAGGCCACATAGCCTCTAATTATGATTCAGACCCATATCAGTCTGAACCAGACCTCCAGACTGCACTATCAAGCCCCATGGCTAGTGCAAATACAGATCCATTTTTCGGTATAGCCATAGCAAGTGAACCCATGTCCACATCACAACCTGTCACCCACAACCTAGAAAGTGGCCCAAGCATAGTTATGCAAACTATCATCAGTCAGCTGCCACCACCTATAGTGACCATCCAATTTGGACCACTTGTAGCACACGGGGGCAGTGGCCCTTCCACACACACTGCCCCTCCTGCCACACAAGGGGGCAGTGGACTGTCCACTTACATTGCCTCTACTGTCATATATGGGGAAAATGTCCTCACCACTCATACTATCCCCCCCACAACACTTGGGAGCATTGGCCCATCTGCAATGGTTCCACCACAAGTACCCCCAGCTGTGCAGATGCATTATGCACCTGCAAACCCCACCACCATCGCAGCCCCATCCCACATCAACCTGGGGTCAAAGATGCCTTTCATGGATCGTCTTAAATTGCCTAATTTAGCTAGATTAACAAATGACCCCATTCACCATCAATATTTTTGGCCTCCAATTCCAACTATGCTGCCATCAGACATCCCCAAGTTTGAAGGCAAGGCAGGGGAATGACCCCAAAATCACATTATGAAATTCCATCTATGGTTCTCATCCAACAACATGGTAGATGATTCCATCAGGCTGAGGCTGTTCCAACAAACCCTTATAGGTGATATAGCTAAATGGTACATTGAGCTACCACAAGCCAAATACCCAGACTTCAACTCCCTAGCTTTCATATTTCTATAGTATTTCCAACTCCCTATCATATATGACAAAGGGGTGGAGATCCTATTATCCTTTCACCAAAGCATTGCCACTCATATAACTGACCATATCCATGAGTGGTGGCGACATTGCATCTTATGTAAAATCCAACTTGATGACAAGATCTTCTTGGATTGGTTCCTTAAAACCTTTTTCCCACCCATAGCAAAGGATGTCGCATCCGAATGTCCCCAATACAAAGAAGAGGCCATACTGAAAGCACAATAGTTTGACCTTACCTATGCTCAATCTGGATAATTGTACACCATCATTCCAAATGATCCCCATCCGAGTACCTCATAATGTGATGCACCAGGCGCATCCCATGCTGTAGATGGCATCATAGGATCGATCTCCCAATAGCCATAGTAGCAACCGACACCACCTTCCATTACACCACAACCAAGCAACACTGCTAGTGTTTCTTACCAAAACCAAGCTCCGGACTATGCAAGAATGATGTCTTAGTCCGGAGCAACAAATTCCTATGCACAACCTGTGGAACTGCAATAGACTCAGGCCATGGCTTGGCCAACACAACAGTATGTGGGGAAAATCCCCACATTTGTGGCACCGCTACCCCAACAAATCTACTATGCACCACCAGTGCAAACAGTTCAATCCCCCACCTCCGCTCCACCCACTCCATTGGGACAAGTGTTCGCACAAAAAAACCATCCCAACCAGCCTGCTCACAACAATCAACAAGGGCAAGCTCAAAATAACTGGCCCCCCAACCAAGGCAATAACCAACAGCAGGGAAGCGGTCAACAACTAAACCCTCCCAATAATGCCATGACAAACAGACCAACCCAAAACCCCCCACGACAAAATGCACCAAGACACAATGCTCCGTTGCACACAAACCAACCGTGCACACTCTGTGATGCTTATCGGCACTACACATTTGAGTGTCCCCTTATGGATCGAGCTAAGCAGGCCATTCGAAATGAGGCCCAACAGGCCACCAATGCTTCCAATCAAGCCCAACCCAACCTGGAACCACAAGGACCTCCCCCTATGGTGCTTTAAAAACCATTGCCAGTCCAAGGATTGGTGGCAAATGCACCCCCTCCCCAACCCAAAACCAACACTCTAGGGGCACCTCCCATGATTGAAATAGGTGTTCACCACTTGCTAGCCATGACGACTGAAGAGGTCAACTTACATACTAGACAGAATGAGTACGGTACCACCACCGAACCTGCTGACACATCAGCGACATCCATGTTTAAGACAATCAACCTACCTCTTCATTTACCCCTGTTCCTGTGCCCCCCTGTACATAGGATTTCCAATAACTCCACGGCTAGAGCTGCAGTCAGCTATAGCATTATGGATGATTTGGCCAAAACGCCAACCGCCATGTCCTCTCTTGAGGTGCTTAAAATGTGCCCAATGCAGCGAAAATCCTTACTAGCTGCCCTTGGGGAAGTAGACCCCTCCAAATCCAAGTTGATCACATTCAACATGAAGAATGGAGAACCATGCATGCCATCGACCATCACCTTTCAAATCCTGATGTCCATCTAGAATTTGGTTATGCACTGGTGCATAGTGGATGAGGGGGCATCCATGTGGGTTATGTCTACCTTGGTTTGGCAGAAACTTGGATCACCAATTATGCAACTATCCTCCACAACTCTGCGAGCTTATGATGGACATCCCACTAAAGCCCAAGGAATTCTCCCACGCGTCCCTATCACATTAGCTGAGAAGATAGTGCTAATTGACATAGAGGTTGTCAACACCCAGCTGGACTATAACCTTCTCCTCAGGAGAAGTTATATGTACACCATGCAAGTTGTCGCTCAACTATCTTTTGTCTCATGATGTTCCCCCATGAAGGGAAGATTGTGACGGTTGATCAGCTCACTTATCATGATCTACAAGGGTTAACGACACCTACCAACGTCATCCCTACCATCACCACCATTGATCCACAAGGGGCAACCACACACACTAATGTCGTCCCTACAACCAACACTATGGTTGAAAACTCACTAGCCTCCCCATTGTTGAATGTGGGCCTTGGGTTGCTTACTGATACCTCCATGATGGCTCCTTTCCCGTTAGTGTCACAACCACCGACACAAAATGAAACTATGGAATGGTGCATGGTATCATCAAGCACCACTGCACCCAAACAACAACTACAGCTGTAGCCCCAACCACAACCACAACCACAACATCGTCTGCAGACACAACACCAACAACAACCGCAACATCACTCATAGCAGCAACATTACATGTAGCCACAACCACAACTACATCCCCACATGTAACTATCTGGGATTTATGTGGGCTCATCCCTGGTCCATATGATTCCCTTCCTCTTCCCCCCACCTGGTGTTATGAGCAAGTCGGTCATGGCCACCTTAAGCATACCCAACTTTACATTGGGAATTCCGGTGTGGTATCTTGATCGACTGGCTCAACCAGCAATGCCCTAGGTCATCTTAACCTTGGTGCAACCCATCGTGGGTGAGTCTCACCCTCCACCCAGTCCGCAAAACCCAACCGCTACACCCACACCCGCATTGGCCCACCCAAAAAGGGCCAGAGGGAAGAATTCCAAAGCCACCATAGAACTGCGACAAGTCTCACCTTGCACCGTCTGCGAGCAATAGGGCCATCCAAATCAAAGTTTCCCTAAAATCCCAATGATCCATGCCCATTTAGATGCCATTGATACAAACAAAAACATCCCCATGGTTGAACTCCCAACTGCACCAATAGTAAAAAACAAGGCATTGAGAACAAACCATGCTTGCTCCCTTTGCAGATTGTATGGACACTATTCTCACCATTGCCAAGACTTGCCTAAATTTCGAATGGCTCTAGATGATCTCCATCAACATTTCCTTGAGTCTAAAATCACCTTGATTGAAGAAGTTCACCCCCAATCTCCTTCTTCAGACACCATGTCCATCTACATGTTGTCTAGTTCTACACACCCTCTTGTCTCCACCATCATCGATGGTCCATCAGACCTATCTCTTCCATTGTTTCCCCAGCCACTGCCACAACCTCAATTGTAACCTCAACCTCAGTTACTAAGGAAACACTGGGGTTGATTCCCACTCAACATGATCCTTTTCCTTTTCCATTTCCCTTTCCTTTTCCTACCATCCAAGATCATGAGTAAGTCTATCTTGGAAACCTGCAATCTATAGAATTTCACATTGGGAGATCCTGTGTGGTACCTTGAACCACCTATGATACCTCTGAGGCCCCAAGATGTGTTGACTCATGTACATCCAATTGAGATGATGTTGCACCTACCTCCAGGTCCATCAAAGACTCCTCCCATCTCTAGGCTTGCCCCTCTTCCTCCAACAGAGATTGGGGGCAAGGCAACCAAAGCTACAACCAATACCATTTTCATGATATCTAGCACCAATTTCCCTTTCGCCTCATCGGCTATGGAAGATCCACCTGATCTATCCTGGCACCACTTACGTGATGATGGAGATATATGCAATACTACCTTTAGTGTTAGCCCATTCCCTTTAAACCATAGTGTGGAATTGGTTCTTCCCATAAAAGACATGATTTTGTCATCCCGCCTTGCCTAATGACCTTTGTCTCGGCAAGGCGGCATACCTCTTCACTTACTCAAATGGTCCACTCTTGAAGAAGTGGCACAATGGATTCCACCTCAAGAGATGCTATGCCTAATACCACCACTATGAGTCCCTTATAGCATAGTTTTTTCCCTTTTTGTTTTTCAACATTTTTTTCACCACAAGTCAGGGGCAACACCATTAGCTGCTTATCCGAAGTCACCCAGAACCAGTTCGAGACACCTCTCACACCTCCAGGCTTAAATTTACGTCTTCTTATGAGACCACCATCTTATGTTTAATAAATTAATTTTGGGACCATTTCCCACAAGTCACCTCGATTTACGAGCCATGACATAATGATGAGAGTGTTTACGGACCTGTACTTGTATGACACTTCTCGATCGCTACTCATGTAATTTTTTGGGCCACTTCCCATTAAGGAATGTAATTTTTAGTTTTTGTTTTGTATTTTTAACACATAGTTGTCTTTTCTATTCACCGCACCTTCCGCGGATCTCTGGACCACTTTCCACAAAACAATTTATTTTTCTTGCATGTATTTGGCATATAAGTTCCCCCGGACTTGCACTCACATTGCATGTAGTCAAGTCCATTCACCGCAACACACACACACTCTCACCTGACCTCTATCCAAGAGCCACCTTGGTTTGCGTGCCTTCGGCCACATCGACTCGCGAGCCTCTGCTGCGATCTATCCCATGCATGTATTGGTATGTTTGAGAGCCTTTTGCTCCATCCATACTGCACGTATGACCTTTATAAATTTTTCCACCATCCCGATAGGGGGAACCTCTTGTGCCACCAGAATCGGTTGACCACACTGGAGTTTCGTTTAAGCTCTTTTCTGACTCCTTAAAATAATGAAAAGATAGCTGAGCACAGCTGCTTCCTTTCCTGCTTGCTAAAGTATAGGAAAGGGCGTCTACAATGTCTCGTTTACCTCCTTTTGTAGACCATGTAGACCATCAATTGAAAAGGACCTCCTTGGCACACTCAAGCCAAGAACATTCCCCTCTACATACTTTTATGCTTTCTCGGGCAGAGGGGCCACACTTTATGAAAAATCTCACCACGGGTTGTCGTTAAGCTCTTTTCCAGCCTTCTCATTAGGAAAAGATTGCCAAGAAAACTTGGTTTCGTTCATGCTCGTAAAAGTATATGAATGATCATCAAGTCAGTATAGGTTTAACCTTTTTCGGCCTGATTAGTCTACCAATGGTAAAGAAGTCTCTCATCCCCTACAGGATGGGCGAGCTCTCCCATGTATAGTTTTATCCTTTTTTAGGCATAGGATACTACCAATGAAAAAGATCCCCCACTAGAGACTTCTTCGTGCTTTCAGAATCTCTAAAATTGAAAGCACCATCAAGCATTTACCTTCTTGGGCTCACCAAAAATCCATGAGATCATACCATAACGGTGTCCCTAGACACCACCCCACAGAAAACAGTTTTGGGAGCATTCCCCCTGTGGGTTTCCTTTGTTCAGAGTACTCTGCAATGTGTCTTCCTTGGATCCCATCAATATCAAAAGCATCTACCTCCTCCAAGTATTTCCCATTTGCAGTGACATTCCCGGTATTACCGCTATGATCCCATTCCCATGAGTCAAGTTTCATTTGCTACCTGGTATGCCTTTCTGTCATACTCTAAACAAAGGAAGTTTGATTCCACCACACTCCCCCTACCCTTGTTCAATTATTTCCCTTCCCCTACCCCCACCATTCAGTGGGTTAGTCCGCAGATTGTCTCACACCTTTTAGTTATCTCCCTCGAACTCCTGGTCAAGGAAACATCATTGCCTTGACTAGGGGTAGGTCTCCCTCTGTCAACGACAACACATATATTCTAGAGGATAGAACTATAGGTTCATGTATCCTAGGTTCATTAACCTCATTGATGAGTTCCTTGGACCACTTGAGAGGAGTCCTTAGTGCCTCTTGGGATGGTTGTTTCTCACTTGCTCGACTCCAACTACATCATCGCATAGTTGAGATTCATATAGGGTTTGGTCCACACAATACTTGGTTGAAAACCCCAAATGTCACCTGACTCTAACACATTGATTAGTCTGCTGGAGGGACCTAAATAGGTTATGTCTCTTGTTATTTCCAGGTTGCGTTGGAGACAGTTCCCAGAAGCCCCAGTAGTGCTTCTATATAGATTTATTATTGAAGCAGCATACTTGTACTACAGAGACTCTGACTCTCAATCAGTGAGTCCATATAGCTATGTACCGTTCCATATCCAGCATACCGTCAGTCATAAATATATAGCATTCCATGAGAATGCCATGGGTCCAATGTACCAAATCAGCATTGTATTCAGCCTCACATGGAGGAAACCATTATTGTAACATTAGTTGTATATGATCGGCTCTTGTATTTTAGAGCATAGATCAAATTATTCTTTTGACATTGTCGCGACCATGGGGATTCCCTCCTTGTCCATATACATGTCACACATTATTTGTATCTCACCCATTGATGGGAACCATATTAATACAAAAAACCAAAAGCCACCATGCCCCAGCCCCGGAAGCACCACCTCACCACACCAAATCCTATGATGTATGTCGGTCATACGATGAGATCCTACCATCACACATCAGGGGGCAATATGTTAACCCAAAAAATCCCTCACTAAACTCTCTATGACCTACACCACCTAAGGACACCACTTCACGACCCTCCATTAGACCCCCACACCCTCAAAATAGCCTAAGGATGAAGAAAAGGGCTTAAAAACCCCAAAACGGAGCACAAAATACTCTTCTAGGAACTAAAGCCCCCAAAAAAGGGCTAAAACCCAAAAAGGAGCTAAACTTAGGGAAGAAGGGGCTAAAAACCCAAAAAAGGGGCTAAAGCCTGAACCAAGGGCTTAAAATCATAAAACCCCAAAAAAGATATAAAAGGAAGGTGGGGGGTCACTCTCAAAATACTTCTCCCTTTCTTACTATTATGCTACCTGTGGATGCCTTGAGACACCTTTGCCTCTCAAGCCACCCACACTCCCTCTCCTCCATCTCCATTGAGCCATATCTCCCCCATCGAAGAGAGGTGCTTCCACAAGCTTGAATATGGTGGCCCATTTCCATCCAAAGAGAAGGTATAACTTGTCTTTCTTGCATTTAATTCTTAGTTTTCTTTGCTTTCTAACCCATGTTTGCATTTGCAGGTTTATGTTTAACATTTTTTTGTAGGTATTTTGATTTTCTATAGCTTAGTCTTTGTTTGCAGGTTATTGGAAGAAGAACCCTAACCCTTGTTTACAGAGGGGTTCACTATCATTGTTTCTCTTCCATCTTTTCTTTTCTTTGTTTTCCTTACTGTCATTTACATTCCATTTTTATTTTCATCATTTATCCACGTAGGAACCTACCCTTCTATCATATAGACAGAAGTGATCCATTCATGCCCCTGTAGCAAGGAGAAATCCCTGCTACACCACTAGCTTAGATAGTTAGCATCCACTTGCACCTTAGAGTCAACACCTACCATCTATATCCTAGGAATGATTTATTTACGATTCTGGTTTGATCTTAACCACTTTGTGGCCATTCAGAATTGGTAACTGCGTTTTACAGTAGATTCTGCTTTATTATGCTTTTTCTACTTTATCTTGCTTTTCTATGGATAAGGTAAAGCTAGTCAACTAGGAAACTGGCAGCTTTTGTTTCCAACCCATCCTCCATTATTTTCTCTCCATATTCTAGGATTAGCAAGTCTTTCCTTCACTCATCATCACTCACACATGCTATTTCTAATTCATGAGGTGCTTGATAGACGGGGAAAGTGCTTTAGCAAACTATGGGGTTTATCATAATTAGTAAGCCTGATTTATGAGCTAGCTTGAGTTGTCTTCATGCAACTCCTTTTTCCTTTATAAGGATGTATTACCCGTGTAATAATATCAATTATCATTTATCATTAATGTGTGTTCATTAATTCTTCTTCTTCTCTCCTTATGCTAATTCTCTACAATTCTATGTGAGGTTAATTGTGTGCCTCCATCCTTAGCCAGTTTATGAAATTCCTTATGACATCAAGGCTTTAGAATTTATGTAAGTGCTTCTCATTGTTGTTACTCATTTGTGCCAGCTTAGAGTATTTTGGGCTAGGGAAGCAACTTATGTCCACAAAATGTGAGTATTTCCAATAACAAATATGGAGACCATATTGAGGAGGGTGTTTATAACTTCTAGTCTTTATTAGTTCTTAGTTATTTCCTTTGCTTAAAACTTCAATTTCTCCATTGATTAGATCTACTAGTTGTTTAGTTTGGTTTGGTTTGAAATTGATCAGATCTTCTTAGATCAGTCTAGACCTGCCTCATATGCTTTATTTCTTGGATTTTTATCATCATTTGATGTCAGTAAACTGAACATTAATATTCTCTTTTTCAGTACCTTTTGTCTTTATTTGGAACTTGCAAGCACCGCTGCACCTGGGTTTTGTACTAAGAGTGGCATCCAAAATTTTTGTAGAGGAAACAAGCAGTGCCACCATGCAGATCTAGTGGACAAGGAGCATTACTATTGCTCTGTTCCTGTTGGAAAGAGGCATTACCGAAGCACTAACGCTTTGTACTACACCTTCAAGCATCGGTTCTAGGTAGGTTTTTTAATCCCAATCCATTTTTCAAGCTTGGCATTCATATTTTTTATTTCTGAACTCGTTCTAGCTTGTTTTTGTTATTTTCATCTGTGAATTGAAATCCAGAAATTGATTTAGGACTAGATAGGTTATATATCTAAGAACTAGGTTGAATTGGCTTGTGAGCTTCTTGTAGTTTTTATTTTGGTTGAAGAAGAATTCTAAAAAGGAAGTGTAGATCCATATCTCTGAGTTTTGTTTAATAAAATTTAAAGAAAGTATATTTTCTTTTAGTCTTAATTAGTATAATTTAGATTGCTTTCATTCTTTGATTTTGAAAAATTGAGAGGAAGGTCTAGGTCAATCTTAGGTATGAGTTGGTAGAGACTTGATTGGTCTTCCAGACTCTCAAATTTTTACATTTTCCTTGTTTCATAAGTGTTCTTACTCTCATAAAAAAGAAAAAAGTGTGGTGTGTGCATCTTAGTTTCATTTTTAAAGAAGTTTAAAAAATATGGTGTTGAGTAGTCATCATAGTTTTTTCTTTTAAAAAGAGATCTTGTCAACAGGATTAAAATTATATTTATATATTTGTTTTCTTGGTATTTAGTCATTTTGGATAAATATAAACCAAACCTCTATCCCTTCTCTAAGTAGGGCATTTTGCAAAAGTGAAATGAAAATTGTGCATAAGCATTCTGCATGGTTTTAATTTTATGTACTCGCGTCATGCATTCACCTAATCGAAAAGATAATATCAAGTGCTATACTTAGGTTAAAATTTGTAGAAAGGTGTGATAGGTTAGAGACATGTTTTGACATCTTTAATTTTAGGAGCTGTCATTTTTCCCTGCATTGCATCCTAGGGATCATGTGGTTCTTCCACATACCACTGGTATATCGAATGGTCTTTCATGTACCCTTGAGGTATATAGAAAGGTACTTTATGCAATCAATTATATATCATAAGGCCCCTTTCGAATGATTGTGCATTAGACGACACTACTACGGATTTGAGATCCTGCATACCTTGTGTATATAGGGAGACAATTTTAGGGATCCTGAGACCATATGAGAACATCCCTTTGACCGTCCTATCACCACAATACATCAAGAACAACACTTAGGGAGATTACTATGCATGTACCATCCAGGTAGTCGGGTATTCACTCAAGGGTGTGGTCCCAATCCTTCTTGTCGTGACTACTATTGGACCCTATGGTATATAGAGAGTTTTGATGGTTTGACAATCCTATGAGGATCCTAACTTTTTTACCACTCCTATCACAAGTTTTGATTGTATTTTTAGCATGAGTAGGGTTTTTATTGCTTGTTTAGATATATATTTTTTCCTTCAATATCAGTTCAATTTTTATAAACTGGTCAGTTTTCGGTGGAGGAGGTCTCATCGATTACAAGGGTTATCATCGAAAAATCCTTGGAATCCTCCGACTCAACCTCCCATGGAAAGAGACATGGAGAATAATTCTGAGGTAAGTAGTAATAATTCTGAGGTAGGTAGTGCTTCTATGCCTGAAATACAAGGAAATCCATTTGAAGAGGAGGTATTTGAATCTCCTCTTCCCAATGCTCCCTTGGCGTACCTTTCAGGACCACCACTAGCGAAGAAACCCTCCTCTCGGAATGCCTCTTTTGTCATCCCAAATCCTTCTGGCACTGGGATTCATCAATTTTATCTTGATGAAATGGTAGCTCCCATATTTGGACCTAATGCTCCATTTTGAAAAATTCCCTTGGTAAATCCATCTCTCAGTTCAGTACCACTACTATCGTGAATGTGTCATCTATGGAGTTGACCCCAAACTCTAGAAGACATTTTCCCTTCCTTTTACATAGTGATATTTTAGGTAGGTCATTGAATATTCCTTATATTTTTGTTCCATATAATCCTCCATCTACACCTACGATGTCTAGACTTGAAACTCCTTCAAGAGTACTACAATCAGCTGATAATACTTTAAAAAATCCTCATATGGGAGGAGCTTCTATGCCTCCCATAGGTTTTCCAAACTTTGGAAGTCAATTTTTCCCTCCTACTTCCCAACCAGCTAGAGGTTCTTATGTTCATGTTCTACATAATATATCACATCTTCCCCCTCTAGTTGTTGGATCTAGTGGTCATGTTGTCCTTGGTCATATCAGTCCTGCTTTGCAACCTCCTACATCAGCTTGGGTCCCTCCACAACAGCCTAACATTGGTAATCAATACCTTAGAGGGTCACAGTACAATAATCCATTATATTTCCCTTATCCTGGAGGAGTTACAAATCAATTGGATCAACCTACTTATGGACCTCAATCTAGACCAAACCAGGTGCAACCACCCTTTATGGTCCAAAATGCTCTTAACTATCAACAATTTGGTGGGTTTTACAGTCAAGCTCAACAGAACTTTGTTCCTATAGGGGTGGCCTTACCTTATCAGTACTATAACTACCCATAGCCCAATTAGGAACTTCCATTTTTTTCCACATTGGATTTACTTGACTTGTCCAAATTAATAAATGATTCCATTCAACACTATTTTTTTTGGCCTACCATCCCATTCAAACTTCCGTCAGACATCTCAAATTTTGATGTAAAATGAGGGGAAGATCCCAAATATCATGTGATGACTTTCCATTTATGGTGTTCATAGAAATCCCTTATGGATGATTCTACCCGATTGAGACTCTTCCAGAGAACTTTGACCGCCACAGTTCCAAAATGGTACATTGAACTTCCACAAAATTTGTTTGTGGATTTTAATTCCTTAGAAACATTGTTTCTTACTCCCTTCCAATTACCTATTAGGTATGAGACTGGTACATATCTCTTGAATTCTCTTCAAAAAAATACCTCCACTCACATATCATGTCATGTCCCCTCTAGCGCGATGGAGAGGACGCAACGACTCTAACCGAGCACCTAGCCCCATGAACATAAGAAAAATGCACTGGAAGTAAAAGACATATGTAGATGTATAATGCAGTAGAATACAACGTAAGTAAATAATTTAATACATTCAGAATAATTCTTAAAACCAATACATTTGCAGAATTAATACAAGAGAGTACTTATCTTGAAAATGAGCTGCCCCGAGCAACTAGCTATGTCGCTGCAACGTTCCACCCAACCTCAAGCCATTTGTGCTCATCAATATCTCAGCACAACTTCCACCCCTTAGCTAGGCATGATTTCTACAAGAAAAAAGGGAACAACATGCTCACACATAGACAACTACACACCAAGGTTCATCCAATCCAATCCACAATTGGGTTTATCAAGATGTTAAGGTAGTGAAAAGGAAGAATTGCTAATCTAGTGAGCTTAACCATAGAGTTATGTATACCTATAAAATATCTATCTAGCTTAGTCTCCACAATACCTACACACCTAACAAAAGGAAGTATTCCTTTCATTGCTACACATTCCCTCAGTCCATACCTTCCATTCTAGTGTTCTTCAAGGTGTGCATAGAAGAGTATCCATCCCCTTTTGATCTTTTGTGAGGTTCCTCTTTTCACTAGGTTTATTAAGCCAATTGTGGCCCTCTTCCATTCCTAGATCTTACTTACAATTTAGACCAAAACAATGATGGACATAACAGAAAAAAAAAAGTTTCAGGTATGAAGGAAAATGTTTTGTCTTTGGGATTCCCAATATGGGGCTTTTGTTAGTCTCAGAAGTCATGGACAACCAAAAATGAAATGGTATATGAGGAATCAACCCTGGGAGAAAAAAAATCAATTTTAGAAAACGTTTATGGGCCTTACATGGGAATAAATGACCTCTATAAACCCCCTAATCGTCAATCTCTTCTTTGTTAGATTTTTAACATTAAGCTAGCATAACATTAGGATCTTTAACTGAGAGAACAACAAGCACAAAAATAAAACACAAGAGACAATGAACATAATGTTTTTCCTCAGGGAAACTATAAATGGAGAAAACCCCACAACTTCCTCAGAGATAGAATCAACACCAAAAGTAAAACCCCAAAATAGTAAGATGATCTCCCGACAGCAGTAACCTCTTTCTTCCTTACCCCAGTGTCTTTCTTTTCCTCAGCTATGCGCTACAACTGAGTGTGGATGAGTTTGTGTTAAATAGAGAGGCCAACTCTCTATTTATACTAATTCCTGACATGACTAAAACCCTACTAGAGCCAACCTCTCTAGGAGAGTGTAATATGTTAGTTTTTCAACATTCAAGCTAGAATTATGTTGGGATCTTAAACTAAGAGAACAAAAAGTACAACAATCAAACACAAGAGGCAATGAACACAATGTTTTTCCTCAAGGAAACCATAAATGGATAAAACCCTGTAACTCCCTTAGAGATAGAATTAGCACAAAAGGTACAACCCCAAAACAGTAAGATGCTCTCCCGATAGCAGTAACCTTCTTCTTGTCTAGCCCCAGTGTCTTCTCCTTCCTCAACTATGCACTACACTTGAGTGTGTTTGTGATGTATGCTAAATAGAGAGTCCAACTCTCTATTTATACTAATACTAGCATGACTAAAACCATACTAGGTCCGACCTCTCTAGGAGAGTCTAATAACCCTAGTGCCCTGGAACTGCATGGACTTTAACCCTTAGACAATAGGAGGGTTACCCACAATGACTTGACATGACTTGTTTACATTATAGATCTTCCCGATCAAAACATCGGGGCATCACATGACATAATAAAATCCCAGAATAAACATCAGGTTACTATAGATAAGAAATACAAGTGAATACATTTCGAAGTTACAATTACATCAACACTCCCTCTTAACTGGGAAGGTATTCTCTCAACACAATTTTCATCACTGGTATTCTTCTCTAGATCTTCTTGTCATCTACATATCCAAGTCATCTTCATCTTCAAGTCATGTTTATCTTCATGCCATCTTCACTTTTGGATCTAGATCATCACTCGATTTGGATCATCATCACTAGATCTCGATCATCAATCGATCTGGATCATCAATGGACATCATCTCTGGATCTGGATCATCACTCGATATGGATCATCACTACTAGATCTAGATCTTCACTCGATCTGGATCTCTCAGAGTCATCATAATTGGATCTAGATCATAGCTCAATTTGGATCTTCTCTGATCATAATCATATGTGCTATCTCATGATTCTTCTCATCATAGGAAGTTCTACAGAGCCAACCTTCTTTCATGCTGGTTGTAGGCCTAGCCATCATTTAGGTATTCTTCAGCGCTAATATCTGACCTAATCATCAGAATGGCCCACCCAATACTTACATCTGACCTACTCATTAGAAAGGAATGCCCAACACTCACATCTGATCATGTAGGAGCCTACAATCACATCAGAAAGGCCCAACACTCACATTCAATAGCATGATATGACATCACTATCATCTGTGAAAAGGCTTCAACACTTGCATCTGACCTGGTAGGAACAAAATCCTACACCCTTGTTATAAAGGAATGCACTCACATCTGACCTGGTAGGAACCAAATCCTATACCCTCACCAGAATGGCCCTCAGTCCCAGACTGAGCTACTTGGTAATGGACCAGGTGCCTCCATTCTCCCAAAGAATGGTAGTTGCCCTTATATCTGATCTAGTAGGAACCAAGTCCTACACCCTCATCAAAATGGCTTGCACTCACATATAAATTGGTAGGAACCAAATCCTACACCCTCGTCAGAATAGCCCCCAGTCCTAGATTGAGCTACCTGGTAACGGACCAGGTGCCTCCACTCTCCTGGAGAGTGGAATTTTCCCTTACATCTGACCTACTTGTCAAAATAACTAGCACTCATATCTAACATGGGACGAATCTAATCCTTTAACCATGACAGAATGGATCAGCCCTTACATCTGACCTACTCATCAGAATAGCTCTCTCAGTCTTGGACTGAGTGTTCTTGGTAACTGACCAGGTACCTCCATTCCTAGAATGGCATTTAGCACTCATAACTGACATTGAAGGAACCAAATCCTCTCACCATGATAGAATGGATCAACCCTTACATCTGACCTGCTCATCAGAATGGATTCCAGACTCGTCACATCCCCTTGGAAGGGACCTCGATCTGGAGAACACCAAGCTTCTCCCTGAAGTACTCAAAGTTCACTCTAGCCAATGGCTTCATCAACACATCAACTATCTGATTGTCCATCGCAACTTACTAGAGCTTCACTGATCCCCTTTGCACCATATCCCTGATATAGTGATACTTGATCTCGATATGCTTCGACTTGTCATGGAACATCGAGTTCTTTGACAACTTCACACAACTCTAGTTGTCACAATGTATACACGTAGCATTCAAATGGAGATTAAATAAATCAGACAGTAGCTTCCTTATCCATACTTCCTCACAACTAGATGAACAAGCTGCGGCATACTCTACTTCAGTTGTACTCAGTGCCACACAGGATTGCCTCTTGCTAAACCAAGAGATCACACCTGATCCGATACTGAAGCAACACCCTGAAGTGCTCTTCCTATCGATGGCATTGCCTGCCCAATATGAATCAACATAACCTTCCACATTAATCTTTTGATTTGCATCATACTTGAGCCCATAATCAACTATACCCCTTAGGTACCTCAGAATATGCTTTGCAGCAATCAAGTGAACATTTCTCAGATCTATCAAGAACTGGCTCAAGGTGTTCACAACAAAGCAAATGTCTTGTCTCATGTTTGTCAAGTACATCAAGGGCCCAATCATCTGACGATACATCGTAGCATCAACTGACTCTGATGAATCATTGCTCAATAGCTTTAGGTTTGATGCCATAGGTGTGGCCTTGGCCTTGCAGTCCATCATCCCGAACCTCTTCAGGATCTCTACTGCATACTTCCCTTGTCCAAGGAAGATTCCATTTGCACTCTATCACACCTCCATCCCTAGAAAATAATGCATCATACCCAGGTCTTTCATTTTGAACTCGGCAGCAATATTTCTCTTCATATTAGCAATCAACCCATCCATACCTATCACAAATAAATCATCTACATACAGTAGAAGCATCACTGGGTTTCCATCTTCAACCTTGTAGTAAAGGTTGGAATCTGCTTTACTCTTGGTAAAGCCCAAACTGGATATAAAGCTATCATTTCTACCATACCATGTCCTGGGTGCCTATTTCAAATCGTACAGGTCTTTCTTCAATCTGCACACATGAGACTCCCTGTCATGTGTCTCAAAACGGAGTGGTTGTTCTACATATACTTCCTCTTCCACTACACCATTCAGGAAGGTAGTCTTGACATCAATCTTGTGTATCTTCCATTTCATCACTACAGCCAAATCAAGTACTGATATTATGGAAGTGTATCTGGCTACAGGTGCAAAGGTTTCTTCATAATCTATTCCTTCTTTCTAAGAGAAACCTTGAGCCACAAATCTTTCCTTATATTTTTCAATGCTATCATCTGCAGCATGCTTAATCTTGTAGATCCATTTGGAAGTTACAACTAACTTCCCTTTTGGTGTTGGGACAATATCCCAAACATCATTCTTCATGATCGATTGATATTCTTTGATCATAGCATCCTTCCATTCTTTCCATTCTACCACTTCTTCATAACTGGAAGGTTCTTTATCAATGAAATCACATAGTAATGCTACATACTCGGAGCAAGATTTGGTCCTCTTTCTTTCTCTGTGATTTTCTTCTGGAGCCCCATATCTTTTCATACCTTGGATAAGTTCTTGTACCCAAGCAAGTTTCCTCTTATGAGGATTCTTCTCCAGAGGTGGATGTACATGTCTTTGTAGTTCTTCAAATTCTTGATCTTCTTCTTGAGTTTCTTCGTTCATGGTTGTATCATGAAATCTAGGTGCTTCTGCTTCTTCAGGTTCTTGAGTAGGTCTCTTTCTAGATTTGTTGTAAGTTGTGTCTTCATCAAATGCCACATCCCTGCTGATGTTAATCTTCTTGTACCCCAGGAAACATATTCTGTAAGCCTTCGAGCTTTCAGAGTATCCCACAAATATACCCTTCTTTCCTGAAGGATCTAATTTTGTTCTCTTCTCTTTTGGAATGTGTATGTAAACAGGACAGCTGAATATTCTGAGATGGCTGACTTCTGGTTTCTTTTAGGAGAAGACTTCTTCAGGAGTCTTGTTCTTGAGTACTCTATGTGGAGTATGGTTCTGTACATACACTGCTGTTCTAGCAACTTCCACCCAAAGATGCATAGGAAGGTATTGATCATGAAGCATTGCTCTTGCATCTTTCGTGATAGTTCTATTCTTCCTTTCTACAATCCCATTTTGTTGTGGATTATAAGGAGTGGAAAAATCCCTCTTAATCCCTGATTCTTTACATAGCTCTTTGAATTCATTTGAAGTGAATTCTCCACCATTATCTAATCGAAAGGTCTTGATCTTCTTTTCAGTGTGGTTCTCGATCAAGGCTTTGAATTCCTTGAACTTTCTGAATACTTTGTCTTTGTTCTTCATGAAGTAAACCCATGTCTTCCTAGAATAGTCATCAATAAAAGAAACATAATATGCATACCCGCTTAATGAGTTTGATGACATAGGACCGCATACATCAGAGTGGATGATTTCCAAGATCCTTTTGCTTTGCTTTCACTGCCTAGAAATGTCTTCTTTGTATTCTTTCCTTTCGCACATCCTTTGCAGAACCCGTCATGTTTTTCTTGGATTTCTGGAAGACCTTCAATATCTTTTCTTGCAATAGGTAGTGCTCAATAATGCACATGTGCAAGAATTCTATGCCAAATTTCACTTGGCTCTACTATGTCATGGACCAGGGCTTGTTCTGGATGGCCCTTTAATTTGCACAATCCTCCTTCTTGTTCTCCAATCACCACTGCATCATCGATAGTCTTTCCTTTTGGCCACATGATGAATTCACCATCTATGAATTCAACCCACATTCCTTTTGCATATAATGTAGATATGGCGAGGAGTTTCTTCTTGAGTCCTGGCACAAACAATACTTCCTTCATTGTCAGATACTTTCCAGAATCTAGCTTATAGGAGGATTCCCCACTACCTTTTATTGGATATTGGTAGTCATCTCCTAGCTTCACCTTGTGAGGTGATTCATGTTTTGACAGTCTCACAAAGGATTCCTTGAATCCTGTCATATGTTTGGAAGCCCTGCTGTCTATGAGCCAATCATTTCTTCCATGAGTAACTTTTCATG
The DNA here is from genome assembly GCA_001517045.1 of Pseudotsuga menziesii. NCBI lineage: Eukaryota > Viridiplantae > Streptophyta > Pinopsida > Pinales > Pinaceae > Pseudotsuga > Pseudotsuga menziesii. The sequence continues at coordinate 84,422 of LPNX011198330.1, forward strand.
TGAGAGCAGAAATCAAAACATATTCATCCTCGCTTGAAGAATCTTCACTTTCATATCTGGTTCTTTTCTTGGATGGTTCATCATCCTCTGTAGCATGAGCATGATGTCTTCTTTTTTTGATCCTTTTCTTATTCTATTTCTTAGGACAATTTCTTGCATAATGTCCTGCTTTATCACATGTATAACATATGGTCCTAGACAAATCTTTTCTAGTGTTATCTTTGTGAGAGTTATTACCTCATGGGGGATTCACTTGTTGACCAATATCCTATCATGTTAGTTCATATTGTGGGTTTTAAAATGATCAAAAATCGAACCAATATATTGCAGGTATTGGGGGGATAAGGGGTTTTAAGGTGGGGGTGGGTAGGGTGGTTTATAAGGATTGAGGTATAAAAAGGGGTGGGGAGAAGTTTTTAAGTATTGGGAGGGGGTTTCAAAAAAAAGTGTTTGGCTCAATATCTCTTGAAATTAAGGGTATTCTTTAATATCCCATGATCGCACGTGATATGTGAGATGTTCACTAAGTGAAGTCCCCGTGTATTACCTCTTGAGTGATGAGATCTTCTTTTGGTTGACTTGGAGTGTACCATGAGAGCTTGGTCTTCACTTCCCAACTTTTATTCTTGAGCTACTATCCGAGATTCTTCTTGGGAGCACTCTTCCCATAGTCTGCTGAACTTGAATAATTTCTTTCTAGCACAGATCCCTTTTATAAAAGAGTCCCATGATCTAAGAAGACCATTCAAGGTAGTCATCACAATCTCTGCATTTTCCACTTCTTCATCGACTACTTCTAGTTGTTCCTTGATATGAGAAACTCTTGTGAAGTAATATTGGATTGTTTCTGCATTCTGAATCTTCACATTCTTCAGTTGGTTTCTCAGAGTCATCTTTTGGTTTATGTTCTTCCCTTCAAACAATTTGGTTAGGGAATCAAACATAGCTTTAGCTGTCTTAGGGAGGACACCTATGGTATGAGATGATCCTTGATAGAATCAACAATGATTCTCTTTGTCATAAAAAAATTCTTCTTATGTAAGGCCTTAGCCTCATCTCCCTCTGGAACTGGAACCTCCTCATGGATGTAGGAGTCCAACTCATTCTCTTCCAAGACCAGGGAGATCCTATACTTCCAAGATTGGAAGCTATCAGTTCCCTCAAGATTTTCATCAAGCTTGGTATGATGAGACATCTTAACTAAGAACCTCAAATGGAAATACAAAATATTTTATATCTTACCAGGTTAAGATGTCGGATCTAAATTTTGAGTTGAAATCCTGTAGAGCTGGTTCAGGAGCAAATTAGGGTTTTGCTTTTTCGGAGTTTTGTCCAACCAAATACTTTGAAATTGATCCCTAACTTCGATTTTGGGGAGGATATCAATCCAAGACTAGGATCACTGGAAAATTCCTCTTCTGTGAAAAGCCCTAATTTTCAACAGTAGTGTCAGGTCCAAAACTGAAAAACCTCAGAATTGGATTCTACTTCCACGAAAAGATGCGCCCTAGGGAGGAGAGTTATTCCAACCTTATTTTACTAAAAATATATGGAGAGAGATCCACAAAGTAGGAATCCCTAGTTCCCGCAGCTGCACAGTGTCTTCTTCTCAGGTTAGCTATGATACCATGTTAGTTTTTCAACATTCAAGCTAGCATTATGTTAGGATATTAAACTGAGAGAACAACAAGTACAACAACCAAACACAAGAGACAATGAACACAGTGTTTTTCCTCAGGGAAACCATAAATGGAGAAAAACCTACAACTTCCTTAGATATAGAATTAGCACAAAAGGTAAAACCCCAAAACAGTAAGATTCTCTCCCGATAGAAGTAACCTTCTTCTTGTCTAGCCCCAGTGTCTTCTCCTTCCTCAACTATGTGCTACACTTGAGTGTGTTTGTGATGTATGCTAAATAGAGAGTCCAGCTCTCTATTTATACTAATCCTAGCATGACTAAAACCCTACTAGGGATGACCTCTCTAGGAGAGTCTAATAACCTTAGTGTCCCGAAACTATGGGGACTTTAACCCTTAGACAATAGGAGGGTTACCCACAATGACTTGACATGACTTATTTACATTATATATCTTCCTGATTGGAACATCGGGGAATGCCATGACATAATAACATCCCATAATAAACATCGGGTTACAATAGATAAGAAATACAAGTGAATACATTCCGAAGATACAATTACATCAACATAATAACCCTAGTGCCCCAGAACTGCAGGGACTTTAACCCTTAGAAAAAAGCAGGGTTACCCACAATGACTTCACATGACTTGTTTACATTATAGATTCTCCTGATAGGAACATCGGGCATGACATCACACAAGTACATCCCAGAATAAACATCGGGTTACAATAGATAAGAAATACAAGTGAATACCTTCCAAAGTTACAATTACATCAACACTCCCTCTTAACTAGGAAGGTATTCTCTCGACACAATTTTCAACACTGGTCTTCTTCTCAGGATCATCTCGTCATCTACATCTTCAAGCCATCTTCGTCTTCAAGTCATATTCATCTTTGGATCTGGATCATCACTCAATCTGGATCATCATCACTAGATCTGGATCATCACTGGATCTGGATCATCACTGGACATCATCACTGAATCTGGATCATCACTAGATCTGGATCATCACTGGAAATCATCATTGGATCTGGATCATCACTCGATCTAGATCATCATCACTAGATCTGGATCATCACTGGATCTGGATCATCACTGTTGGATCATCATCACTGTATCATCATGGGTGCTATCTCATGATTCTTCTCATCACAGGAAGTTCTATAGATCCAGCCCTTTTTCATGCTGGTTGTAGGCCTAGCCTCCATGTAGGTATTCTTCAGTGCTTATATATGACATCAAGTCAGAATGGCCCACCCAACACTTACATTTTACCTACTCGTCAGAAAGGCACGCCCAACACTCACATATGATCATATAGGAACCAATCCTATAATCACATCAGAAAGGCCCAGCACTCACATTCACCAGCATGATAGGACACAACTACTATCATCTATGAAAAGGCTCAGCACTTACATCTAACCTACTCATCAGAAAGGAACAACACTCACATCTGACCTACTCCTCAGAAAGGCACACCACTCACATTTGACCTACTTGTCAGAAAGGCACAACACTCACATCTGACCTACTCATCAGAAAGGCATGCCCTCACATATGATCTTGTAGAAACCAATCCTATAGTCACATTAGAATGGCCCCTAGTCCTAGACTGAGCTACCTAGTAACTGACCAAGTGCCTCCATTCTCCCAGAGAATGGCAGTAGCCCTTACATCTGACCTACTCGTCAAAATGGCCAGCACTCGCATCTGACATGGGAGGAACCTAATCCTTTAACCATGACATAATGGCTCAACCCTTACATCTAATCAAGTGGGAACACATCCCTCTAACACATCAGAATCTCCATGCACTCATATCTGATCATGTGAGAACACATCTCACAGTCATATCAGAATGGCCCTCAATCCCAGACTGAGTTTTCCTAGTACCTCACCAGGTAGATCCATTCAAAGAATGGCGATGGATTTTATATCTGATCGTGTAGGAACCAATCCTACACTCATATCAAAATGGCTCATCACTCATATATGACATGGAAGGAACCAATCCTCTCACCATGATAGAATGGCTCAACCCTTATATCTGACCATGGAAGGAACCAATCCTCTCACCATATCAGAATGGCTCACAGACTCATCACTTTCGTTTGGAGGTAACCTCAATCTGGAGAACACCAAGCTTCTCCCTAAAGTACTCAAACTTCACCCTATCCAATGGCTTCATCAACACATCAACTATCTGATCGTCTATCACAACATACTAGATCTTCACTGCTCCCCTCTACACCATATTCCTGATATAGTGGTACTTGATCTCAATATGCTTTGATTTGTCATGGAACACTGGGTTCTCTGACAACTTCACACAACTCTAGTTTTCACAATATACACAAGTAGCATATAACTGGAGATCAAATTAATCATACAGTATCTTCCACAGCCATACTACCTCACAACTATCTAAACAAGCTGCGACATACTTTGCTTCAGCTGTACTCAGTTCCACACAAGATTGCTTCCTATTAAACCAAGAGATCACACCTAATCCCATACTGAAGAAACACCTTGAAGTGCTCTTCCTATCGAAGGAACTTCCTGCCCAATCTGAATCAACATAACCCTCTAGGTTAATCTTCTAATTCGACTCATACTTGAGCCCATAATTAAATATACCCCTTAGGTACCTCAGAATATGCTTTTTAGCAATCAAGTGAACATTTCTGGGATCTATCAAGAACTGGCTCAAGGTGTTCAAAGCAAAGAAAATGTCTGGTCTCATGTTCATTAGGTACATCAAGGACCCAATCATCTAATGATACATCATAGCATCAACCGACTTTGATTAAGCATCACTCAATAGCTTCAGGTTCGATGCCATAGGTGTGGCCATAGCCTTGCAGTACATCATCCCAAACCTCTTCAGGATCTCTACTGCATACTTCCCTTGTTCGATGGATATTCCATCTACATTCTACCACACCTCCATGCCTAGAAAATAATGCATCATACCCAAGTCCTTCATTTTGAACTCGGCAGCAAGCTTCCTCTTCGTATCAACAATCAACCCATCCATAACTGTTACAAACAGATCATTTACATACATTAGGAGCAACACTGGGTTTCCATCTTCAACCTTGTAATAAATAATGGAATATTCTTTACTCTTAGTAAAGCCCAAACTTGATATAAAGTTGTCAATTCTATCGTACCAAGTCCTGGGTTCCTATTTCAAACCATACAGGGATTTCTTCAATCTGCACACTTGAGACTCTTTGTCATGTGTCTCAAAACCAAGTGGTTTCTCTACATACACTTCCTCTTCTACTACACCATTGAAGAAAGCAATCTTGACATCCATTTGGTGTATCTTCCATTTCATCACTGCAACCAAATAAATTATTGATCTGATGGAAGTGTATATGGGTATAGGTGCAAACGTTTCTTCATAGTCAATTGCTTCTTTCTGGGAGAACCCACGAGCAACAAATCTTCCTTTATATTTTTCAATGCTACCATCTACAGCATGCTTGATCTTGTAGATCCATTTGGAAGTTACAACTGACTTCCCTTCTGGTCTTGGGACAACATACCAAACATCATTCTTCATGATCGATTGGTACTCTTCGATCATATCATCCTTCCATTCTTTCCATTTTGCTGCTTCTTCATAATTGGAAGGTTCTTTATCGATGAAATCACATAGTAATGCTACATACCCGGAGCAAGATCTGGTCCTCTTTATTTCTATGTGATTCTCTTCTGGAGCCCCATATATTTCCGCACCTTGGATAATTTCTCGTACCCAAGAAGGTTTCCTCTTGTGAGGATTCTTCTCCTGAGGTGGATCTATAGGTCTTTGTGGTTCTTGAAATTCTCGATCTTCTTCTTGAGTTTCTTCATTCATGATTGTATCATGAATTCTGGGTGCTTTTGCTTCTTCAGGTTCTTTAGCAGGTCTCTTTCTAGATTTTTTGCAAGCTGTGTCTTCATCAAATTTCACATCCCTGCTGATGTAAATATTCTTGTATCCTGGGAAATATATTCTGTAAGACTTCGAGCTTTCAGAGTATCCCACAAATATACCCTTCTTTCCTGAAGGATATAAGTTTGTTCTCTTCTCTTTTGGAATGTGTATGTACATAGGACAGTCAAATATTCTGAGATGACTAACTTCTGGTTTCTTTCCAGAGAAGACTCCTTCAAGAGTCTTGTTCTTGAGTACTCTATGTGGAGTATGGTTCTGTACATACACCACTGTTCTGGCAACTTCTTCCCAAAGATGCATGGACATATCTTGATCAGGAAGCATAGCTCTCGTGGCTTCCATGATAGTTCTATTCTTCCATTTTGTAATCCCATTATGTTGTGGATTATAAGGAGTGGACAACTCCCTCTTAATCCCTAAGTCTTTGCATAACTCTTTGAATTCATTCAAAGTGAATTCTCTGCCATTATCTGATCGAAAGGTCTTGATTTTCTTTTTAGTGTGGTTCTCAATCAAGGCTTTTAATTCCTTGAACTCGTAGAATACTTCATCTTTGTTCTTCATGAAGTAGATCCATGTCTTCCTAGAAAATTTGTCAATAAAAGAAACATAGTATACATACCCACTTAGTGAACTTCATGACATTGGATTGCATACATCGGAGTGGATGATTTTCAAGATTCCTTTTGCTTTGCTTTTGCTACTTGGAAATGTCTTCTTTGTGTTCTTTCCTTTTGCACATCCTTTGTAGACCCCATCATGTTTTGCTTGAATTTATGGAAGACCTTCAACAACTTTGCTTGCAAGTGGTAGTGCTATGTAATTCACATGTGCAAGCCTTCTATGCGAAAGTTCATTTGGCTCTACTGTGTCATGGAACAAGGATTGTTCTATATGGCCCTTCAATTTGTATAATCCTCCTTCTTGTTCCCCAATCACTACTGCATCATCGATAGTCTTTCCTTTTGGACACATGATGACTTGACCATCTATGAATGCAACCCTCATTACTTTTGCATCTAATGCAGATATGGAGAGGAGTTTCTTCTTGAGTCCCGGTACAAAAAATACTTCCTTCATTGTCATAGAATTTCCAGAGTCTATCTTATAGGAAGATTCCCCACTACCTTTTATTGGATACTGGTAGTCATCTCCTAGCTTCACCTTGTCAGGTGATTCATGTTCTGAAAGTTTCACAAAGGATTCCTTGAATTTTTTCATATGTTTGGAAGCCCCACTATCTATAAGCCAATCATTGCTTCCATGAGTAATGTTTCCTATGAGAGCAGAAATCAAAACATATTCTTCCTTTCTTGAAGAATATTCACTTTCATATCTGGTTCTCTTTGTTGAAGGTTCAGCATCCTCTGTAGCATGAGCATGATGTCTTCTCTTATTTCCCTTATTCTTGTGAGAGATATTTTTGTTTCTAGGACATTCTCTAGAATAATGTCCTTTCTTGTCACATGTATAACATCTGATATTAGACAAATATTTTCTAGATTTATATTTATAAAAATACTTACCTCTGGGGTGATGTGAACTTCTTTTGGGTTTCTTGGAGTGAAATATGAGAGCTTTATCTTCACTTCCCATTTTTTATTCTTGAGCTGCTATCCGAGCTTATTCTTGAGATCACTCTTCCCATAGTCTGCTAAACTTGACTAACTTCTTTCTAGCACAGATTCCTTGAATAAAGGAGTCCCATGATCTAGGGAGACCATTCAAGGTGGTCATTACAATCTATTCATTTTCCACTTCTTCATCTACTTCTTCTAGTTGTTCCTTGATATGAGAAACTCTTGTGAAGTAGGACTGGATTGTTTTTTCATTCTGAATCTTCACATTTTTCAGTTGGTTTCTCAAACTCATCTTCCAGTTTATGTTCTTCCCTTAAAACAATTTGGTTAGAGCATCAAACATAGCTTTAGGTGTCTTGAGAGAGGAAATATGTGGTATGAGGTGATCCTTGATAGAATCATCAATGATCCTCTTTTCCATAACCAAATTCTTTGTATGTAAGGCCTTTGCCTCATCTCCCTCTAGAAATGGAACCTCCTCACTGATATAAGAGTCCAACTCATTTTCTTCCAGGACCAAAGAGATCCTATACTTCCAGGCTCGAAAGTTATCATCTCCCTCAAGCTTTTCATCAAGCTTGGTATGATGAGACATCTTAACTGAGAACCTCAAATGGAAATATAAAATATTTAGATCTTACTAGGTCAAGATGTCGGATTTGGATTTGGAGCTGAAATCCTGCAGTGTTGGTTCAGGAACAGATTAGGGCTTTTCTTTTCCAAAGTTCTATCCAACCAAATGATTTGAATTTGATCCCTAACTTCGATTTTAGATAGAAGATCAATATAGGCCCGGTCTCACTGAAAAATTCCACTTTTGTGAAAATCCCTAATTTTTGGCAACAGTGTTGGGTCCAAAACTAAAAAACCTCAGAATTGGATTTTGCTTCAACAGAAAGATGCACCCTAAGGAGTAGAGTTACTCCAACCTTCCTTTGATGAAAACCTATGGAGAGAGATCCACAAAGTAGGAAGCCCTAGTTCCCGTAGCTGCACAGTGTCTTCTTCTCAGGTTAGCTCTGATTCCATGTTAGATTTTCGACATTAAGCTAGCATAATATTAGGATCTTTAACGGAGAGAACAACAAGCACATAAATCAAACACAAGAGACAATGAACACAGTGTTTTTCCTCGGGGAAACCATAAATGGAGAAAATCCCGCAACTTCCTTAGAGATAGAATCAACACCAAAAGTAAAACCCCAAAACAGTAAGATGATCTCCCAACAGCAGTAACCTCTTTCTTCCTTGCCCCATTTTCTTTCTCTTCCTTAGCTATGCACTACAACTGAGTGTGGATGACTGTGTGTTAAATAAAGAGGCCAACTCTCTATTTATACTAATTTCTAACATGACTAAAACCCTACTAGGGATGACCTCTCTAGGAGAGTATAATAACCCTAGTGCCCCGAAACTGTGGGGATTTTAACCCTTAGACAATAGGAGGGTTACCCACAATGACTTGACATGACTTGTTTACATTATAGATTCTCCCGATAAGAACATCGGGGCATGACATGACACAAGTACATCCCAAAATAAACATTGGGTTACAATAGATATGAAATACAAGTGAATACATTCTAAAGTTACAATTACATCAACATTCTTCCCATCTACTGTGCAACAAAAAAACAGATTTCCAGCCATGGAAAAATGAAGGTAAATGCAGAAAAACGTGAAGAAAATGCCCCCATCCAGCTCCAGCTGTGTGAGGAAGTGAAAATAATGGGTGAGGAATGGATTGGGAACACATTTATGGGTGTTTTATTACCCCATAAAAAAATATACAATTTTCAGAAAACATGGCTTTACCATACACAAAATTGACTGCCATACTTCTCCATTCCTAGTGCATTAACTGCCTCAACCAACTCTTGGAAGAATTAAATAATTGGGTGCATAAGTCAAAATGGGTAGTTGATATTTTATGGGCCCTCTCATTGACATTTGGATTAACACTATTGGCTCAAGGGTTTGAATAATTTCCCTCCCTCTTCCTTGTGAAATCATGCCCCCATCTCTTGTTGCATTGCTTAGCTAGTTGTGGGTATTTTATGAAATTGCATATTTACATGATGTATCAATTTATATAGTTCCATGCTAGCATGAGAACCATATGCATCTATTTTAATTACCGATACATAAAATTCTAAATCGATGGTGGATCCTTGGCCTTGAGATCCTTACCATGATTTAATAATGATATTTACACCATTTTCAATTTTAATGCAATAGGGTCAAAATCAGGATATTACATATCAGATCATATCCATGAATGGAGGATGTGTTGAAGGTTAATCTAGGATCCCATTCCAGATCAACTTTTGGCTGACTGGTTCACAAAGTCCTTATTGCAACCTATTTCTCGAGATGTGGCCATGGGTGGTGTTTTCACAGAAGGGCAGGCTATTATCCAAGCCCAATATTTAGACTTAGTCTATTCTCAGTCCTAAACTTTATGCAATTTAATTCCTCATGCTCCTTGTCCTAGCACAAAGCCTTCCAAGCCAACTATAGAGACTCCTATTGATGGTGTTATTGGTACAATCCAACCTTCATCTACAACCAAATCTTCTAATCCACTAAGTTATTCACCTACAACTTCTTCTACTCCTACGGTTTTAGTCAAGGTGGATGCAATTCAATCCTCACAATCACTGAATAATAAGAAGAAAGGAAAAGGTAAAAATAAGAAACCTAGAAACCAGCAAGAGAGCACCAAAACATCGACCCCAGAGAATGATTCAAAATCAAATGGAAGGATAACTAATATCCTTTCTTGTTGTGTGGAGATGATCACTTCATGAAGGACTATCCTCGTCATGAAGAGATTAATAAATTTTTGAAAAGTAGCCCCACACTAGCATTGTTAACTGGACCCTTTCCATCCTATCAATAGATGATCAATCATATGCCTTCTCATGCTCCTTCATCCTCTACTAAATACATTCATATGATGTCTACTGAAACAGTTGCATTGACTACCAGAAGTCAGACATATGATAAAACACCCGAGAGTAAAGATGAGGGTACCTCTTCCGAGAAGAATCCTCCCATCAACCCTTCTCCTCCAACTTCTTCTAATGTTCTTCTCACTATTGAGAAACCTATTTTTGACACAATATTGGGTCCCTCGAAGAGTACAATCTGTTAAAACATTTGCAATCCTAGTGCTTGAGCTGCCCAATTTTATAATGTTGTTGAAGATTTAGCTCAAGAACCTTGTTTTATGTCCACGCTGGAAGCAATCCATAGTTTTCCTAGACAACACAAGAATTTGTTGTCATCCTAGGGGATTTCAATCCTAAGAATTCCACCATGATCACTTTCAATGTGGAGAATTATAAATCAAGGCTATCCCATTAGCTCTCTTTTCAAATTGCTACTAGAGTGGTGCATAGGAAGTTCCATCAGACTATATTGGAAAAAGGAGCTTCCATATTAGTCTTATCAATGTCTTACTGGATATCCATTGGTTCTCTTGAGTTGAATAAGTCACCAAGCACATTAAAATCTTTTGACAGATGAGGTTTTCAACCCCATGGTCTGCTTTCGTCTTTGTCCATCGATCTAGGGGGGAAAATCGTTTCTATCTGGGTAGAAGTAGTCAATGCTCCTTTAAATTACAACTTGTTGTTAGGAAGGAATTAGTTCTATCCTATGATGTTCATTCCGTCGTTAGTTTTTCGCATGCTCCAATTCCCACATCAAGGAAAAATTGTGACCATATATCATCTCAATTATTGCTCACTATATATTATTGCTTCCATCGAAAATAATGTTCCAATGTTAGGGCAGGAACCTCTTACCTATCACTTTGTAGGAGTTATATTTTTGAAATATTCTTCACTCATGGGAATTTTCCCATCCATCATTGCTCCTCCTAGTACAAGAACTACCACGGTGAACATGATATCCTCCATGAACGGGGGCATGTCTAACGGAAAAGAGATTGTTGAAGCATCTTCTCTAAGTCCTCATGAAGCCATGTATGATTCCATTCAGTATGTTTCTGATGCTTACTTAGATGAACATCATTTGGTAACATCAAATACTTACCATATTCCCTATTATCTAGATTCCCCTCTCTTGGCTTTAGATTATCTCTCATAGAATTTTCCATCAGATAATTTTATTATGGAGATCATGAGTCTATATGACTCTTTATGGGAATGTTTTCATCATTGATCGTTATTTCCTCCTAATTCCAATTTAGTAGATTCATATTTTGTTTCTTTGATCAGTTCCAATATAGTCGAGTCTCCACAAACACCTGTATTACTGCAAGGTGTTGATTTTGAAGGGAATTTATGCAACATCACCAAAACATTCCCCTTGATATATCGGTTAAGTTAGGTGTTTTCAAGCATATCCACAGAGGCCATAATTGCTCATCAGCAAAAATTGAGGAATATCGAGCTCTTTTTAAGGAATTCCATGATGTTTTTCCATATACTTATAAAGAAATTCCTAGGATTGATCCATATATTGTCATACATGATATCAATACATAATTGACAGCAAGTATTGTTATGAAAAAACTTCGCTAGGTCCACCTTATTAAAGCTGCAGCCATTAAAGCTAAAGACGAGAATCTTTTGAAACATTGTTTTATGTATCCCATGCCTTTAACCAATTGGGTGTCTAATATTGTCCTTGTCACCAAGAAACATGGTAGTCTTAGGGTTTGTATTGATTTTAGGTACCTAAACAAATCTTTTCTAAAGGAAAACTTTCCTACCCCTCACATCAATCAGATCATTGATAACTATGTCAGAAGTGTCATTTTCTCCTTTATGGATGGATTTTCTGGCTATAATCAGATTGAAATCCTTCCTGCGGACCAACACAAAATGGCATTTATTTTCCTGTGGGGAACCTTTGCTTATCAAAAGCTACCTTTCAGTTTGAAGAAAGTTGGAGATACCTTCCAATGAGTTATGTTGTATTCTTTTCATGATATAAAACACATAGTGGAACTGTATCTCGATGACCTACATGCTTATTCACACCAGTGGGAAGACCATTCAGAGAATCTTAGACACATTTCCATTCTATGTCGTCATTACCGTATTCGGCTCAATCCATATAAGTTTATTTTTTGTGTTGAGGTTGTACGCTTACTTGGTTTCATTGCTTCTAGAAATGGAAATCAAATTGATCCCTTAAAAATTGATGCTATTGTGTCCTTATCACCTCCATCAAATATTACTAAACTCCAAATTTTGCAAGGGAAGGAAAAATTTCTTCATCGTTTTATGCAATTTTGCAAGGGAAGGAAAAATTTCTTCATCGTTTTTATGCAATTTTGCAGAGAAAACACGTGGATATATGATTCTCTTGAGAAAGAACACTTCCTTTACTTGGGATGACCAGGCTCAAAGAGATTTTGATTATTTGAAACAAGCGATAATATAACTCACCTGTGATTCACCCCCCAAATTATCCAAAAGATTTTCTTCTTTACATTGCCACCTCCACTACTACCATCGTCATGGTCTTAGTTTAGGAAGATCTAAACGACCAAGAACATGTGATATATTAAATCAGTAAGATTCTTCTTAACTCTGAAACCTACTATTCACATGTGGAGAATCTATCCTTGGCTACGATCATCGTTCTGCAATGTTTAGTGTCACCGCATCTTACTTCACACTACTACCATGCTCGCATATAAAAAACCTTATGTACTATATTCTCACTCATCGGGTACTACAGGGGAAATATTCCTGTTGGACTATTATTGTACATGAATTTCATCTTGAATTTTCTAAGACCACTTCCAATAAGTCCCTGGTCTTAGCGGAGTTGATGTGTGACCTTCCCTGTGCTATCACAGAATCTAAGCCCAACAATTCATTTCCAGAAGAATTCTTGTTCCTGATAAGAATGACTGATCCGTGGTGTGGAAATTTGATCATATATCTCCAAACCTAAATATTTAATCCCACTCTATCCCATGATGATCGTCAATGCATCCATCACCATGCTAAGTATTATCTCATTTTAAATGAAACCTTATACAAGCATGGAATTGACTCTATTCTTCGACAATGTCCTACTCATAATGAGTCTAAACAAGTCATGGATGACTGCCACTCTGGAGCATGTGGAGGTCATCTTTAGGGTATGGATAAAGCTCAGAAAACCTTCACGCTAGGTTTTTTGGCCCTCCATATTCAAATATTGTCATGAGGCAGTTAAAAAATGCTCACCCTATTAGATTTTATATCCAAAAAAATGCATCCATCCTGCTCCATTGCACCCCGTCATTGTCGTTGGCCATTGTTTTGAATGGGGGATTGAATTTATGTATTGTAATCCTGCCTCAACTGGGGGCATGGTTACATCATCGTAGTTATATATTATTTCACAAGATGGGCTGAGCTAATGCCTTCATATGCATAGGATGGTAAGATTGTTTCCCTCTTCCTATTTAATCACATCATAGCTAGGTTTGGAGTTCCACAAGCCATAGTAACTGATCATATATCTCATTTTCATAATCAAATGATGGTTGAGTTGAGTACCAAGTTGGGATTTTGTCATGAAAACTCAACCCCTTACTATCCACAAGATAATGTCCAAGATGAATCCATTAACAAGGTCTTGAATACTATGCTTCGTAGGATGGTTGGAAATCATAAATCTAATTGGCACTTAACTCTATTTTCCGCACTATGGGCTTATAGAAACTTAGTATAAACAATGACTAGTTTTACTCCTTTTCAATTAGTCTATGGAGTGGAAGCTATCCTACCTATTGAGTGTGAAATTCCATAACTTAAGCTTGTAGTTGAGCTTCTACCCAACACTTCTACTAAGGAAGAACATTTCCTTTATCTTTTGAACCTTGATGAGACTCGACGAGATTCTACTGTGGCCAATGAGTCACATAAAAAATAGGTCAAGGCTCCATATGATAAACCATTTTAATCTAGTGTGTTAAATGAAGGAGATCTAGTTTTGACCTACGATCAAAAACATGACAAGCTTGGGAAAGGAAAGCTGGAATCAATGTGGTATGGTACTTTTATCATGAGTAAATTCTTCAAGAAAGGGGCCTATGATCTTGTTTATTATGATGGGATACCTTATGGGAAACCTCACAATGGTTTGTACCTAAAAAGGTACTATTCTTGAGATATCTTTTGCATTAGTTCCTTATATATATGTAAATTTTTGGCTTTTAGTGTTGTTTGTTATTTAATATGGTTTTGAGCTCTTGTCAATACTGTTTGTCCCATGTTTTGATTTTGTAGATCAGATGGTATTCTATGGTATTGTTTATGGTGCTTTTCGTCAAACCTTGAACCTTTCTTCAACTACCTAGGTGTAGTATTCCAAATCTCATGCCCTAGTTAGTTCAGGTGCATTTTGTATAGGCTCGACCACCAATAACATTGCCGAGTACCATGCAGTGATAGGTTTGTTAATTGGGGATGAATATTGAGACATTAATCAAATCTTAGTCTTCATGGACTCTCAGCTAGTGGTTTCTCATTTAAATCATGCTTATGCCATTCAGAACCTAGTACTTCTTTGTCTCTTTCAGAGAGTATGTTTCTTTTGAAAGGCCATTTGAAAAGATTACTTATTAGCATGTTCCTAGATCTTGTAACACAGTCACCAGATTCATTTGACACTGTACATGTTGGATTGGTACATTGCACATTCATAACATTTGATAAGTAAATGACATGGTTCATTGTAAATAAATGTAAACAATAAAAATACATACAACTAATATAAATATCAATCCATGATTGAAAATAGATAGGACGCCTATAAGCCTATGTATATATATGTATATATATATATATATATATAAGTGTGTTATTATAAAAAGTGGTCTCGAGACCCCAACTGAAGCATACTAGGTTTTAGATATACAAAATATCAAAAATCACCATAGATAGATATCTTTTAGTGTCTACATCATGTGGGCCCTAATGGTGCTCATGATAGCACATGAAGGCCCTTGCCACTCTACGTCGCAAGCGCCCGAAGCGACCTGACACTCCCATAGTGTGTCTCTGATACCTCCTAGGGATTTCATCTACAGTGATATCCAAGATATCCAATTTCAACCGGTTGAGGTTATATTTTAGCTCGGTCATCTTGCCATCCCCTCTACAAAAAAGTGGGGCTCTTCTCTCCTGTTGATGGGAGATGATGCCCTAGGTCATGCCTGTCCCACATCTGCATGAGAAAATTAGGTCTCGTTAACATACACAAAAATTATAAAAACATAAAATATAAAAACATCAATGTCTTAGTGTCTCACTTACCCATATCTCCCCACTGGGCATCTATTGGTAGGGCCAAATCAGGATCTCCCCGAAAGTCAATACTGACATATGCGTAGTCTTCAATCATGAGGAGATGATTGTCTAACCATCTGAAGAAATCGGTCCCATACTTTACCATAGAGCCTGCACCACCATGGCGGGCCATGATATCCACCCAATGAAACATATGAGGGTCCCATGCTTTCAACTCAATAAAGGACACTTGTGGCCTCAGATGGGGTACCCTCTCAAAGAAAAAATATACTAAGATATTTTTGTAACCAAACTACTTCAGTTATCCTCGCCAAAATTTAGTGAGTTGTTTCTTAATAGTAACAAGTAGGTATTCCGCCAATTCCAAACCATGGGCACCATTTAATTTCTGGCATAGAGATTATGTGCACGAGAATCTTGGTGAGTCTCTTGGCTCCCCGAGATGCGCTGAATGGTAAAGAGCACTATGCGCAAAGGTAGATCTATGACAAACTTTATGGGAATTTTCTTCCCACACATTTGGGTACCTAGGAAGTAGTAATGATCAATGAGACCCTTTGTAGTGATCTCTCCTCCATGAGGACCTGTCAGTGAAATGGGAACTGCTTGTCGTGATAGACCTATAAGAAAGTAGTTGTACTCTACTTTCAATGTCAAAACATGATCCCCTAGCTTTACTTGCGATATCATGCTAGGCACGTTGAATAATTTCAAGATCCCACACCCACGAAAAGCAGCCATAGTGCCGCCATCATTCCCAACTCTGATATCATCAAGTTTCTGTTCTCTTTCCTTCCATATTACCATATTTGTTGAAGATGTATTGTCAAAAGTTTAAAATGAAGAATTAGGACATAAAATCAATCATTTGGAATACCTAAAACTTCTTCTTTTGTCTTCTTTATTACCACATCCTAGGGCATTTGCAACAATGCATGTCTCCCTTTTGGACATACAAGTGCCACCACACTTTTCTATATGAAAATGTGTAGTGTCTAGGTACCATTGATCCCATAAAGGAAAAGTGCATTACCCATTGGTAACATTTTATCTTTGGGTAAATTCTCCAAAAAACCTAAAACTAGCATAAAATTGAAAAAGGAAACCATGAAAAGCTTGGAAATGAGTATAGGATTTACCTGGAACTGACAATGCCAAAAAATGGTGGAATAACGACCTTGGGATCCTCATCTGAAATCTGCACACAAATGGCCCTAAAACATTCTCCAAATAGTAAAAGTGAAAATGGTAAGTCTTTTTACTATTTACTAGCTTTTATTCAAATGTTTTTGGGTTTTATTTCATTATTTTAAATATTTTGTTAAATATTTACCCTCAAATAGCCTATAAATCCTAGTCTTTAATATTTTTGGAGTCTAATAGTCATTTTAAGTCTTACAGGGCATGGAGAAAATGATTTTTTAGTTATGAATGAGTTTATTTTTACTTGTTCATTGTCATACAAAATAGAAAAAGATCATGAGCTCTATTTTCAAAATCTTAGTCATGCTCATTAAACCTAGCACTAAATTTCTGAGTCAAATTTTACTTCCTTTTTCAGGTTCGTTAAACTCATTTTCATGAAAAGAAACCCTAATGGAGTCTCCTTTAATATCTTTTCAGACTCTTAAAATGTGAAAAAATCACTGAGTGAACTTGTCTTCTTCATGCTCGTAAAAGGACCTGAAGAGTCATTTTTCCAATAGTAGTTTACCCCTTTTTCAGTTCGGATTGACTAAATTATGAAATAGGAATACTCTAGTCATCGACTAGAAGAGTTCTTTAAGGTATTATTTTATACTTTTTCATGCCTCAGAGACTAAATCATATGAAAAGGGACCCTCTCGAGTCTTCTTCCATTTCATTCAGACTCTCTAAACATGAATGATGTCGAGTTTACTTTCAGTGGACTTGTTAAACTAAACAAAAAAATGCCCTCTTTTGGGAATGAACCCATCCTTTCTCAAGTTTGAAAAACATGTGATAATGGAATTATCCTATGATGAGATACAACGAGTATTTGTTACCGTCTTTTAACTCATAAAAACAAAAAAGAGGAACTCATCAATCATGATGGGGAAAGTAAGGGAAGGGAACCATTTTTCATTTGCAATAATGGTAGCTTTTAGTCACCTTTGAACATGGAACTTGTCTACATTTCATTCAGTAAATTGGGTATTCATCTTGTTTCCAAGTTGATCCTCTTTCAAAAGTCATGTCACTCCTTTGAGTTTTTCAAAAAATGCATCTTCCATTTGTCGCATTATGTATTGGTATTTTCCTCTTCTAGTCAATGCTACCAAGTCATCAGTCGTGCCACCCTATATTCAAAGGAAAATCATGTTGATATTTTACATCTACAGTGAAAACTACCTTTCTGTTATTTACCCTTGAGTCAGTCGTATGGTTACATCATAATCAATTTCTAGAAATTTGTTCTGAGTTTCATGTTGTTGATGTAGGATTGATCGTGGCCCTCCTTTGACAAGACTATTCCTCACGACTTCAGCTCATTATCCATGAATTATTATTAGAAACAAAGTAGTTCCTTGAGATTTGTATGCATAAATGGAAGATCCTATCATTTTTTAAATAGGTTTACATCATTGAAATTTGATCAAAATATTCAACCGAGTGTTCGACATCAGATCATCTATTCACATTCGGTGGATTGTACCAGGGTACCTTGGGAATCATCGACATCAATGGTGATCACCATCACACTTGTTAATGGTCCTTGTCATTAACCGATAATCAAGATGTTTCTACCATTTTTGACATCAAGACATTGTAATTACATGGATAGAATTGTACTTTGTTGAAGATGAGACGAAGACCCTATGTATTTTTCAAGTGCTCATTGCTTTACCCAGGTTGCAATGGAGTATTTGTATAAGTCCTAGCATGTATCTACATTTGTATGGTCGTGTTTTTGCTCAAATTTGTGTATGTATGACATGGATCTACATTGTATGTCTGGTATGTATGTCTAAGTTTGAGTCTTCTTCACATGGATCTACGTTGTATTCTAGTAGCCATGATTGTTTATACCTCACATGGATCTACTTTGTATTGTTATGCAGCCATGATGAGAGTCATATGGATCTTAATCAAAGTGTTGGTGCACTACAAAATGAGCTTGGTTGTTGAATATCTCTGATTAGTGAAATCTTGCCTAGAAGTGATAACTTGTTCTGAAAAATCCTTCACCTATACTATGCCTATAGCCTCATGATTTGGGGGGGAATTTTTTTACACATATTTCTCATCATCATCATATACTAAGAATAAAACATCAGAACTTTCCTCCAATCCCCAAGTTATGAAGTTGTAATTGGAGTAGGTGTTAGAATTGTTGTGCCATTATATCTTCAGAGCAATGAGTGCAATTGGATTCTTAATTATTATGCAGTGAATGAGGAATTAAAATGCACAATGAACAAATAAAATCTCACAGGAAACAGATAAGTATTTCTCATATAATTACAATATCAACTTCATTACAGAATCTGGTGTTACAATGGTGTTACATAAGGGGGAATTCGAATCATTAGGGATGCATTTGAATCCACCAACTAACTGTAATTGTATCTGACTTCATGGCTAACTAAATATTTCTAGATCAATATCAGATCCCAACAGGTTAAATCCATATTTCTAATTTAATCAATCCATTAGTTATAATCAGTTAAACTAGTCTAACTACAGTGGTAGGTGAGAAGTAAGTGAGAACTAGCGCCTTCACACATGCATCCATGCATAACTAGCGCTAACTAAACTGGACAGGAACTAACTAAATGTAACTCAAGAGTAACTAATATTAACTAACAACTAAAGGAGGTTGGTTTCGGCACTCCGAGTGGCTCCTAAAATGTAGGGATTGGTATAGGATGCACCTAAACTGATGCATGCAAGTGTAGTCAGTGGCAATTATCCTAAATCAGCGTTCCCCACACTCTAGTGACTGGTACATGTGGCCCAATTAGGCCAATTGGACCCAATGGTACTATTGGACCCAATAATAACTAAATGACTCCTAATTTAGGAAAATATAATGTAATAGATAGTTTGGATAAGGGAGGATTATAAATCCTAACACCCCCCCTGAATCCTAACTTGGAAAACTGTTGGCCTTGGAAACAAGAATTTTTTTTATCCATATACAATCTAGAAGATAAAAAATGATGCTTAATAAACCGAGGAAATAGTAGAAAACCTCATGGGAAAACCCCCTCCTCAAAATAAGCAGGAATCAGGAAATACAAGTTAAAAGCTTGCAAAATCATTTGCTGCAATTTGCAGCACTATGCAACAACAAAGAAGTATTCTGTTTCTTCTGTGCAGCACCATCTTGAATATGTGCATGTGAACCTATTATTCCAAACTAAATGATTATGTCTAGAGTAATATTCCTCTTTGGAATAAGAATAATATGCTCAACTGAATCAGAAATATATACAACTGCTAGATGAAAACTGGACCCATGTAGAGCAACTAAAATCATCTAATGAGAGAGAAAAAGTGTTTGAGAATTTGAACCATGTGAGGAACAACCAAGAAACTGATATATTTCATCCTTGAACAACAAACCATGTGAGCTAAAATCATCCCCAATTGTTAGGAGCAAGTGTCCAGGAAAATGCAGAATGTCTCTATCTTTACTAGTTCTGTGAGGATATGAGCATGTGATCAAATAGATAGGTAGAGAATCCATGGAACTGTGGAGAGAGAATGATTGAGCTCCATAATATGATAAAACTTCATAAAAAACCAATGATTCACAAAATAAAATATCAAAAAACTCATAATAGGAAACTAACATCAAATCCCCAACAACAAGTTTGAAGGAGACTTGCGATACTTGATTTTTCACACCAAAATTGATGAGAGAAACTACAAGAATTACTGAAATATATTGAAACTTAAAAACTGAACCAAGTAATTTTATATCATATAAAAATAATATCATATCATATAAAAATAATATCATATCATATACAAATAAGTTCATATCATATCCAAGAGTGTGCTCCACCGAGATGGTAGATGCACAATTTTCTCCTTCTTCAAAATTCTGAAAATTGGTGCATGCAATCATGTAGGAATTTGATGGAATATCTAGATCAATGAGAGTGATTGTATCACTCATAAAATATGATATTAATTCCAAAATATCCATGGTATTACTTATATACACAACATAAACATCATTAGATATAGAGAAATCAAATTCCTCTTCATTTTCTGAAGCAATCACCAGTAAACTATGATCATAATTTAAAATAGAAGAACCAGAATTATTGCATAGAATGGGAGTGTTTTTATTCAAACATAGAGATTCAAATTTATTCTTCTATATCATCCATGTGAGAATATGAGATATCATATACTCATAAAATTCTGGAGCAATAGGAGGAGTCACTCCAAGGAGACTTTCTTCAAATCAAATTGGTTGTGCGGAAAATTCTTCTTCTTCTTCATCTTCAACAATTTGTTTTGTTGTAGGAGAGGGAATGAAATCATCATGATGGATTTTAACTGAACCTATCCCCAAAACTGGGATTGGGGCTCATATCCCATATGAGTGCTAGGTCCTCCTGATAGAGTAAAAGTGGTGAAGGAGTCTCTTGAAGAAACAATGTGGTTAGATGCTCCAAAATCTATCAAATAATCCTTCGAGAGAGTGAGGCCTACATGCAAGGCATGGAATCTCTCATGTTCTTCATCATCAGACATCTCTTCACCTTGTCGAAGGGAAATATTTTTACGTACACATATATTTGTCAACTGGTCGAGGGTCTTCTTCATGCAAGAGTCTTCTGGATGAAAACCCCCCATACAATAACGACACTTCTTATTTTCAAATTTTTTCTTCTTATTGGAGGTTGAAGCTCCTTCGGAAGTCTTCTTATTCTATTTAGGCTTTGATTTATATGCTTTAGGATCCTTCCCCTTAGGTATCCATTTAGCTTTCTCTTTGGTAGAGTCTGTCACTATGAGAGCTTGATATTTGGAAGTATGGATGACTCCCATCTATACCAACTTCTCTTGCTCCTGTATTAAGGACTTGGAAAAGGAATCAAGTGAGGGAATATTCCAATTGGGAATGGAAGATCTTCCAGAATGAAATATTGATAAAACTATAGAATACGCAGTACCTAGTTTGCTGAGTATGGAGAGCAAATGTTTCTCATCCTTTCTTTCCATTCTCCAATGTCTGCATTGGAGTGCAAGAAACTTGAATTTTGTAAAGAATTGTTTCATGGTTTCAAAAATGCTATGATGTGAGGCTATCAACTTGTTTTCCATAATGTGTCCCCGAAGCTCATCTTGATTTCCGAACAAGACTTCCATATTCTCCCAATCTTCTTTGGGAGTCCTCAAACCTTTAAGGTGAAAGAGGATATCTTTGAATATGTGAGTACATATATAACCAAAAGCTTCATCTCAGTGGTTCAAAAACTTCTTTTTCTTAGTTGGATGATGGGGCTCAACCTCCCTTCCAGGTATTATCTTGAAGTAGCCTTTGTTTCACAAGGAAAACTGCATATCTTCCCTCCAATCAACATAATTGAAGGGTGTTAGGATCTGAGGTGTGGAGGGTTGAGAATACATAATTCTCCTGCTGAACAGACAAAATATTCACTTCAAGCTACGTAGCAACTATGTAAAAATCACTCCAAGCTATGTAGCAACTATGGAAAAATCACTTCAAAACCAAAACCATTCAGAATATGTTAGAATCAATCCTTCCCTCTCGACATGAACACTTTTCAGGGTCTGTCATGCCTGCACAGCCACTTTGAATAAATTCATAAGAAGCAAGGCACTCTTTGTGGGACTTTTGTGGAAACCTAGCTGCTTTTGGTGTTGAATGGAGGGTAAATAGACTCGAATCTTTCTTGATATGGCTCTAATACCATTTTAGAATTGTTGTTCCATTAGATATTTAGAGCAATGAGTGCAATAATATTCTTAACTATTATGTAGTGAATGAGGAATGAAAATACACACTGAACAAATCAAATCTCATAGGAAACAAATAAGTATTGCTAAGATAATTACAATATAAACTTCATTACAGAATCCGGTGTTACAATTGTGTTGCATAAGGGTGAATTCAAATCATTACATATGAATTTGAATCCACCAACTGACTCTAACTGTATATGACTGCATCAATAAGTAAAGGTGTCTAAATCACTATTGGATTCCAACATGTTAAATAAATATGTCTAATTCAGTCAATCCATCAGTTATAATCAGTTAAACCAGTCTAGCTGTAGTGGTAGGTGAGAACTAGCACCTTCCCATATGAATCCATGCATAACTAGTGCTAATTGAACTGGAGGAGAACTACTAAATGTAACTGAAGAGTAACTAAGCTTAATTAGTTACCAACTCCTAGCAACTTAAGGAGGTTGGTGTCAGCAGTCCTAGTGGCTCCTAAAATGTAGGGATTGGTCTAGGAGGCACCTAAAATGATGCATGCAAGTGCAGTCAGTGGTAGTTAGCCTCAATCAATGTTCCCCACACTCTAGTGACTGGTACATATGTCCCAATTAGGCCAAGTGGACCTAATGGTACTAGTGGACCCAACAATAACTAAATAACTCCTAAGTTAGGAAAATGTAATCTAATAGACAATTTGGACAAGGGAGGATTATAAATCCTAATACCAAGATCAGTGTTTTCATGTCTTTTTCCACCACTGTGCTTTCCTTGTGGACAAAGTGCATTACCTTAATTTGTAACACATGTTTTCCATGTACTAGAATTAGTGCCACTACCACATGCTCGTATACAATGTTTGGTGCATTATGGGTAACGTTGTGTCTTAGTTGAAAAAGAGTGGTGCTCTAGTTCTAAAGCTAAAAAGAGAAGTTTCACAAAGATTCTTGAACCTTAGTTCATGGAAACCTCATCCCTACACTCTTGGACCAACTGAACTCGAGATCCCTCCTTATAGGATCTCCCCTCCACCTCATCCATAATAATATCAACCATCCCTATCCTCCCATGGCTATAAATCTTGGCTCATCGCACATGGGTGAAGGGAGGAAGATTATGCTACAACACCAAAATTATGGCCAAATGTAGCCAAGGAGAGTGGGAACTAGGTGGACAAGTTTGAATATTTGTAGGCAAGATCTTGCTTGATAAGAGACTTCTCAACACTAAGGATCTTTGTTGTAATTTCTATGTCTTATTCTATTAATGCAATGAAAGTTCCTTTCCCATGAATAATATTGTGTACTAATCACTTCTTTCATTGTTGAATTCCTTAGTCATTAACATAGGATTATAGATCGTACTTGGTACTTTGATCTTGTATATTCTTTGTTTGTATTTCTTGCAGGTGAACCATTGGAGATCCAACTTTCCAAAGGATTGGCACATCACATTGTATGATAGGGAAAGGAATCCATTCCAAGCATATAACAATCATAGGGGAAGTGCTTCTCATTGTTGTTATTCATTTGTTCTAGCTTAGAGTATTTCGGGCTAGGGAAACAACTTCTGTCTGTAGTAGGTGAGTATTTCCAGTAACAGTCTCTCTCTCCAAGATAAATATCCTTGACTCTGGAACCTACTCCTAACCTCCACCCTCTCTCCATTTGAGGTTACTCTTGTTATATCATGATGTGGTTGATTTCCTTAGGAAATGGGGTGTTATATGTTTATTCTAATCTCATAAACTACTATTTTACAAAACAATAGGTAAGTTGTAATTGTTGGCAGGGTTGGAATTTGATGGACATTTTATTATTCTTGTAGTTTTAGTAATTGGTTGAAAATTTTACTTTTATTCATGGGAATAAAAGCTTCTAAATAAGTTTGATTTTGAAATTGGTTTCTTCTTTTCCAATTATATCAAAGGGCAAGTGAATGAGCCAAATAAGAATGCAAGACCCATGAACTAGTTGATACAAATTTTCACCCTCCCCCACAAAAACACACTACGAATAATTTAATCCCATGGTTTTCAGTTTGATAGGAAAAATGCATCACATCACTTGCTTCGTATTAGTAAAACTTGTGTCCAAAGAATAGTTATTACCAATATATATATATATTCAAATTACTATGTCAAATTATAAATTTACATTATTTTATTTTATAAAATTAAATCAAAATGAATTAGCTATATTTGAAAACTAAATGCTTTAAGTTATGAATGAAGAAAAACAAAGTAAATTTAGTTTATCAAATTCTCATCAAAGTGCATCTTGGATAATACATATAAAATTGTGACTTCCGTGAAATATTTGTTGCATCTAAGTTTGTGCAAGTTCAGTTGCAATAATAGTTGAGGAATACAAAAGGTACAATACCTTGGAAAAACAACATTATTAAACTTGTTTTGACAAAGGAAAGAGAGAACATCATAGTACAATATTGATTGCAATGTGTTTTTTTAATAAATATGGTTTCCACCTTTTGTTTGTTTCTTAATTTTATCACTTAATGTTCTTTAGATGCATAATGCAATAACATGTTACTTTTGAGTTGTCTAAGTCATTGTTAGTAGGTTGTTTTGTACCACACTCTATTTTTAGAGGACATGACCACTGAAAAACATGGGTAAATGAGTCTATTGTTATATTTTAATTGGAAATTAAACTCAATAAAAACATATCTTTTAATTGAAAATTTAAATGTTACAACTTCATTTACACCATTGACGCAACATGTTAACCTGGCAAATTTTTTATGTTGCATTACATGTGGTGTGATATTAAACATTGGAAAAGATTCTAGGTTCCACTTTTTTTCTGCTTCTTAAGCTTATCACTTAATTTATTTTAGATGCATAATGTTGACACATGTTACTTTTCAGTTGTCTGTGTCACTGTTAGTATCTTCACCCTTGATTTTCAAAACACATGATCAACGAAAAAACATGGGTAAATGAGTCTATTGTTATCTTTAGTTGGAAATTAAACTCCTCAATAAAAACATATATTTTATTTGAAAATTAAATTCCTTAACAAAAATATATTTACTAAAGAGTATTTTTTTAATAAAACTTTGATATTGAAGGGTTAGTTTTTCACTAAAACAATTTGCAACGAGAAAGATAAAATTTCAAAACATGATATAGATATATATGTGTGTGTGTGTGTGTGTGTGTGTGTGTGTGTGTAATTGTAAGGGTAAAGATGAAATGAAATTCCAACATTGGTTTTTGGAAATTTGACTATTCCTTCAAAATTTGATCAATGACATGTGTTCAATTTCAGAGCCTTTTAAGAGTTCCTTTTAACAATGCACACATACTCTGAAATGGATATGATGGTGACACTTCTCGAAAATCAAATGATTCATATCTATGGAAAGAGATGCAAAATATGTTTTTCTTCCTCATAAACCACTTATGAAACCCCCCAGTAGAACTAGTTTGTTATGTTATACGACAGGTAAATGGTCTCGTAGGTTATTAATTCCAATTTCATGTAGTTTTGTTTGAATAAGAAAAGGAAATGTTGGAAGGTATGGAAAAAAATAATTTCCAAATTGAAATGTGGTTACACTACCTTCCAAATTGAAATTTCATTACACAACCTACCTAGAAAGTTTGAAATTCATTTTTTATCAAGATCAAATCTTTGTCCATGCGAGAGAAGATAACCTACCATTAAGTCATTGAACTCCTTTTTAAATTTCATCAATACAATACAGCTGGTAAGATTTGACTCTACCTCAGTTACATTTGTCTCTATTAAAGGAATGGAAATATTGAAGATCATAAATATGAGTTCCAGTAATTAAATTACCTAGTAAAATGACACCTAGAATGAGTTTAGAAGATTTTAAGAAGTACGATGATATGGTTTGTAACATCTCCAAAAATTCACAAAAATTTCAAATTTTTCTATGTGGTATTAAGTGTTAAATCATAGCCTGAATGCTAGTTTAATAATTAAATTTAGTCTATTTAACAGATAGTTTACAAAGACAAGACATAACGAGAAAAACTTAGGAGTTAATACTCTTTAGTTAACTGTAACTAAAAGGCTACAGAATTTACTTAATAACTTATAATTCAAATGCCACTAACCATACTCAATATGTATTGATTTTCAGTCTTGAATAAAACTATTTATCAAAATTTAATGAGTTAAAAATTATTGAATTCATATCATTGATTTATTAGTAAGAATGTGTATGATTCTTATGGTTATTTTCTTTTCTTATTGAAGGGGGGCTGATGTTAGTTCGATGCTTACTTATCTTTTTCAAAACTAATGTAGATCCGATGCTTGTACAGGGCTCACAGATAAAACATTACTTCCAGGTTTACGATGTAAAAAATTAAGGCTCGAAAGACTAAATGAGTAAGTTAGGAAACATCCTTTAAACTCTATTTATTGTGTATATTGTCAAAGTGTAAGAATTCCTAGGCCTATAGGAAGGACTATTTTACCTAGGTAGCAAGTGGATTTGATAGGGTGATCATTTGTTTTAAACAAATAAATTATATGATTGATTGTATATAATTATCAACATTATTTTAGTTGTTTGTAATACTAGAATACATTCCCATTATTTTATAACTAAGGTCTTTAACCATGTTAATCCTAGAACTTCCTAAGACCTGAAATTATCATTATTATTTTGGAAACTATATATTAGCTACAAAATATAACCAAAACTACCCTAAGAATGAATTCGATGCATAAAATGACATTATAACCTAGCTAAAACTCCATTATGCATAAAAATGAATTGTTCATTGTTATCAAAGGTAATGATATTACTTATACACAAATTGTAGGGTTAACATGTAGGTTCAAACTATATCAAGAAAATAAAAAACATTATATGGTGGTGGGATCCACGTGGTGAATGCTTGTTAGATGGAGGGTTTTTGGTGTTAAACCCTATGCAACGACATTCAAGTTAGACCTAAACAAGGTTTCCTTAAACATTTGTTTGTTTGGGTGGACGAATAGGCCGACAGGCCCTCGGCCTCCTTGGATATCTGCAGTAGCTATCGTTTTTATCATGGCCATGGAATTAGCAATTTTGATATTCTGGTTCTTCTCCATTATTTGTTTCTTTGAGCTCGTTCATGGTGTTAGCAGGATTGATGCTAAAACTGGTGAGTCATACGAATCCTACCAACATTTTTCTTTTCTTTACTTATTATTATCTATACCAAGCTATATACTAACATTTCAAAGTTGTTGTTTGTTTGATGGTAGGTGAAAATACTTGGAAATACCCAGTCAAATGTTGAAACAAATCCTCTGAAGCTGAAGGGTGTGAGAAAGATAGGCTCGGTAAGCCTCAGTCCCAACTGTGGGTACCCTTTGTTTATTGTGTATGCAGTGTTTTCGATGGTATTTGCAGTCTGTTATTACAGTGTTCATACTTCTTGTAGCAGGTTGCTGTTTTTTTTTGGAAAAGAAAATGGTGGAGGTTGTAAGGTCATCCTTTGTGAAAAACCTTAAGGTTTTACTGGTGAGCTACAACTCTTGTAATAAAGGTTTAGGGTTAACTTAAAGACTATTCCAAGTTTTTTTTTAAATCATTGTTCATACTATAAATATGTTAAGTGAAGCTTCCTCGGCCTCTTGCTGAGCCACTATAACTCTTTCGGGGCTATGAACCATTAATGCATTTTATTTTTATGAGTTGAACCCTGTGGCAACTGTATTGGTTAATTGCTTGATAAAAAGAAGACTCTATTTATAATTCTTTTGTTTTTAAAAGGAAACGCTTACGACTGTAGTGTAAAGATCTGTTAGCATTTGGTTTCCTTTTGTATTTTTAGATGTAT
Source organism: Pseudotsuga menziesii (assembly GCA_001517045.1). Classification (NCBI taxonomy): domain Eukaryota; kingdom Viridiplantae; phylum Streptophyta; class Pinopsida; order Pinales; family Pinaceae; genus Pseudotsuga; species Pseudotsuga menziesii. Next base: position 112,675 of record LPNX011198330.1, read on the forward strand.
GATGAATTATGCTTGGTAAATGGTGGTTTTTCTATGACAAAAATCTATTTGTAAATTAATCTACAACTATGAATTGGTTGAGGCCATTGGCAATTTTAGTTGTTTGAAATTGTAATTGCACAAATGGTACCATAAGGATTAACCTAGGGTTTTGTTTTTAATAAGCAGTTTTGATACTTAGGTTAGATGGTTGTCTTCTAATCTTCGATATTTGTATAAAAATAGTTAGATTATGATAGTATTCTTTTTAATTGGAGAAAATGGTAAATCTATCCTTCGACTTATTTAACTGTTGGATAAATTTTAGGAGGTAAGAGTGTACCTTATATTAAGTGTACAATTGACTATTTTAATTATTAGCTAGCTATGGTAAATAGGTTCTGTAAATGGATACAAAGGATTGTAATAATGGGTGGGGTTTATAAATAATAGTTTTGAGATATGAATAATAGTTATATTGATTGTTTACGGTTTGGTTTACTAAGTTCATAATTTATGTACTATAATACAATAGTTGTTATAATGTTAATCATTTTCATCCTATTGACTGTTCATCATGAAATTACAGTGTTAGATGTTTTAAAAGAAACAGTTGGAGGTTTAACTGTGCAATATTTACTATAATATAACTACAATACTTGTTTATAATTCAAGTGTTAAAGTATTAGAATAATGAATGGTTTTCCTTTACTAGTGTAAATAAATAGTTTGTATTACAATAATTATTATTGTGTTATACTATACACAGTTTAATGACTGTGTGACAAAAACTTATTATAATGAACTCTTTGTAATATCTTTAGAGGTTTTGTATAAATGTTATATTCTAGAAATGGATTATTATGATAAAATAACTGGAAAAATAACAGTAAAAAGATTCCAAAGTTAAATCAGTTACATCAAGATATTGCTAGTAACTTATCAGAAGAAAAGATTATTGATTCATTTCTACATAAACTCTATAATTCGATAATAGCTTAGATCATTTTATCAGGTATAATCATTCCTATATATAGCTAAACAATCCTTATGTACTAGAGTACGTCATCATAAGATGAGTTGAAAAATGCAGAAAGGAATTTTACTCATTAATCAATCATTTCTAATTCTAGGTTCATTTATTCAGATAATCATATACAAGTAATATTTTTTGAATAAATTGCATACTTAAACATTCTACTATCATATTCATAGTATCTAAGTAATAATAGAAAAAATAAACATGACTTCTTTCATTCCAGTAATTTGCTTGAACATAAATAAATAAGATAACACAATGGAACCTGTAATTTGTAGAAGAGACAAACAACCCCAGGATCCTGTTCCACCCAACCTTTTCCTGAAGATAGCTCAATTACTTGTCTTAGGACCCCAATCATGTCCATTGATCCACCAGTATGATTGTACTATGTGAATAAATGGGATTAAATACCCCTGCAACTCAACAGTAGTACTTAACAACAATACTTCTGTCCTTAGCAGTATAGAACTCAGCTCTGTGGCTGCACTAGTTTTGGATGCAGTCTTAATTACTCAATCCACTTGTAATTTTCTCCTCATCGAATCTCTTTTGCTCCTTTCTCAACTTCAAAATTTCACAAGGTAAAGAATGAACATCCTCCTGCTGAACTTGGTGGATAGATATATGCATGCCAAGTCTTTTTGGTCAGTTTTTTAATTAACGAGCCACCTGCTCTGTTCCACTTTCTTAGGGAACAGGACCAAAAAATTAGGGAAGTTTCCCCCTGCAATAGCCAGAAGTGATTGAGGATGCTACCATGTGTCATTTTTCTCTCACCCTAGTCTATTCCTCCTAGTGGGTCGGTGGACACTCATTCAACGGCCTCCTTAGGTTGTTTGTCTCATCTTTTATTTATTAAATAATAAAATATTCAACATAATTAATTACAGTCATCCTTTACCCCACTTGGTCAATAGTCATAAAATTTACAATAAAAGTAACATATAATGTTTTCTTAAACATAAAATCTTATTGAAATTGAGGTATGTGACATACACCCTCCCTTAAGTCCAACATCGTCCTCGATGTTGCTTTATTCATAATCCTTAGATATTTCCTGGAACAGAATTGGATATACTGCCTGCATATGACTCTCCAAATCCCAGGTTGCTTCTTCTGGACTAAGGTGCTTCCATTGCACCTTCACCTGTCCAATGGTGCAATTTTGAAGCAATATCTCCCTCTTGTCGAGGATACAGTCTGTTTCCACCAGAAAATATCCTTCAGGCTCCACTTGTACATCATTCCAATTTATCACATGAGTAGCATCATGTACATACCTTTTTAAAATAGAAATATGAAAAACATTATGAACTTTAGGATTCGGTGGTAAGGCCAATTGGTATGCCATTGGTCCAACTCTAGACAATATTTCGAAAGGCCCACAGTACTTGGGTGTTAGCTTACACAACTCCCTAATTTTAAGGAGCTCTTTTTAGGTTTTACCTTAATGAAAACATGTTCGCTCACCTAGAACTCTTTCTGAGTTCGTTTAAGATCCGCTTGGATCTTATGTCTGTCTTGTGCAACCTTTAAACTACCTTATACTTGCTTCATAGTTAAATCCATTTCCTTTAATAATGCAGGTCCTAGTATTAACCTTTCAACGGGGTTACTCCATGAGATGGGAGTATTGCATTTTCTACCATATAGAATTCCAGATGGGCTGAATTTTGCTGAAGATTGGTAGTGGTTGTTGTATGCAAAATCAACCAAGTGTAAGTATTTCTCCCATTTACTTGGTTGTTCTCTTATGTACATCCTTAAAATATCTTCCAAAATTTAATTTACCCTTTCTGTCTATCCATCCCTTTGTGGATGAAAAGATGTACTGAAATTCAAAGTAGTATCTAGACCTTTAAATAAAGATTTCCAGAAGTTTCCCATGAATTTAGATTCCCTGTAAGAAATTATAACTTTTGGAATTCCATGCAAACGAAAAAAATTGTTTCATAAATATTTCAGTAATATTAGTAACCTTATGAGTGGTCTTTACTGGTATAAAATGGGTTGTCTTACTGATTTTGTCAATAACTACCATTACTGAATCATTCTGGTTCTGATTTTTAGGAAAACCTGTAATGAAATCAATGTTGATTATTTCCCATTTTTGTCTAGGAATTGGTAACGACTGTAATAAGATGGATGGATGCTGATGTTCAGTTTTAACCTGTTCACATTCAAAACATCTAGCAATATATTCTACCAACTTATTCTTCATATTCGACCAAAAGTAATCTTTCTATAACATAGTTATTGTCTTTTGATAGCTAGGGTGTCCAGAATAAAGACTTTTATGTATCTCATTGTTATACCAAAAATCTTGTCACCCTCATGTTATGAGATAGGTATCCCCTTATCTGCTTCAATCCCTCAAATTTTTCCCTAGAGAAATGAAGGAAGAAATTAACCCCTTGCAATTTTTCCCTGTTTTGAGTTGGTAACGCTCATGCCCCATTGAAAAAAAGTGTTACCCAAGTCAGCACCACTCCTGATACATGAGAAACAAGTGGTGCCACCGCTCCTATCCTTACTATAAGAAGCAGTGTCTCCTTATCATTGCTTGTTTTCTTCATTGGAGGAGCAATTCTCAAGTTTTCAAGGAAAAAAGAGAAGCTTCGACATGATTCTCAAAGCTGACCTCCGTGGACCCTAATCCCTATGGTTTAGGACCATATAGAGCTCGATATCCTCGCTTTTAGGATCTAATATCCACCTCACCCATGAGATACTCAACCATACCAATCCTTCCATTCCTTTAAATACTGGCACACCCCCCATGGGAAAAAGGAGGAAGAATTGTGTTGCATACCCAAACTCTGTCAAAATCATTCTTGAGTCTATGGAGGCAAGGTGAAGTTAGAGGCAAGGATTCATTAGAAGGAGCTCTCAACACCAAGGCATGAAGGTTGTAGTCTCTCCAATCATTTATTAATAAATAATGTCTTTTCTTTGCCATATTTACTGTTTTATATGTATGTATTTCTTGATTCCTTGGTCACAAGCATAGATCTAGTTGATTATATTGTATGCTATCATGTTTTCTTTGTTGTCTTCCATCTTTTACAAGTTCTTCTACAGTAAGCTTCAAGGATAGTGAAGAAAACCTTTGAGAAAAGTATCATGGCCTTTCATTTAATTGATTAACCAGATCTAGGGATAATCTATCGTTCTGTGTTTGTGTTTTGTTCTAGATCTGAACCATTTATTCTAGGGAACCAACTCTTGTCTGTAGGAGGTGTGTATTTCTAGCTAACACTCATTCAAAATTGTGGAAAATTAAATTTAGGTACATTAGATAAATACAATCTATTTTTATAAAGTATTAACCCCTTTTCATTTAGACTGTAACCTGTATTTAAACTTTCAGTTACATTTTTTGCCACTTTAGCTTGAAATTTTCGGTAATTTTCATCCAATTTTACTCCTTCAAGCTAATCTTCTAAATCTGTTTTGTAAGTACTGATTGCTGCCATAAAATTTAATCTTGCATTTCTACTCAAATCATCAACTACTTTATTTCCTTCCCCTTTATATGTTGGATCTCAAAATCATATTCGCTAAGGAAAGCTAGCCACCTAGCTTACCTTGTGTTTAAATTTGGTTGATCCAAAAGATACTTTAAACCCTTATTATTAGTCATTAACATAAATTTTCTCCTGATCAAGTGATGGTGTTATACCTAAATCACGTCATCGGCATGTGATAAGATCCCAAACTTCAGTGTTTCCCTCAATCCCAAATTGTGAAGTAAGAACATTGGTCTAGACATCAAATTTGTATATGAAAATCCAGCACCACTTCTACCCTTTAGTGAAAAAGAGGTACCTTCTTCAGCACTACCTATAATGTGTTGGCAGTAAGTGGTGGAACCACCTTTACCCTTAAAGAAATGTGCGGTTCTGCCTAAAAATGCTCTTTCATGGTGAACAAGAAGTGGTGAGCTTGGTAAAAAGTGAAAAAGATATGTCCTCACGAAGCTTCTCGAAAGAAGGATTGTTGGAACCCTTATCACTAATCACTAGGGTTAGTTGTGCTCGAGATCCATCCTTCTAGGATCTCCTAGCCACCTCACTCATCATATTCTCAACCATCCCTATCCATTGCAAGCCTATAAAAGTAGGCTCAATTTCCATGGTTGAGGGGATAGTAATGTTATGTTGTTGCTTTGATATTCTGGCCTAAGTCATTCAGGAGAGCTTGAGGGAGCAATTTGGAGTTTTAGGGGACAAGATGTTGGTTTTGTGAGAGAGAATATGAACACTAAGGCATAGGTTGTAAACTCTTTCTTCATTTTATTAAAGTAAAGTTGGTTCCTTTCCCATATACTTGTTATCTTATAATCTTGCATGTTATTTCCAGATTCCTTTGTCACTAACATAGATCTATAGATGATGCTCTAGTATCTTTGATCTCTTCTATGTTTGATGTGTTTATGTAGGTATTTTCTTGGAGACATTTTTTCATAAGAGAACAACCACATCACTCAATCAAATATTGCATTCCAGGTGTTTATAGCTTCTAGGGAAAGTCTTCAAACCTTATTATGAACCATTTCTTTTGGATTTGAAGCATTTAGACCAGAGGAACAACTTCTATCCATGGAAGGTGCAAAATTGCTAGCAACAAATCTGGAGACTCCATTGGGGAAGAGCTTCAGTTAATCTGATCTCCCTTAGTCTTTTCAAAACACTTGTCTGAAATCCAAGCTCCCCTTATTCATCAGTTCAATCAGATTCACTAGTTGATCCAGTGGTTATTGGTTTGGTATCTTCAGATATGTTCAGATCTGAGTTTTCTGACTTTCTGTGCTCTTAAATACTATTAATTTATGATTTTAATTCCAGTTGCACAATGATTTAACTTTACTTTTTTGCCATTTTTTTTGTTTTGGGCATCGATAGGGAACCGCTTATGAATAGTAGGAAAGAAATAGTGCCACCACCTGAACACAGTTAGCAAGGAGTGGTGCCACTGCTTGTAAGCAGAAATCAAGAAGTGGTTCTTGAGTAGAACCACTCTATGAGTGGCCCTTTGGAAGCAGTGCCAGGTAGGTCTTTCCAGACTTGTTTTTTCAAATTTTCGTGCAAACAGTTTGCTTGTCTTGCTTTCAGTTCTAAGTGTTTGGGTTTGTATTGAAGAGATCTGAGTGCTTGAGTGTTAAATTTGGTATGGTAAAAGGCTTTTTTTGTTGAAATTAAATATCTAGGATAGATTCATCTTCTCATTGGCTTGTTTGCTTGGTTTTGAGTTTTTTGAAAGGAATGTTGTTTGAGAGCTTAGCATCGATTATATCTCAGTCTTGTTGTTAGACAAATCTGAAAAGAAATACTTGCTTGATTAATAGCTTGTTTCATTTTTCATTAAAATTTTATGAAGGACTTCTTTTTGCTTTGATAAAGGAATTTTTTTTGTTGAGAGTTGTTTATATTTTTGTTGGAGGATGAATTATTGGACCTCTAATTAGCCTCATTAGCTTTCAAATTTCCATCTTTCTTCTCTTTCTTTTATACGTTGATCTCATCAAAAGAAAAATATTAGTTCTTTTAAGTTAGATCTTTCTAGTTTTTAAAGAGAAAATAGAAAAAGTGTTGGTTATACCTTTATGTGTGTGTTTTATTTCTTCTTAGAAAAAGAGATCTTACCCTACTTTGCTTGCTTTCAAAATTAGTTTGAAGTTTGTTGCTTGTTTTATTTCTCGGAAAAATTTTGGTTTAGTGTAGTTGTTTGGGAAATGTTTGGTTTCAAAATGAAAATTGAAAAGAAAATACTCTCTCCTTCCCATAGGTAGGCATGTGTTGAAAAGTAATGTGAAATTATCTGCATTTGATATTTGCATGGCTTTACACTTCTGTCAAAATCTCATGCATTCACCTAACCGCTTAAGATAAAATTAACAGTAGTTATAGGTCTAAAATTGTATAGATATTTGAGTGATAAGTTAGTGACATGTTAGGATGTTGTAAAATGTAGTATTTGTCGTTAATTTGTCTACACTACAACCTAGAAATCACGTGGTTATTCCACGTATCATCGGTATATTGAATGACCCTTCACATACCCTTGAGGTCTATAGAAAGGTACATCACGTACTCGATTGTATATCAGAAGGCCCCTTGTGAATGGTTTTGCATTAGACATCACTACTACCGATTTGAGCTCCCATGTACCTTGTGTATATCAAGAGACCCTACTAGGATTCCTCATCCAACTGAGAAAAACCCTTTGGCCATCTTGTTTGGAGTAATACAATGAGAACAACACTTGGGGAGATTACTATGCACATACCTTGAGTATATCGCGAGTTGCACCTCCTTGACAATCCTGGTGAGAGACCGACTATTTTGAGCCCATCCTATCACTTAAGTTTGCTTGTGACCTGTAGCTTGAGTAGGAGAAGTTTTTGTGTGATTTTTCTTAGTTTTGAAACCCTAGGTTAGTTTAGTGACTGATAAAATCTAGCTGAGTTTCACTTGAGATGATGTAGAAAGAATTAGGGCTTACCACAAGATTTTACTCCTGTTATGGGAGAGATTCCAATGGAAGCCATCGACCAAGGAGCTGCAACTAGTTCCCATGAGGAATAAAATCTAGTTATAGAAAGTGGAGATCCATTGACTTATTACTTCAATCCGTTGGCTCAACAACCTCCTATGGCTGATACTTCCTTTCATCCTCATATGGAAGGTCGTGCCAATAGTCCTGATGCTCCATTTTGGAGAAATTCTATGGGTCAGGCCATTTCCTCATTTGGGGTTAATATAGCCTCTCATGAACAAACTTCTCCAGGTGAAGAAGAATATAGACAAATCCAATCATCTATTCACCATGCACGATATTTTCAAGAGAGAATGCACAGTCTAGACAGAGTTTTGGACACACCTGCACCTCATTATGAATCTATATCAGCTAGATTACCCCATAATATAGATCCTTGACCTATGGATGAAACTAGAGCTTCCAATGATGGTCATCTAGCATATGGTGAGACTTCTCACAATCCATGTCAAACCTCTAATTCTACTCCTCCAGTTTTGAATTCCAGGTTTGTCTCTAGTCATCCTACATTTTCTATGGTTGGGGGGAAACCTTTAGTTACATTAGTGTATGTACCTTCTAACATTGGGGTGAAACCCCCAGCGCGAACTACATTACCCACTAGTGGAATTTTTACTAATAATGGAAAGACCTCTACTATAGGACAATCTGCATTGTATGTTCCTCCCACCAATAAAAATATGGTAAACCTCCTTTAAGTTCAAGATATCCCTTAGCGGAAAAACTTGTAGTTAATCAAACCTCATGGGGTTATGGTTTCCCAGCAAACCAAATACCTATATAAGATATGAATTATCAACCTACCCTTATAGCAATTCCCTATATTGGAACTCCATACCCTGGGAATATGTTTACACCATGGGGGAAACCCAACTGGTCTTCCATGCCAGAAATAGGAGGAATACCTATTCATACTGCTGGAAACATAGGAAGACCACCTTATGGATGTCCTCCCCCCGGGGGGCTTGGAGGTCCTTCTCTTGGTGCTCCTGGAGGCCCTGGTGGTCCTCCTCCCGAAGGTCCTGTAGGTCCTGGTGGTCATCCTCCTAGAGGTCCTGGTGGTCCTCCCCCTGGAGGTCCCAAAGGTCCCGGTGGTCCTAACCCTGGAGGTAAGCCCTCTTCAGGTGGATCTGCAGGAAGTTCATCATCTTATCAGTTGTTTCAACAAATTGTATACCAGTCAACATATGCTCCTACTGGTGGATACATGCCTTATCAATACTACCAATATGTGGAACCGAATCATCAGTTACCTTTCCTAGAAACTTTGGACTTACCTGTTTTGTCCAAATTAATAAATGATCCCATTCAAAACAACCCTTCATGGCCTACGATTATGGTAAAGTTTCCATCAGACATTTCAAAATTCAATGGAAAGTAGGGAGATGATCCCAAAAAGCATGTTATGACCTTCCATATATGGTTTTCCTAGAACTCCCTGATGGATGATTATGTTCGTTTAAGACTCTTCCAGCGCACATTGACTGGTACGGCTATGAAATGGTACATTGAACTTCCACAACATTCATTTGTGTACTTTAGCTCTATGGAAACTGTTTTCCTTACACACTTTCATCTACCCATTCATTATGAAACAGGTACAGATCTTTTAACCTCGCTCCGTTAGAACACCTCCACGCACATATCAGATCATATCCACAAGTGGAGAAGGTAGAGAAGAATCATTAAAGCTCCCATCACGGACCAACTCCTAGCTAATTGGTTCACTAAGTCATTTTTTCCTCCTCTCGCTCAAGATGTGGCTATGGGAGGTGTTGTTACCAAAGAGAAGGCTATTAGTCACGCTCAATATTTGGATTTGGTCTATTACCAATCTAGAACGCTATATGACTTAATCCTATAAGCTCCTCACCCCAGCAAACATCTCGCTAATACACAAACAAAAAATTCTATTGATGGGGTATTTGGTTCAATCCATCCCTCATTGACAATAAACCCCGCCAAGAAAACAAATGTTTCTACCACTTCTCCTTCAACTCCTATGGTTTTCGCCAAGGTGAATTATATTCAAATTTCACAGGCACCCGACAATAAGGAAAANACCCGCCAAGAAAACAAATGTTTCTACCACTTCTCCTTCAACTCCTATGGTTTTCGCCAAGGTGAATTATATTCAAATTTCACAGGCACCCGACAATAAGGAAAAGGGAAAAGGTAAAAATAAGAAACCTGGGAACCAATAGGAGAATCCTAAACCAATGACCAATGGGAATGATAAAGGGAAGAGGAAATCCAATTATCCCTACTTATTGTGTGGAGGAGATCACTTCACAAAAAAAATTCCTCTTCGTGATGAGATCAATAGATTTTCCCCACACCAGCAGTTCTTACTGATTCTTTATCCTCTCAACAACAACTAATAGACCACATGTCTAATCAGATAACCTCCAATTCCATGAAATAAATCAGAATGATGTCTTCTAAGAATATCATTTTTAGTAATCATAGTTAATATTATGACAAGACAGTAGAGAAAAAGGACAAAAATCCTTCTTCTAACAAAGTTCCTTCTACTAGTTCTCCTCCGTCTTTGTCTAATGGCCCTTTTGTGATCGAAAAACATAATCTTGCTTTAATTTTACGACCACCTAAGGCTACCCTTAGGAAGTTTGTTTTCAATACCAATGCCCAAGCTATGCAATTCTATAATGTTGTTGAAGATCTAGCTTAGGCACCTTGTGTGATGTCTACCCTTGAGGTACTCCAAAGTTGTCCAATGCAACGTAAAAAAATGCTAACATCTTTGGGGCATTAGACCTAGATAATACCAACTTGCTTCATTTCAATGTAGAGAACTATAAATGCATACTGCCTCACCAACTCACATTTCAGATTGCTTCTAAAGTAGTTGGGAGAAATGTCCATCAGACCGTTCTGGATGAAGAAGCTTCGACCTCAGTCTTGTCTATAGTCTGTTGGAGAGTTGTCGGTTCTCCTGAGGTTATGAAATTGCCTACTACATTGAAAGCCTTTGATGGAAGGGGTTTCGAGCCCCATGGTCTATTGCCAACACTATCTGTCAAGATTGGCGGGAATATTGTTTCCATTTAGGTGGAAGTGGTTGATGCCATGTTAGATTACAATATTATATTATAGAGGAATTGGTTCTATGCTATGACTATTGTTTCTTTGACAGTATTTAGGACTCTCCAATTTTCGTATATGGGGAATATTATGAAAATCAATAAACTTTATTATTTCACGTTGTATGTTACAACCCTAATGGTGAATAAAATCCATATGCAAGGTCAGTCCCCTCCTCCTTACCAATAAATTAGGATAGGTATGTTGAAAGACTCCACCCTTATGGGTGTATTTCCGTCAGCCCCTCCTAGTATAGAAATGATTACAATAAATATGGTTTCCACAACTGGATTTAGTACCAAGGGAATATAAATTGTTGAGTCACCCTCACTTGGCCTGCATGAAGCAATGTATGATGCTATCCAATCCATTTCTGATGACCATGTTGATGACCTTCATCTCATGGCTTCAGATCCTTACCACCTTCCTTATTGGTTGCAACCTTCTCTTCCCACTCTATATTATATTACATAGAATTTTCCTTCAGATGAGTCCATCATGGAGATTATGAGTGAGAGCGAATCCATATGGGAAGATCATCATCATCAATATTCTTTTCTTCCTAATGCCACTTTGATAGGTTTTGACCTTGAATCACTTATTAGTACTGATATTGTCACCATTCCATAAATGCATGTATTGTTGAAAAATAAGAAATCCAAAGGTAACCTATGCAACATTATTAAAACAACCCCAATTGATATATTAGTCAAACCTGTAACCATTGAGCATGTTCACGTAGGGTAGAACTGCTCAATAGAAGAAACTGAAGCATATAGAGCATTATTCAAAGAATTCCAAGATATGTTTTCCTGGACTTATGAAGAGATTCCTGGGATAGAATCGTCTATCATGGTTCATGAAATTAAAACCTATCCCATAGCAAAACCAGTCAGGAAGAAATTGCATCAAGTCCATCCCCGAAAGGCTGCAACTATTGAAGAGGAAGTAAAGAAACTTCTGAAGGCGGGATTTATTTATCCTCTACCCCTAATGAAATGGGTATCTAACATTGTCCATGTGAACAAAAAGCAGGGCACCATTAGAGTCTGCATCGATTTCTGAGACCTAAACAAAGCTTGTCCCAAAGAAAATTTTCCAACTCTGTAAATCGATTAGATTATCGAAAACTGTGCTGGAAGTGTCATCTTCTCGTTCATGGATGTATTTTCTGGCTATAATCAAATTGAGATATTTCCCACTGATCAGAAAAAAATGAAATTTATATGCCCATGGGTAACTTTTTCCTATAAGAAGTTATCGTTTCACCTCAAGAAGGTCGGAGCTACATTCTAGCATGCCATGTCCTATGCATTTCACGGTATTAAAAACATTATGGATTCGTACCATGACGATATCCAAGTGCATTCATAGCAATGGGAAGACCACCCTGGGCATCTTAGAGACATTTTTTGATATGTCATCATTATAACATATGGCTCAATCCACATAAATGTGTTTTTTGCATTGAGACAGGATGTCTCCTTGGCTTTGTGGTTTCTAAGGATGGCATTCTGATTGATGCATTGAAGATTGCTACTATGTTGGCCCTACCTATTATTGTACATGAATAAACACCTTATAACTGAAGGTCTAGGGTTACCAATATACTCATAAAACTTGTAGGAAATCAACTTTAGAGTACAGAAAGGAAACAAGAAGATAGGATAGACTCACTCGATTCACGATGGTTGATCCTAGCTTTGTCCTCTTCCGCTCTAATTCTCCTCCAAAGCTTTCAGGGATGTTTCTCCTTCACCTGTAAAGATAAAATCCTTCAAGTGCAAGATTATACATGTATATAGGACAGGTTATATAAACAAGATATATAGTGCTTAATCATAAATATTCATCAAACCATAATACATGAAAAACATTCAAAACACATTTGGAAGAAGGATTCTCTTTATTAACAATAGTGAATGAGTTAATATTACAACCCAATGCTTGAGACAAGGACTCCTCTACAACCAAAGGATTCTGAGTTCCACTGCTCCAAATACTTCTGAATAGACACCACCAGCATAACTTTGCTCTCCAAGTATGATTGATTAATACCCTCCCTAAGGCCTTTTTTTATACTTAGTGAAATAAGGAATTTTCGAGGGTTGAGGAGGTTCAGATAGTTAAGATGGTTGTAGTTAAGGGCTTAACAAATCTCAAATAATCATGATTTATTATTTTTAATGTCAAAGGAAAGTATATGCGGGTATTGATACTAGCAACCCACGTATGAAACGTGAGTTTCTCTAAGGGAAGCTCGCGTACAGATCTATACGTGGGTTGCAATTACAAATACGCATGTACAGTACGTGACATGCTGTAGGAAAGGTCATGTATGTATGCGAGTTGCATATAAGAAAAGGCACATACTGCAATTAACATATTGAAAGGTAAAAATGGAAACCTGGATGGATAATTAATGTATTTCATAACATTCCCATCTATAGTGTTTTAGGAAACCTTCAATCAATAAATGTCCTTTTGTGTGCCAACATAGGAAATATTAGCACTCGGATGGAGAAGTTCCATATGGGTGGATAACTGATGCCCCCTAATGTGTGAGGTCAGAGGGAAGTGATGGCTGAAATACATTATAATCTTTATCTTTGGAGAACTCAAAAATCCAATGGAGCAGAGGTAGTACCTAAAACAAATACATAATAATGTCATATACAAAGTCATATCTGAGGATGATATGTTCAATATACTGGAACACTAGCTCCTTTACAATATTTGAGTACATCATATGATACGGGTACAAAACCATGTATATTACAAAGGTGGGTCAAAGCCACAATATACAATAATGATGAGTCTTCAAAGATTTGGAAGTTGTGTACATAAATGGAACATAATCTTACACAACTTAGTCCATAAGTGAGGAACTAAAGTCTTCATAAACAATCCCAAAGAACCAGTACAATCCAGGCCATGTGAATAAATGTAGGCTGAAGTCGAACATGGAAAGGATTCAACAGTTTGTCAACCAAAAGGTGATAATCGACAACTGAAGCAAAGGAATTCACCAATGATAAAAGTGAATCCCGAGGTACAATTGTCAAAACTCTAGGTCTTCGTCATTAGGAACTACTGAAACAGAAACTTGCTGTGATGAGGAAGGAAATAGATCCTCCAATGGATCACAAGAGTGACTAGGAATTGGGAAAAAGAAGGGAGACACAATAGATAACAAATATAACAATGATGGGATCAGGATAAAGATCAAACATTGGGTTGAGTCCTTGAATAGTGAGCACAACACAGAGATGACCCAAGGTAACTTTTAACGCATAGATAGAACAACTAGAATTATCTGTCATGTAGGACACATGATCAGATTCCCCAGGTATAATGGACAAGAGGAGGAGTAGTAAACTCGAAGGAATAGCTGAACTGAAAGTGAACACTGAGACATGGGTATCAAAAAAAACAGAGAGTGCTATGTTCAAGGATGACATGCTACCACTAACTGAAAACAAGAGAAAACTTCTTCCTTTCCTTCCTTGTTAAATTTTAGTGAGTCCAGGAAAGTCAACTCGGATCCCTCTTCATTTTTTAACAAGCTTGAAGAGAAGAGAAAATAATGCTTGATAGTGTCACTGATTCGTGGATTTAATGAGCCCGAACTAGTACATGCTCAGCTGGTGTTTTCACATTTAGAGAGTCTGAAAACTCCAAAGAAGACTCCAGGGGGGTCCTTTTTCATCCAATTTAGTCTCCTGAGGCCGAAAAACTATAAAACATACCACAAAAGAACTCTCTTAACTTTCGTATAAGAAAAGGTGAACATTTTTCTTACTTAGTCAGGGAGGTCCGAAAAAGGTTAAATTACCACCTACCCAATGCTCCTTCTATAACAACATGAATAGCTTGAGTTTTATGAGTGTGAAGGAAAGCAAGAGCGCTTGGAAAGAGCCATTTGATTACAAGAAATGGGGCTTACAACAATAAAATCATTGCTTTGTTCTTAAGTTTTTAACAAGCATGACAAAGACACAAAGTACACTCAGAATATTTTTCATGTTTAGGTCCAGAGCACAAAAAAGAGAAAAATACGCTCATACCGAGAGTTCCTTTTCCGTAAATTTAGTCCCTCAAGTCTAGAAAAGTGATAAACCTATGCCTGAGAATACTCTTCTCAATTCAAATGGAAAAGAGAGGGATCATTTCTCATATTATTCTGCATGGTCTGAGAAAGAGATAACCTACCACCAATGCAGATGCCCATTCACATATTCTTAACGAGCTTGAATGGACAAGTTAACTCAGTAGTCAAGTCTATTTTGAAGGAGTCAGACCTGGGCCTAAAGAAACTCCATAAGGGTGGGGAGTCCTATTAAGGGATAGCTTGTAAAAAGAGATTAAAAAAGAATCTCTATTTGGCATGAAAAATAGCTAAAAGGATACCCTTGGACCTAAAACAACTGCGGCATGAGTATCAAAAAGACAACATAGGTTTTAAAGGAGGATACTCATGAAAAAAGGGTCCTATCCACGGAAGAACAATGGTAAAAACAAGGAACTAATGGTTTAAAATACCATAGTCCATGGAAAAATGTTGATTTCTAAGGTTAATGTGGATTAAGTATAGATGCGAGAAATGCATTGGAAATGTCAAAACCACCCTATGGGAGCAAAAAACACTTTATAATGATGAAAAACTTGTTTCAAGGCAAAAAGAAATATGATATTAGTTGAATAGATTTCAAACTATAGGAAGAAACCCACTTTGAGAAATAAATTTTTTATAAATAGTTCAAAATCAAAATAAAACTCACCATATTGAATTTTAGCCATAAGAAGCAAGTTTTTACCTCTACCTTCATTTGATCGATGTGGACAATCTAGTGGATGAAATCCAAGTCTGCAAGTTGCAGGTAATTCTACAGTAGTCTGGGATCCCCAGCGGAGTCACCAGTTCTGTTGTCCAGGAATAAACACCTTATAAATGAAGGTCTGGGGTTACCAACATACTCATAAACTTGCAGGAAATCAACTTTAGAGTACAGAAAGGAAACAAGAAGATAGGATAGACTCACCCGATTCATGACGGTTGATCCTAACTTTGTCCTCTTCCGCTCTGATTCTTCTCCAAATCTTTCAGGGATGTTTCTCCTTCACCTATAAAGAGCAAATCCTCCAAGTGCAAGCTTAAACATGTATATAGGATAGGTTAGATAAACAAGATATATAGTGCTTAATCACAAATATTCATTAAACCATAATACATGAAAAACATTCAAAACACATTTGGAAAAAGGATTCTCTTTATTAACAATAGTGAATGAGTTAAGATTACAACCCAACGCCTGAGACAAGGACTCCTCTATAACCAAAGGATTCTGAGTTTCGCTACTCCAAAGACTTTTGAATAGACACCACCAGCATAACTTTGCTCTCCAAGTATGATTGATTAATACCCTCCCCAAGGCCTTTTTTATAATTAGTGAAATAAGGCAGTTTCGAGGGTTGAGGAGGTTGAGACAGTTAAGATGGTTATAGTTAAGGGCTTAACAAATCTCAAATAATCATGATTTATTATTTTTAATGTCAAAGGAAAGCGTACACGGGTATTGATACTGGAAACCCACGTATGACATGTGAGTTGCTCTAAGGGAAGCCTGCATACAGATCTGTACGTGGGTTGCAATTACAAATACTCGTGTATAGTATGCGACATGCTGTATGAAAGGTCACGTATGTATGTGAGTTGCATATAGGAAAAGGCACATACAACAATTGAGATATTCAAAGGTAAAAATGGCAATCTGGATGGATAATGAATGGATTTCATAACATGCCCATCTATAGTGTTTTAGGCAACCTTCAATCCATAAATTTCCTTTTGTGCGCCAACATAGGAAATATTGGCACTCGGACGGAGAAGTGTCATATGGGTGGATAACACCTACCCCAACAAATATTGTTGAAATCCAAAGTTTGAAATTGAAGGAAAACTTTCTCCATTGTTTCGTTTGTAATTTATCTAATAAAACTCATGGTTATATTCATCTGCTAAAGAAGAACACTTCATTATTCTGGGATGACCAGGCCCGATGAGCCTTTGATAATCTAAGTCATGCTCTAACTCAGTCACCCATGATACACCCCCCGAATTATTCAAAGGAATTTCTCTTGTATGTTGCTACATCCACTACTACCATTGGGATGGTTTTAGCATAGGAAGATCCCAACAGTCAATATCACGTGATATATTATGCCAGTAAGAATCTTATTGATTCTGAAACCCGAATTTCATGTGTGGAGAAGTTAACATTGGCTACTATCATTGCTGTTCATAAATTTCATCATTACATCCTGCTTCGCACTACCACGGTACTTGTAGATCATAATCCTATGTACTACATCTTGACTTGTCAGGTGCTAGGGGCAAAATATTCCCGTTGGATTACCATCCTACAGGAATTCTACCTTGAGTTTTCCAAGGTCACTTTAAATAAATCCTTGGTCTTTGCAGAGCTAATGTGTGACCTTCCCTGTGCTTTGATGGATATTGATCCCAGTGATTCATTTCCAAATGAATTCCTGTTCTTGATAAGAACAACTGACCCATGTTATGGATATTTAACCATTTATCGCGATTTCATCCCAATATATCATGTGACGATCGTTGCCGTATCCATCACCACACGAAGTACTACCTTATCTTAAATGATACATTGTATAGATGTGGTATCGATTCCATTCTATGACGATGCCTTACACATGAAGAGGATGAATAGATCCTTAATGATTGCCACTCTGGAGCATGTGGAGGTCATCTTTCTAGGATGGATATGGCCCATAAAATCTTTCGTGCTGGCTATATCTAGCCTTTAATCTTCAAATAATTTCACGAGGATATTAAAAAATCCCACCCTACAAACATTTCTATCTAAAAAAGCACACCCACCCTGCTCCTGTACACCCTATCATTGCAGTTGGCCCTTTTTCCAAATGGGGAATTGACTTTATGCATTGTAAACCTACCTCAGCTGGGGGGCATGATTATAGCATCGTAGCCATAGATTATTTCACAAAATGGGGTGAGGCTATGCATACGTATGCAGAGGATGGTAATACTACCACCCTATTCTTATTTAATCATGTGATAGCTAGGTTTGGAGTCCCACAATTTATTTTCATTGACGACAAATCACATTTCTGAAATCAGATGATGACTGAGTTGAGTACCAAGTTGGGTTTTTGCCATGAAAACTCAACACCTTACTATCCGCAGGCTAATGGTGAGGTCAAGGCCATTAAAAAAGTTTTAAAAAACCATGCTGCAGAGGATGGTTGGAGATCATAAATCCAACTGGCACCTGACTCTCTTTTCCATGCCTTGGGCTTACAGGACTTCAGTAAAAACAATGACTAGTTTCACACCATTCCAGTTATTTTACGGACTAGAAGATGTCCTTCCTATCCAATGCTAGATTACATCACTAAAACTTGGAGTAGAAATTATTCCAAACACTTCCAATGAGGAAGAGATATTTCTATACTTGACTAATCTTAACAAAACTAGAAGAGATGCCACTTTAGCTAATGAGGCACATAAGAAACGCATCAAGTCCTAGTACAATAATTATGTGCAGCCTCAGGTATTCAATGAAGGTAACCTAGTTCTAACCTATGATCAAAAACATGATAAACTAGGTAAAGGGAAGTTCGAGTCAATGTGGTATGCTCCCTTTTTCATCAGCAAATTAAGTTTTAGAGAAAGGAGCTTATGAGCTCATAGATTATGATGAGATACCCTTTGGGAAACCTTGCAATGGGTTGTACCTGAAGAGGTACTATGCTTAAATCATTTTTGTATGGTACCTTGTATATATGTATATTATTGACTTTTAGTGTGTTGTGTCTTGATTCAGTATGGTGTTGAGTTTAGCGTCCAAAATGTTTATACCATGTTTTGGTTATGCAGATCAGATGGCATTTTATGGCTTCACTGAACCTTGCTTTAGCTTCTTGGGTTCTCTATTCCCCGGATCATGACTTGAAAAGTTTAGGAGAGGTTTGTATTGGTCCTACTACCAACAACATAGTCGAGTATCAGGTGGTAATAGGTCTACTGACTAGGGTCGCATCTCGAGACATTTATGACTTGGTAGTGTTTATGGATTCACAATTAGTGGTTTGTCATCTAAATCATGTTTATACCATCAGAAACCTTGTGCTCCTGTGTTTATTTTGGAGAGTTCTTTTATTAGAAAGGTCATTCGAGTGTATTACTTACAAGCATGTCCCTAGGTCAGATAATATAGTTGTTGATTCATTAGCAAACTACATCCTAGAATGGTATATTTCCCATTCATAACTTGTAAAATAAACATGGTTCATTGTAAAATAAACTGTAAATGACACATAAAACTCATGTAGATATGATTTCCATTTGAGACATATAAACACCAGTAATAAGTATGTGTGTATATATATAAAGTGTTTTTACAAAAAATGTGGTCATGAGACCTCGTCTGAAGCACTGTGGCTTTCAGGAAATACAAAATCATACAAAAAAACCTAAAGCTAGTTATCTTTCAGTAGTACATCATGTAGTCCACTCTCTAGTGATGCTCATGATAGCACATGATAGTGCGTACTACGCTACGAAGAAGTCAGATGAAATGGCTTGGCACCCCTATAGTATGTCTCTAATACCTCATGGGGAGGTCATCTATCGTCGCATCAGGAATTTCAATAGTTAGCCACTCTAAGTTCTCCTCCAACTCAGTATGGTGATCATCACCCCTGTGAACAAATTGAGCCCCAACTCATCTATCCATAGGAGAAGATCCTCCAGGTCGTACACCACCAACATCTGTATGCAAACATTAGGTCTTATTACTACACATAAAAAACATAAAAACATGATCACCATTTTAGGGTTTTGTTTCTTACCAATACCCCCCACTGGAAACCAGGTGGTAGTGGTAGATTAGGGTCACCTCTGAAATTTGTCCCTGCGTAGGAATAATCCTCTATCATGAGGATCTGATCTTGTAGCCAATAGAAGAAAGAAGCCTCAAATTTCACCTTGGCTCTGCCACCACCTATACGAGCCATGACCTAAACCCACCTCAACATGCATGGGTATCCAGCCCTAAGCTCAATAAAGATCACTTGGGGTCTCATGAGAGGCACCCTCTCAAAGAATAAACAAGCTAAAAGTGATCCGAAACCGAACAACTTTAGCTCTCCCTACCAACATTTTGTCAGCTGATCTTTGAAGATAGGAAGAAGTACTTCTGCCCAGTTGTAAACCATAGGTGTCATAGCTTCCAGGGCATATAGCATATGTGTCTGGGATGGCTGATGAGATCCTTGGTTTCCATCCAACCTCTGCATGATGAACAAAACTGTACAAAGTGGCATATCCACCACAACACTAATTAGAATCTTCTTACTTGACATTTTCATGCCAAGTTGATAATGATGATTGATCAGCTCCTTAGTAGTCACATTCCCTCCTCGAGAACCAGTAAGAGAGATAGGGGCCCCTCGTCTAGACAACCCTATTAGGAAGTAGATGTCCTCTACCTCTATGGTCAAAACATGAATCCCTACCTCAAAATGTTGTTGCTTCAGGTTCCACATTTGTAGTATATATTCCAGCAAGTAGGGATGGGAAATCATGCTCAGGGTCCGAAAGAACTTTAGAAGGCGACAAACCCCTAGGGAAGCCGGACAAACTGCATCTCCTGCTGTAGCAGCGTCATCCAGGTCATGTTTTATTTCTTTCCAGATAACCATTTTCTGGTCCAACAAACCTTCCAAAAAAAATTCAAGAGCCATTTAGAAACATTTATCATCATTGAAATTTCTTTTAAACTTCTATCTTGGCCGGTCTATTAGTTTTTTATGCCCACGACCGGCACCACCTCTGTCCAGTTAAGACATAGCGGTGCCACTGCTAATGTAGAACTGAAGAAATGCAGTTTCTATCAAGCACCACATTTTTCGTAAGGGCTAGGAGCGTTGCCCGCATTTCTCATTTTAGGTTTGGCCTATGAGCTCAAAAAACCATGACAACTGAACATTGGAAACCATAAAAGGAAAGAGGATGGATTTAGATGTTACCTGGAACTGACAGTATGAAAAACATATGATGGATGCTCATGTAATCTTCAGCTAAATGTTTGGCTCCAAACTACCGAAAATGATCTCCAAGGTTGGTAAATAGTGAAATGAATTGTTTTTTACTATTTACTTAGACTTTTATAGCCTATTTTCAGGGTTTTTTATGTTTTAAAATAATTTTTATAGAAATTCCCTTTTATATAGTTAATTAATGTCGTTTTTCCGAATATTTTGGGAAACTAATGGTCGTTTAAATCTTGCAGGGACAAAAATAAGTGGTAAAGTCTATTGGGAAGTTCGTTTTTTACTTTTTCATACTTTTGAAAACGGAAAAATTCCTCGTGCATTCGTTTCTATACTTTGATCGCACCCTCAAAACCCACTATCAAAGTTTTGAGTCTTTTTCTGATTCTTTTCAGACTTGTAAAACTCTTCATCATGAAAAGAGACCTAATGGAGTCTCCTTTAAACTCTTTTCGAACTCCCTAAATATCAAAATATTGTCAAGTACTTGTATTCTTCATACTCATAAAAGTATTTAAAGAGTCGTCTCTTTGATGGTAGGTTATCTCTTTCTTGGTTCGGATGGATTATTTACGAAAAAGGAACACTCCAACCAATCATGACTAGAAGAGTTCTCTTGCGTATTATTTTACACTTTTTTGTGCCCTGGAGACTAAATCATATGAAAAAGGACCCTTTGGAGTCTTCTTTTGTCTTCGTTCAGACTCTCTAAATATGAATGATACTGAGTTAACTTTCATTGGACTCGTTAAACTAAACACTGAGAGACCCTTTTTCGGGAATGAACCCCTCCTTTCTCAGGTTTGTAAAATGTATGAGAATAGACTTGTCTTCAGATAAGCTACAATGTGTGTTTGTTACCCTATTTGGACTCATAAAAACGAAAAGAGGCACTCATCAATCGTGATGGGAAAATTAAGGGAAGGGAATCAATTCATTTTGGAAATAAAATGGAAGTTTGTCATCACCTTTGAACATGGAAATTGTCTGCATTTCATTCAGTCAATTGGGTAAATCAGCTTGTCTCTGAGTCGATCCACTTTCATGAGTCATGTCACTCCTTTGAGTCTTTCAAAGAATTTATTGTCTAATGCTATATTGTGTTCTGCCTTGTCGAGTCAATGCTGCCAAATATTTTGTCATGTCACCCGATGTTCAAAGGGAATTTAGAAGTTTACCTCTAGAGTTAAAACAACCTTTATGTCAGTATCTTTTGAGTCAGTCCGATGGTTAGATTATCTACAACATTCCCAAAAAAAATTCTAAGTTTCGTGTCTGTTATAGCTGATTTTACCACACATGGTGAATCACACTTTTATGGCCTTCCATGTCCCCCCGCAGACTCTTTAGACCCCATGGACCATTTTTGTGCCTTTGATGTTTCCAAGATAATCCTTAAAAACATGCAATAATTTCCATACACAACTTTTAATCCCTTTCTCGCATATAAATGTGGATTTGACCCTTAAACCCACGTACATCGAGATGTTTGCAAAAGGACAAATTCTTTTGGAGTTTTCCTTGATGTGGATCCAACTTACTTGTCTCCTATCCTTCCATATGCCTTGAGATCGCTCGGATTTGACCTTTCATTACCCCAATGAAGAGCTATATAAGGAACCCTTTGGATACATCAAAGGGGAGGAATTGAAGAGCAAGAAAACTATAGTCAATTGTAGTTGAAGATTATACTTGAGTATACATCCCTTTGTCCCTTGGAGCACTTTTGTGTTCTTCCCAATCTTTCCTTTTGCTTGTGAGCTTGCTATCGAGAGATGGAGGATTGAAGTGGTGGAGGCCCAAGTGGGGGACTCAGTTTCTCCAATTCACAAATGTGCTGACAGAGGTTGCCACTATTGTAATCTTTGTTTAATATTAATAGAAATATCTTTTCATGTCCAATAATGTATGTTTAAAAGAGTATTTGATCCATGGATGCTTTTAATTGTTTATATGTTATTTATTATGCTAGAGTATGCCTAACACAATCATATATAGCATGCTTGTCTTGTTTATTACATGTTGAGGAAGAAATTTATCAATTCAAGCTGGAGTTGGAAAGATCAAAGAGGTTCTACATGAACCATCCAGAATAAGGTACAAATTGAGATCATTTAGAGTTAGATATGTGGTTTCTCTTGCATTTAGGTGGGCCGACATGATTTAGTGCACTTCAAATGAACGGAAGAATAGAAATAGAGAGTGAGAGTCTCTCTATTTATCAATTGTACTACACATCACTCACTCAATCAAGTGTGGCGCATTAGTGAGGAAGGAAATACTGGGGCTAGATAGAAGAAGAAGACTACTGCTGTCGAGAGTGTATCTTACTGTTTTGGGGTCTTACATCTTGTGGTGATTCTATCTTTGAGGAAGTTTCAGGGTTTTCTCATATGGTTTCATCGATCAAAAACATTGTGTTGATTGTCTCTTGTGCTTGATTGTTGTACTTGTTATTCTCTCAGTAAAGATCCTAACATAATGCTAGCTTAAATGTTGAAAAACTAACATGGAATCAAAGCTAACCTGAGAAGAAGACACTGTGTAGCTGCGAGAACTAGGGCTTCCTAGTTTGTGGATCTTCCTCCAAATATTTTCAGCAAAAGTAAGGTGGAATTACTCTCCTCCCTAGGGCGCATCTTTCTATCGAAATGGAATTCAATTCTGAGGTTTTTCAGTTTTGGACCTGTCACTAGGGTCGAAAATTAGGGCTTTTTACAGAAGAGGAATTTTTTAGTAGGCCTAGGCCTGGATTGATCTCCTCCCCAAAATCAAAGTTAGGAACAAATTTGAAGGCATTTGGGTGGACAAAACTCCGGAAAAGAAAAACCCTAGTTTGCTCCTAAACCAGCTCTGCAGGATTTCAGCTCAAGTTTCAGATCCGACATCTTGAACCCGGTAAGATCTAAAATCTTTTGTGTTTCCATTTGAGGTTCTTATTTGAAGATGTCTCATCATACCAATCTTGATGAAAATCTTGAGGGGGCTGATAACTTCTGAGCCTGGAAGTATAGGATCTCCCTCGTCCTGGAAGAGAATGAATTAGACTCCTACATTCATGAGGATGTTCCAGTTCCAGAGGGAGATGAGGCAAAGGCCTTACATAATAATAATATGGTTATGGAAAAGAGGATCATTGCTGATTCTATTAAGGATCACCTTATCCGATAGGTGTCCTCTCTCAAGACACCTAAAGATATGTTTGATGCCCTAACCAAATTGTTTGAAGGAAAGAACATCAATCGGAAGATGACCCTGAGGAACCAATTGAAGAATGCGAAGATCCAGAATGCAGAAACTATCCAGTCTTACTTCACAAGGGTTTCTCAGATCAAGGAACAATTAGAAGTTGTTGATGAAGAAGTGGAAAATGCAGAGATTGTGATGACTACATTGAATGGCCTCCCTGGGACATGGGATGCTTTCATCCAAGGAATTTGTGCAAGGAAGAAGTTGGTCAAATTCAGCAGACTATGGGAAGAATTCTCTCAAGAAGAAGCTCGGATAGCAGCTCGAGAAGAGAAGATGGGAAGTGAAGACCAAGCTCTCATGGTACACTCCAAGACTCACTCCAAGTCAACAAGAAAGAAGTCTCATCGTTTCAGAGGTAAGCATTCTTACAAAGATAATACTAGAAGAGATGTATCTAGGATCATATGCTTTACTTGTGGTGAAGCAGGACACTATGCAAGGAATTGTCCTAACAAACAGAAGATAGTAAAGAAGAGCAGCAAAAGAAGACATCATGCTCATGTTGTAGAGGATGATGAACCATCCAGAAAGAGATCCAGATATGAGAGTGAAGATTCTTCAAGCGAGGATGAATATGTTCTGATATCAGCTCTCACAGGTAACATTACTCATGGAACTAATGATATGATCATAGACAGTGGGGCTTCCAAACATATGACGGGATTCAAGGAATCTTTTGTAAGATTGTCAGAACATGAATCACCTCACAAGGTGAAACTAGGATATGACTACCAATATCCAATAAAAGGTAGTGGGGAATCTTCATACAAGCTAGACTTTGGTAAGTCTCTAACAATGAAATAATTATTGTTTGTGCCAGGACTGAAGAAGAACCTTCTATCCATTTCAGCATTGGATGCAAAAGGAATGTGGGTGGCATTCATAGATGGTCAAGTCATCATGTGGCCAAAAGGAAAGACTATCGATGATGCGGTAGTGATTGGAGAACAAGAAGGAGGCTTGTACAAATTGAAGGGCCATCTAGAACAAGACTTGATCCAGGACACAGTAGAGCCAAATGGGCTTTGGCATAGAAGGATTGCACATGTGCATTACAGAGCACTACCTATTGCAAGTAAAGATGTCGAAGGTCTTTTAGAAATTCAAGCAAAACATGATGGGGTCTGCAAAGGATGTGCGAAAGGAAAGAATACAAAGAAGACATTTCCAAGCAGCGAAAGCAAAGCCAAAAGCTTTCTAGAAGTCATCCACTCCGATGTATGCGGTCCTATGTCATCAAACTCACTTAGCAGGTATGCATACTATGTTTCTTTTATTGATGATTTTTCTAGAAAGACATGGATTTACTTTATGAAGAACAAAGATGAAGTATTTAGCAAGTTCAAGGAATTCAAAGCCTTGATCGAAAATAATACTGAAAAGAAGATAAATACCATTCGATCAGATAATGGTGGAGAATTCACTTCAAATGAATTCAAGGAGCTATGCAAAGAATCAGGGATTAAGAGGGAGTTGTCCACTCCTTATAATCCACAACAGAATGGGATTGCAGAACGGAAGAATAGAACTATCATGGAAGCTGCAAGAGCTATGCTTCATGATCAAGATCTACCTATGCATATTTGGGCTAAAGCTTCCAGAACAGCGGTGTATGTACAGAACCGTACTCCACATAGAGTACTCAAGAACAAGACTCCTGAAGAAGTCTTCTCCGGAAAGAAACCAGAAGTCATCCATCTCAGAATATTTGGTTGTCCCATGTACATACACATTCCAAAAGAGAAGAGAACAAAATTAGATCCTTCAGGAAAGAAGGGCATATTTGTGGGATACTCTGAAAGCTCGAAGGCTTACAGAATCTACTTCCAAGGATACAAGAAGATTGACATCAGCAGGGATGTGACATTTGATGAAGGCACAGCTTACAACAAATCCAGAAAGAGACCTGCTGAAGAACCTGAAGAAGCGGAAGCAGAAGTACCCAGAATTCATGATACAATCATGAACAAAGAAGCTCAACAAGAATATCGAGAGTTCAAGGAACCACAAATACATGTAGATCCACCTCTGGAGAAGAATCCTCATAAGAGGAAACCTGCTTGGGTACATGAACTTATCCAAGGTGCAGAAAGATATGGGGCTCTAGAAGAGAATCACAGAGAAAGAAAGAGAACCAGATCAAATTCCGGGTATGTAGCTTTACTATGTGATTTCATTGATAAAGAACCT
The DNA here is from genome assembly GCA_001517045.1 of Pseudotsuga menziesii. Lineage (NCBI taxonomy): Eukaryota > Viridiplantae > Streptophyta > Pinopsida > Pinales > Pinaceae > Pseudotsuga > Pseudotsuga menziesii. The sequence continues at coordinate 138,914 of LPNX011198330.1, forward strand.
TCCAGTTATGAAGAAGCGGCAGAACATAAAGAATGGAAGGATGATATGATTGAAGAATATCAATCGATCATGAAGAATGATGTTTGGGATGTTGTCCCAAGACCAAAAGGGAAGTCAGTTGTCACTTCCAAATGGATCTACAAGATCAAGCATGCTGTAGACGGTAGCATTGAAAAGTATAAGGCAAGATTTGTAGCTCAAGGATTCTATCAAAAAGAGGGAATAGACTATGAAGAGACCTTTGCGCTTGTAGCCAGATACACTTCCATCAGATCAGTACTTGCTCTGGCTGTAGTGATGAAATGGAAGATACACCAGATGGATGTCAAGACTGCCTTCTTGAATGGTGTAGTAGAAGAGGAAGTGTATGTAGAAAAACCACTCGGATTTGAGACACATAACAGAGAGTCTCATGTATGTAGATTGAAGAAATCCCTATATGGTTTGAAACAGGCACCTAGGACCTGGTACGACAGGATTGATAGCTTTCTATCCAGTTTGGGCTTTACCAAGAGTAAAGCAGATTCCAACCTTTAATACAAGGTTGAAGATGGCAACCCAGTGATGCTCCTACTGTATGTAGATGATCTATTTGTGACAGGTACAGATGGGTTGATTGATGATACAAAGAGAAATCTTGCTGCTGAGTACGAGATGAAGGACTTGGGGATGATGCATTACTTTCTAGGTATGGAGGTGTGGTAGAGTACAGATGGGATCTTCCTTGGACAAGGGAAGTATGCAGTAGAGATCCTGAAGAGGTTTGGGATGATGGACTAAAAGACTATGGCCACACCTATGGAATCGAACCTGAAGCTATTGAGTGATGCTTCATCAGAGACAATTGATGCTATGATGTATCATCAGATGATTGGGTCATTGATGTACCTGATGAACACGAGACCAGACATTTGCTTTGCCATGAACACCTTGAGCTAGTACTTGACAGATCCGAGGAGTGTTCACTTGACAGCTGCAAAGCATATTCTGAGGTACCTGAAGGGTACACTTGATTATGGACTCAAGTACGATGTGAATCAGAAGATTAACCTAGAGGTTTATGTTGATTCAGATTGGGCAGGAAGTGCCATCGATAGGAAGAGTACTTCAGGGTGTTGCTTCAGTATGGGGTCAGGTGTGATCTCTTGGTTTAGCAGGAAGAAATCCTGTGTGGCACTGAGTACAGTTGAAGCAGAGTATGTCGCAGCTTGTTCAGCTAGTTGTGAGGCAGTATGGATGCAGAAGCTACTGTCTGATATATTTGATCTCCAATTGGATGCTACTTGTATACATTGTGACAACTATATTTGTGTGAAGTTGTCAGAGAATCTAGTGTTCCATGACCAGTCAAAGCATATCGAGATCAAGTATCACTATATCAGGGATATGGTACAGAGAGGAGCAGTGAAGCTCCAGTATGTTGCGACGGAGGAACAGATAGCTGATGTATTGACGAAGCCATTGGCTAGGCTAAATTTCGAGTACTTCAGAGAGAGACTTGGTGTTCTCCATATCGAGGTTCCTTCTAAGAGAAAGTGATGAGACCCATGGCCATTCTGACATGGTGAGAGGATTGGTTCCTTCCATGGTCAGATGTAAGGGCTGAGCCATTCTGTCATGGTGAGAGGATTTGGTTCCTTCCATGTCAGATATGAGTGCTGACTACCATTCTAGGAATGGAGGCACTTGGTCAGTTACCAGGAACACTCAGTATGGGACTGAGAGAGCCATTCTGACAAGCAGGTCAGATGTAAGGGCTGAGCCATTCTATTCATGGCTAAAGGACTAAGTTTCTCCCATGGAATATGTGAGTGCTGGCCATTCTATTGAGTAGGACAGATGTAAAGGAAACGACCACTCTCCAAGAGAGTGGAGGCACCTAGTCAGTTACTAGGTAGCTCAGTCAGGGACTGGGGGCCATTCTGACGAGGATGTAGGATTCAGTTCCTACCAGGTCAGATGTGAGTGCACAAAATATTTCATCATTTTGGTGGATGTGGTTCCAACCTGGGTGAAAAGAACAAAGTTCTTTCATCATTGTGGCGGATGTGGTTTCATCCTGGTTGAAAGTATTCCATCATTGTGGCAAATGTGGTTCTAGCCTGGGTGAAACGAACAAGGTTCTTTCATCATTGTTGCAGACATGGTTCCAGCCTGGATGGATGTGATGCCATTCTGACGAGTAGGTCATATATAAGTGTAGAGCCATTTCACAGATGATAGTTGATGTGCCTATCATGCTGGTGAATGTGAGTGCTGGGCCTTTCTGATGTGATTGTAGTTTACTACATGATCATATGTGAGTGTTGGGCGTGCCTTTCTGATGAGCAGGTCAAATGTAAGTGCTGGGCGAAGACCTACCTGGTGGCTAGGCCTACAACCAGCATGAAAAAGGGATGGCTCTGTAGAACTTCCTATGACGAGATAGTACACACATGATGATGACCAGAGATGATCTAGATCGATCTATGATCCAGATCCAGTTATGATGACTCTAAGAGATCCAGATCGAGTGATGATCCAGATCCAGCAGTGATGATCCAGATCGAGAGATGATCTGGATCCAGACATAGATCGAGTGATGATCCAGATCCAGTGATGATGTTCTATGATGATCCAGATCGAGAGATGATCCAGATCCGAAGATGAAGATGACTTGAAGATGAATATGAATTGAAGACGAAGATGATCTAGTGATACAGAGAAGAAGACCAGCGCTGAAAATTGTGTCGAAAGAATACCTTCCTAGTTAAGAGGGAGTGTTGATGTATTTGTAACTTCGGAATGTATTCTTCTATGTATCTTATATATTGTAACCCGATGTTTATTTTGGGATGTTTCTATTATGTATTTGAGTCATGTTGTCATGCCCCGATGTTTCGATCAGGAGGATTAATAATGTAAACAAGTCTTGTCAAGTCATTGTGTAAGTCCCCATAGTTTTGGGGCACTAGGGTTATTATACACTAATTAAGGTGTAGGCTCTAGTAAGTAATTGTTAGGTGGGCCGACATGATTTAGTGCACTTCAAGTGAACAGAAGAATATAAATAGAAAGTGAGAGTCTCTCTATTTATCACTTGTACTAGACATCACTCACTCACTCAAGTGTGGTGCATTAGTGAGGAAGGAAATATTGGGGATAGACAGAAGAAGAAGACTACTGCTGTCGGGAGTGTATCTTACTGTTTTTGGGTCTTACATATTGTGGTGATTCTATCTTTGAGGAAGTTGCGAGGTTTTCTCCATTTATGGTTTCCCCGATCAAAAACATTGTGTTCATTGTCTCTTGTGCTTGATTGTTGTACTTGTTATTTTCTCAGTAAAGATCCTAACATAATGCTAGCTTAGATGTTGAAAAACTATCAATTTCTCTCCATAACAAAATTGCTGACTTCACTGGGGAGTTCCTAGTAATTGTCCTTTGGGGGTTTTTATTGGCATTTAATGTTCTTGAATTGCTCTAATTTCTCTGTTTCTGAGTCGGGTCTAGGGGCATGTTTTCCTGGAAGTGTCTGATAGGTGTGAATTTTGTCTCAACTTATCTGTTTGCCTTCATTTTGATCTCTTTTTCTTCCTGTATGCGATTTTTTGCTTCACAGTCGTGTGTACATGCGGTTTTGACTAAGATATCCACATACATACATGCGTTTTCTGCACACAGTCGCGTATGCCCTAAGTTTTACCTTTTAGAGGAAGATTGAGTGTTACTAGGTGAGTTTTGATGATTGCTGAGTCTCCTTTGATGCTTCTAGAGTCTTTATACACCTCTATTTCTTACTAGAGATGCCTTTTAGGGTAACTTGTTTTTTAAGAATGTTCTTGTCGTTGCATTTTTTATTTTTTGTTTTGGTATTAGTGCATTAGGTCTCTTTTACCTTAGTGCTTTGCATCAGTGCTGTTTGATTGTTATTGTAGAGTTTGGGGGTGATAGAGTCATTCTTTTGTTTTATTATCTCATTTTTATTCAAAAAATCCAAAAATATTTGCTTATTTTACATCATTATGCATCATTGCACGTTGCATTTTGCATGGTACTTGCACTAGGTTTGCTTAGAAAAGTATTAGTCAGGCTTTCATATAGGAATGATTGCCTTTGTCATTTGAAGAAAATTTTGCATTTCACGTAGTAGCATGCCCTATTTTTCATTCGACACAATGCATTTGCATTGATTGTTAGGTGTGCATTTTGCTTAATGTTGCATCATAAAACCATTAGTTGCACGGTCATCTACCTTTTTTTATTAATAAAGCCAAATAAAATCAATGCTTAATTAAAATGGATTACACTATTTTCTTTGATAGGGTACACCAACAAGATTAGGTTGTAGGGTCTTGGAATAGTTCATTGTGAGTAAATTCTTCAAGACCACTAAACAACATGTATGTGTCTGTCCAGGTGAGAGTGTGAAATTCCTTGGTATAATTAGTGTTTCTCAGGATCCTCCTCTTATAAGGTAGTTAAGCATGAGGCAGTGTGAGCGATTATTGATTGGGATGACCCCTAGTCATAATTGAGTAGCATCAAATATATTTACAAGATTGTATTCGTATTTGGGGGCTCTTTCGAGAGTTTCGAGCTTTGCTACCCTGCCCATACGGTCAATCTCGCCCGCGAATCTCCGACTGAGCATTGATTATATTAAGGTGACCTTAGTTTCCTTTCCTAGGTTATCGAGGGGGTACTTTGTAGGTGTCCCGACCAGGTTAGGGTCGGACAACACAGTCGTTATATGCGTTGAATATGAGGGCCACAATAATTGGTTATGAACCTCTGCTTGTTGTGTATGGGAGTCTCAATCCTCTCCTAGGCGAGACATACCTGCTTCATTCGGGAGCTCACATATCCTACCCTTTTTTTCTTGTGATTGGCCTTAGATTATATAGGTGTATGCTTTGTGCACACTAGCTTGCTTAGGGTTTGCATAATTAGAAGAGTCTTTTTCATTTTTTGAGTCATTGTGGATTCGGGTGCGACACTTTTCCATTCTTGTCGTTAAGCAGGACTTCCACCTTCTACATCTCCTCCTCCTTTGGGAGAGAGAAATAGATAGTCTAGGAAGACCACTTCTCACATTGATTCACACATGATGGGAGATCATGAAGATGAAATTCCTAAGTTGCCTTCTCCACCTCACGAGGTTGGGGAAGAATATCCTACTCCTACATATGATCCTTCACCTTATATACCTACACACTCTGGGTATGATCCCTCATTCACAGGTCATCGGTATTGGTTTCTAGGTGACGAGACTCATCATGAACTTGCAAGCACTAGTTATGACATGTCTGGTATTTCTGCACATGTTTTGGTATAGCATGTCGAGTCAGAGTTTGAACCTAACACTATGCCTGGGGGAATTCCTAGTCATTTCCATGTGGAAAGGTTTGGGAACATGAGTCACATTTCACCCTCCATCCCAGCATTGGAGGTCACATCACATGTTCGTCCTAGACCTGGTGTTAGTAGTCCTATTCGGATACCAAAACCAAGACGAGTGACTGTAGGGAATACCACTTACATTGTTTCACATGTCCCTTCGTCCTCTATTCCTATTTCTTCAAATGCTATTCCTCCCCCTCATTCACATGGTCCTTCAGGCCAAAATTTTGCTATGAGTCATGTTCGTACTGCTGCTACTTGCGTAGTCGTGTCTTAGAATCAAGTACCTCCTGTTGTCTCGGGAGGTCGTATTACTACTTTTGGAGGTCATATTCCTACTTCTGGAGGTTATATTCCTACTTATGGAGTTTCTCATGAGACATCTCATGGGACATCTTATGGACCATATTATGGACCGCAGTATGCACAGAGTTATTCACCTTATGGGTACGGGTATCAACAACCCGTTTACTCTCTGAATTATGGATTTGTGGCCCCAAATAGTCAAGGTACACCACATTATGGTGCTTCCATGCAACCCTACATGCCTTAAATGGGAGGAGGATACTATGGCCATGGCCATGGTGGTTACGGTAATCAGTCCTATGTGAACCAAAATTATTAGGGAGCATGTCATCTACCTGCTCAACCTAGGTTCCCTTTCCTCGCAATGTTAAATTTGCTTCACTTGTCGAGACTAACGAACGATCCGATATCTTATGACCTGGCTTGGCCGGATGTCCCTATGAAGCTTCCTTTGGATGTTCCCAAATTTGAGGGCAAGCCAGGAGAAGATCCTAGTGAACATGTTACTACATTTCACCTTTGGTGCTCTTCTAATTCCTTACATGAAGATTCGATCCGTTTAAGTTTGTTTCAATGCACCCTTATCGTGCCTGCAACGAAATGGGATATAGAGCTACCTAGGGGGGAATTCACTTTGTTCAATGATGTAGCTATAACATTTCTCAACCACTTCCAGCTACCAGCACAATACGATGTTGGTACAGAACTCTTGTCGACATTTCAACAAGATAAAGACATTCATATCTCGGACCATATCCAAGAGTGGCGTAGATGAAAGAGATTGATTAAATCCTTCATACCGTCAGAGTTTCTCCTCAAGTGGTTCCTTAAATAATTACTACCTTATTTAGTGAAGGATGTTTCTACATTCGGAGTTTAGAATGAGGAACAAGCCATCTTTAGGGTGCAGGAATTGGAATTGATTTATGCTCAATCTGGTTTGTTATATGAGATCATTCCTAATGCTCCACATTCTAGTTTCGATCCTAAGTTCAAACTTGGACCACATACCCATGGCGTTGTTGGTTGTACGAGTACCAAACCTGCAAGTTCGGTTGTGAAATAGGTTAGTAAATTATCTATCAACCAATCTGCCTTGAGACAAGCCATGGCTTTGTCTCAACCCACCCAAATGGAGAATGTGCTTTCGATGCAATGGTTGGACCAGAAGGGTAACCAGAAACCCAGAAGGAATAAGAAGAAGGGTAAAAACAATCGTAAGGGTGAGAATAGGAATGAAAATGCCATTTCTAATGACAAGAATGCTTGAAATGATGGGGGGACAAGCAGCCTAAACATAAGGTTAAGTTTCCTTGCAAGTTGTGTAAGGATGACCACCTCACTCACTTGTGCCCTCGAATAGAAGAAGCCTCAAGGTTCATAGCGTAGGGCCCAAATGTGCTAACCAACCCTTTACCCCATAATCAAAACATAAACTCGAGGACCCATTGTTATTCTAGTGGAGATCAAGATCCACCAGAAGCTAGTAGTGGTCATGGTTTCATCAATATGGTGCGTGCTGTAAAGGTTGTGACTCGTGCGAAGGACTATGGTTCATCACAACCAGACCTTGGAAAGGAACTTGCTCCACTTGAGAGTCCTTTGCGTATTGAAAACCCTATGGATAAACCTGAAGTTGCACTTTGCATTCCTAAGGGATTCCTTAAGAATTTGGGGCACAATCCTAATGCCTGAGCTACCCAGAACTATTCTGTTGTCGAGGATTTGGGCCACACTCCTTGTGCGATGTCTGCACTCGAAGTACTTTAGAGTTGTCCTTCACAAAGGAAGGCTTTTCTTTATACTCTTGGTGTTAACAATGATGACTCTTCCTTTGTCATCAAATTTGAAGCCGCGGGACTACAGCCTCGCTTGCCTTATTATGTGTCTCTCTTGATTCATGTAGAATGTCTTAACATGACCATCTAACGCACTGTGATTGATGAAGGTGTTGCTACTTTCGTGGTGTCTTTGGTGTGTTGGAAGGGTTTGGGTTCCCTCGATTTGTCTAAATTTGCTACCAGGTTGACTACTTTTGATAATAGATCATTTCGGCTGCATGACATTCTTCCTTCTCTTAAGGTCCATTTCAGAGGAAAGGCCGTCATGATCGAGGTCGAGGTGGTTGATGTGCCCCTTGATTACAATTTGTTACTAGGTAGGAATTGGATGTATAGTATGCAAGCCGTGGCTTCTTCTCTATTTCAAGTTGTATGCTTTCCGTTTAATGGGAAGATAGTTATGCTTGATCAAATCTCATTCAAGAATCTGTGTGTTACCGCATCTTCAGGAGCTTCTGTCTCGATTGTCGTGCACTCTAATCCAACAACCAGGAGTGTAGGTGTTGGCATGTATCCATCCCTTATGGGATCCTTTATTTGTCCTGCACCTGTTCTTATGATCGAGTCTAGTTCCAGTGAGGCTTCATCATCATTGCGTTTGGTGTCTTTTCACACTACTGATATGGATGATCCTTGTATTCTTCCTACACATGTGAGCCTATCAAAACAGACATGCCATTTCCTGCAGTAATGATAGCATATCAAGCGAACCTTAAATGTGTTGTAGAGCCTAGTCCTTCCTCTTCGCATATGGATGAGGAGGACCCATATGTGCTGCTTACATGGGTAGTTGAGTCTTCTCACGTGCATGACTTCTTTGATAATGTTTTTACATCAGATGAATCTATTATTGAGTCTATGTCTGGTGTTGAGCCACCTTGGGAAGAGTTAATGTCTGGGGTTGAGCCACCTTGGGAAGAGTTGCATCATAGATCTTACTGTTATCTCTAGGGTTGTTCCTAGTGTGTCTTTTCAAATTTTGGATTTGCATTGGTTTTTCTTGTTTTAAATTTCAATTGGTTTTGTGTTTTATTATTGATTGTTAGCCCTTATGTTTCCCTTAGGTACCTTAAATCATTAAAAGTTCTATTCAGTAACTAAAAACCTATGTATGTGCAAAGGATTATGTTTTACATGGCAGATTTTTACAAACTGGCAGCATATTCCCAAACTGGCAGCAATTTGAGAGCGTGCAGTATATGGAGTTTTGATGGTATAATATATTATATGGCGTGTTTTCGAAAGGTTTATGGTTTATGTTATGATATTTTGATTAAGATAAACCTTTCTCATAGTATTGAACATATGTTTTGAGCATGAACATTCGGCATTTTTATGATTTAATGTTATGTACCATGGAATGATGAGTCAATACGGTAGCATAATAAAAGGATACAGGTGGTGTCTTTTCACAATGGAACCGTTCATGCAATAAATGCTGATGGGTTATCGTGGCAAAAACAGCTAGATACTCAGTTTTCCCCAATTTGTGTTTTATTTGGCTGCTGAAAAGAAGTATGAGAGAGCTGGTTTTGCTCACTGTTCACCTTCACGAGTTGTGTTATATCATGTTCAGGAAATATTGGTTTGAGTTCGAACCTTAGAGTTTGCAGGGTTAAGATGGGAGCATATCCATTTGTTTATTTGCATTTGCAGCAGTGCTGGGTTCGATTTACAGCGTGAAGATTCTACAGCACTATAAAATCTCTTGTACAGAATATACATTTTGAGGGATTTTTGATTAACAGAGTTTCCTGGGTAAGAGAAGCATTTTGTGAATATTCAGAGAATTAGGGTTGTTTTGCAAAACACTAGAGCGTGTAATTGCAGGGTTATAATGTATGGTATATATTTGTTACCTGCATTTTTAGTTTCAACATTGTATTGCTTCAACATCCAGCAATAGTATGAAATACTCTGTTCTTGATAATACTCTGTTCAAGGTTTCATAGGGTCTGCAAGGGTAATACTTATCACCAGTATTATTCAAAATTTCATCAAATTTTTTACTCTGGTTGTTTACAACGTTTTACCTCCAGCACAAGAAGAGCTGTATTCGCATTCCAGGTGTTAGCACAGAGCCATATGCAGAAAACTGCTTCTGTTTGTTGAAACATAAAGTTTTATTTCTCTACACAGGTTAAGTTGAAATCATTCTAGGGTTTCAAGATGTCAAAGGAGATTGAAGATGATGAACCAGAGCTGGTTGCAAAGAAAAATCCTGGAGGTTTTATATGCAGACTGAATCCTAGTAATACATAGTGGATTAAACAATTTCCATGATCTGCTAAATTGATCCAAAGATCAGGTTGGTTCAATTTCTGTGACAGGTTACAGGGATATCATTCTCAGTTAACAATGGCCTTCATTGAGCATTATGATGATTATAGAGTCCAGTTGCAGAGTTTAACTGTGAGAGTTAATGAAAACTCCATTGCTGAAGCAATCAATGTGCCAGCAGAAGGTGAGAGGTGGTTCAAGCAAAAGGAATTCAAAGAAGACTTCAGTGAATTTCTAGTCCTTGGTAATGAAAAGCTTGATTGGAAGAATGGTGTGCATGTCAATAGAATGAAACCAGCATGGAGAGTACCCTTGGAGGTTGTCCAGAACTACATTACCTGCGATGGAAGGTATGATAGAGTGTTAAAGTGTCATTTGAAGCTTTTACTGCATATGCATGGTGTTATACAACTAAATCTCCCTTTCTACCTTCTTAAGAGTCTTCAAAAGATGATTTTTAAGGTACAAAAACACCCATCACATACAGCTAGATCAATCTATCATCAAGGATTAATTAAACTGTTGGTTTTAACCCAGTTGGAAAAAGAAGGAAGGTCATGGATTTCTTTATTGGAAGAACTGGGTTTCAGTGAAAACCCTAATGAAAAGGGTAAGAAAATGATGGATGATTCCCATCAACAGATAATAAACCCTACAAAGGTAAATCAGAATGATAAGGATAAAGCAATAAATGTTGTTAATGAGCCTGTAAACCCTGAAACACCCTGCATACAAGAGGGTACATAAAAGTTAAGTGATATATTTAAAAGTATTGCATCTAAAAAGATAATTTGCAAACAGTTGTTTAAGAAAGATAAACCAAGGACTAAAATAGGGGAAATAACACAGGAAGGTGCTAAAGAAGTTGTTGTCATAGAGGATGCAGCCAGTGAAGGGACAATAAATACAGTAGAAGAAAAACATTATGAGAACATGGAAGAATTCATTGACATGCAGGGAGTGGCAGGTGCCATACCTGAAATATTTTGTACAGGTGAACAAAATAAACTTGATACAGGTTCAAAATTAAAAAGTCTGTCTGAAGAAAAAGATGGTATGAGAGAAGAAGATGTAGATGTTACTTTAGAGCTGGTTCAATGTCAAAGATCCCTTCAGACTTATAAAGAACAAACCAAATATTTGCAGGATATTAATGAAAAGCTACTGGTAGCAAATAAAAAGTTAAGAGAAGACATGGAGGAAAAGGAGGTAGAGTTTCAAAAGCTTTTGATGGTTTCCAGAAATATCCTTAAGGAGAAGCGTGCTATGCAGCAGCAGCTTGAGCATTTCAAAGCCCAGGAAAAGGAAAAGGACAAAGACATGGAATTGGCAAGACTTCAAAGGCGCTCCCAGGTGCTAAATGACTTGGCTACTTTAGCTGAAGCTTCTAGAAGCTTGTAGAGGTTTGAAAGTTGTTTTATTTTGAATTTGTAATATGATGTGTGACATCTGTAGGACACATGTAATGTAAATCATTTTGTAAGGGATTATTCCCACTTTTTAAGGAGGTCGATCCAAACTTATAGGATCTATTGTTAGTTTTAGATAGAATCTTTTTTGATACAAAAAGAACTCTCGAACTAGGGAGAAGAGGTTGGCTGTTTTGGGAGATATGTTGGAGCACTTGTAAATACCTCTGTATTTCATAAAATCCTTGCAACTTCAATTCACAGGTTTTAGTTTTTGAATGAATTTGATGTTGATTTGTTGCTGTACTTTATGAACTGTCTCTTTGATAAATATTTTGTGTACTTGGTCACTCACATTCCAATGCATGATTCTTGTTGTAAGTTGACAGTTATCTTTCCTTTACATAAACAGTAATAGTTTCATTTCATATTCAGGATCATAAAACCTTGATGTTGGACTTTGTCATTGCTTTTATGTTGTACAGAATTGGTTTCAATTCCTTGTAGCTCTCATTCCTACCAACTATTGCTTAAATACTCTGATTATCTTATACATACCTGTATTTACCCATGTGTCATATACCAGATTTGTTCATTGTAAAATGGTTTGTGAATATGTTGATTTTAATAGTCCTAAACTGTATAGAATTGTACAAATAAGTGACAGTAGCCTAGTGTCTGTAAGTATCTTTTTGCCCTGATTTAATACCAGCTTCATTCAATTTGAACATTATTCAAACTAAGATTTCCTTAAGCTTGGATCCTGTAGTCTAGGTCCAACTTTAGGGATAACATCTTCTGGCGCCGTTTCTGGGGACGGATAAAGGAAAGAATCTTCCCTGGGTGATCGACATTTTTGAAACTGATTTTGGTAGGGTGAACCGAATCAACAAAACCTGATATAGACTACATTCAAATCACCTTTTGAGCAGTTACAGTGGCTTCAAGGAAGATAGGGACTCGAGGAAATCCCTCATCTCCTCTAAATGCAGGGGTCTCAGATCCGGAAGAGTTATTAAGGGAGACTAGGAGAAATCTGGTTGCTACTTCATCAGAGAAATTTAAACTACCAGAAGCTTTAGAAATTATTGAATCTGCATCCTTTCCAAGTTTTTATCTAAATCCACAGTCAAAAAAAGAGCGTGAGGAATTAGATTTGTTATCTACCTCGCTGAATATTGAAAAGTTGCAGGTCTTTACAAATCCCTTAATACCAGAACAAGTTAAGCTTAAAGCATTAAAAACTCCTTCAATCCATTCTCATCTGCTTAAGACTGTCCCAGTAAACCAACCAAGTCCCAATACTGTGTCCTCCTCATCACAACAGTCAGGCAGTGTTTAGCCTAATACAAACCTTAGGATGGAAGCCCAACCACCAAATCAAATGGTTGCTATGATAGCAGCCAGATATGCCCCCCTTGTTTTGCCTCAGGTCCTTAGTGCTCTCCCAGGAGGAGACTATCAGAAATATATGCCAAGGTTTGATGCCCAGGGAGATGTTACTGCAGAACAACATTGGGATATGTTTATAGCCTTTACAGATAATCAAAACTATGAACATACTGATGTTTGGATGAGATTATTTGTCCAAAGTCTTGATGGTGAGGTTAGAACATGGTTCCGGAATTTACCAACAAATTCCATAGATGGTATTGATGCTTTACAAGAAGTATTTCTAAAACACTGGGGGGACACAAAAGACTTCATGTATTATCAAACAGAGTTTGAGTCTTTAAGGAGAAAAAAGGATGAAACTGTTGGAGAATTTACCAAAAGGTTTAACAAGGTATATAGCAAGATCCCAGCTCAAATAAAACCGACTGAGACATCAGCAATGTTTTCTTATGCAAACTCATTCAATTCTGAATTTTCTTTGTTGTTAAGGGAAAGAAAATCAGATTCACTGCAAAACATGCAAAATGCAGCGTTAGAAGTTGAATCAAACATTTTGGCTTCTAACAGATTAAAAGATGAAACAGAACACCACAGTATGGATAGAAAGGGGAAGAAAGCAATCAGTACGTCCAAGTAGGTAGGAAGGTCATCAGATGGCAGAATTGATGAAATGGGTAAACTTCTAAAACATTTGTCTGATAAAATTGACAGATTAGAAGTGGGAGGTAGAAATAGAAATCAAAACAGAACCTTCCCTGAAAATTAAAGAAATCCGAATCAATTTAGAAGACCTTTTGCCCCTAGATTTTTCCCAAGAGAAAGAAGAAATAATGATATACAAAGGGAAAGACAAGAAAACGAAGAACAAAAAATTCAACCCCCTTTTCAAAACAATAATCTCCGAGGGGATGAATCATATGAATTTGATGAAGGAGATTTGGATGAACTGGAAGATGAAGAACAGAATACTGGTCAGTTTGATGATGATGCTCCTTCACATTTTGTAACTCGAGCTGATTATTAGTATGCCACGGAATTACAGCAGTATGAAGAAGATGCTTATCAAATGTCCATGCTAGAGGTATGTCAGCAGCTGCCACAAAAATCATATGGCTTGAGGTCAGGTGTGAAACCTGCAGCACAAACCAAGAAGCTGGTGAAAGCTTCTTCTTTAAAACAAAATTCACCTGTAAACCAAAAACAAACTCTAAAACAGAAAAAGGATGAAGATATGAGCCCAGAAGAGAGTAATAAGTCTATTGGTGGCTTTAATTTTGAACATGAAATTAACAAGGTAAAGATCCCTGTGCCTTTGACTGAGCTGATTAAAAGTAAAATTTACAGGGAGGAAACCTTTAAAGCCTTTAGCAATGCAGTGAATCCTAGTCTAATTCCTTCTGACGAAATTAATTTGCAGGATGAAAATCCTACTATCATTGTAGGATCAAAAACCTTTGATCAACCGGATGACAATTCCGAATATCCTCCTCCATTTTATGTGACTTTTTCAGTACATGATCAATTGCTGCATAACTATTTACTGGATTCAGGTGCTTCACACAATCTTATGCCCAAAGCAGTCATGGATGCTTTAGGGCTGAGTGTAACAAAGCCTTATCATGATTTATATGCATTTGACTCCAGGGCAGTAAAATGTATTGGAGTGATCAAGGACTTGGTGGTAAATTTAACACAGGTACCCATGAAAAGTATATTGATGGATATTGTGGTTGCAGATATTTCTCCTAAGTTTGGCATGTTGTTATCTAGATCTTGGGCCAAAAAGGTGGGAGGAACTTTGCAGATGGACCTCTCGTATGCTACAATTCCAGTTTTTGGGGGTGAATTCAGAAGACTGTACAGGGAAGTGCAAATGGCATACTTGGTAAGTGACAGCAAACACCCTAATAATCACCCTATTTATTCAGTTGATGAAAACTTGGGTTCTTGTATGTTGCAATTGAATGATGAATCTGAAGGTGTTTTAAAGGTATAAAAAGATATCAAAATTCAGGAACAGAGAGAGGAACCTAATGGCTTGTGGAAAATGTATTTCGATGGTGCATCAAGTAAGGAAGGGGCAGGTGCAGGAGTGTTATTGATTTCAGCTGGAGGTGAGGCTATTTTCCTTATGTTTAAATTGGAATTAAAAACAACGAACAATACTACTGAATATGAGGCTCTGATCCTTGGATTAAGGGCAGCAAAAGACTTGGGAATTAAGGAGCTTGCTGTGTTTGGCGACTCTGAATTAATAATCCATCAAGTGAAAAGGGTGTACCAAGTAAAACAACAGTTGTTGAAAGTTTATAGGAATGAAGTCTGGGATCTAATTGAAAATTATTTCATAGCCTTTAATATCACCTTTGTCCTGAGAGAGTATAATGAAACAGCTGATTCTTTAGCCTTAGCAGCAGCTTACTTCAAAGTGCCAAAGGTCACTCATCTTAAATATCCAATTGATGTTAGATACAGACCTGCTGTCCCAGACAATATTAAACATTGGAAGGTTTTTAATGATGATCTAGAAATAAAAGAATTTTTGGAATTGGTTGGAGAATTTTCAGATGATATTGTTGAGCAGGAACATGATTCAGAATGGGCAGAAAATGAAGCCTGCATAAACAATTCAATTGCTGATCATAAAATTGTGGAGTTAAAGGGGAATTACATTCCTAAAGGACTTGTTCCTTTAGAAAGACTGTTTTCAAAAGATGATACACTAATGAAACCTACCCTACAGACTACTGAAGAAAATGTTATGGAGTATAACATTGGTTCTGAAAAGCAGCCTCAAATGATAAAACTGTCAAAATTGTTGTCAGATGATGAAAGAAGAAAATATCTAGCTTTGTTTAAAGAATATAAGGATATTTTTGCTTGGTCATATCAGGATTTAAAAACATATGACACCAGCATAATTCAGCATAAGACCCCTTTGAAGCCAAACACTAAACCTTTTAAACAGAAGCTTAGAAGGTTAAATCCAGCATTGTTGCCAGTGATTGAAAAAGAGGTTAAAAAATGGTTAGATGCAAAAATCATTGTGCCATTAAGATATTCGTCTTGGGTGGCTAATTTAGTCCCTGTACGGAATAAAAATGGAGAGATAAGATTATGTGTAGACTTCCATAACCTAAACAAATCTTTCCACAAAGATAATTATTCATTGCCAAAGATAGATCAGATTTTACAGAGGGTAGTGGGTGCACACAGGATTTCAATGATTGATGGATTTTCTGGTTATAACCAGATTGCAGTTCAGCCAGAAGACAGAGAGAAAACGGCCTTCACCACGCCATGGGGAACCTTTATGTATGATAAAATGCCTTTTGGGCTCATGAATGCAGGTGCCACTTTTCAGAGAGCTATGGATATAGCTTTTGTGGGTGAAAATGAAAAATTTGTAGTGATATACCAGGATGATATTACAGTGTTTTCTAAATCCAATGAAGAGCATCTTAAACACTTGAAACAAATTTTTGTCAAATGCAGGAAGTTTGGTCTATCACTCAATCCTAAAAAATCTCATTTTGCTCTGACAGAAGGCAAACTGTTAGGCCATATTGTCTCTGCTGAGGGAATAAAGATAGATCCAGACAGAGTCAAGGCTATTCTAAAAATCAGCATCCCCAGAAACAAAAAAGAAATTCAATCCTTTGTTGGAAAAATCAACTTCTTAAGATGGTTTATTCCAAATTTTGCAGAGATAATAAAACATATCACTCAAACGCTTAAAAAGGACAGCGAGGTTAAATGGTCTAAACAAGCTAAACAGGCATTTGAAAACATAAAACAAGCATTGATAGAAGCTCCTGTTTTGATGGCTCCTGATTACACAAAAGATTTTGCCATATTTTCTTTTGCATCGGAGGATACTATTGCTGCTGTATTGTTGCAAAAGAATTCTGATAATTTGGAATAGCCCATATCATTCTTCAGCAAAACATTAAGGGATTCTGAGCTGAAGTATAATATAATGGAAAAGCAGGCCTATGCCTTAGTTAAGGCTCTGAAATTCTTTAGAATATATGTTTTACATTCTAAAGTTGTGGCATATGTCCGAAATGCAGCAGTTAAGGAAATTCTGGCACAGCCTGACAGCGAAGGTAAGAGAGGCAGATGGATTGCCAAGGTCATGGAATATGACATAGAAATTAAGCCAACAAAATTGGTAAAAGGACAAGGCTTGGCTAAGCTTCTCACAGAGTCAAATTGACAGGTTTTGAACCTTCACATCATGGCAGAACAATCAGCACAGAGTCTGAGTACAGAGCATAGTAAAGAGCAGATTTATAACAGGTATGCTGATTCTGATTGGTATAAGGATGTGGTGTATTTTCTTTTGTATTTACAGTGCCCTCTTGAATTAAACAGAAGTGAATGCAGATACTTGAAACTAAAAGCAATGAAGTATGTGTTGAAGGATCAGATGTTGTATTGGAAGGACCCGGGAGGTATACTGTTGAAATGCTTGGAGAAATATGACATTGATGCTGTTATCGCAGAGTTGCATAGCGGAGTATGTGGAGGACATAAGTATTGGAAAGCAACTGCCTTCAAAATCTTGAGAGCAGGATACTACTGGCCTAGCTTGTTCTCAGATGTGTTTCAGCAGGTTAGATCATGTATTGAATGTCAGAAATTTGCAAGTAAGCAAAAGCTTCAATCCTTACCATTAAAGCCTATTTCTGTGAATGGTCCATTTCAGCAGTGGGGACTAGATTTTATTGGTGAAATTCATCCCCCATCTAGTGGACAGCATAAATGGATCTTGACTGCTACCGATTTCTTCACAAAATGGGTGGAAGCAATTCCAACAAGGAGAGCAACAGAACAGGTAATAATTACTTTCCTCCAAGAAAACATTCTGAGTAGGTTTGGATGCCCTAGAAAATTGCTCACTGATAATGCCCCTGCCTTCAAGTAAAAAAAGATGGTAAATTTTTGTCAGGAGAATAACATTAACCTTAAGCAATCTACACCATACTATCCCCAAGGCAATGGATTAGCAGAATCAAGCAACAAAAACATTGTAAGCAGTATTAAGAAAATGCTATTTGAGAATAAACGAAGTTGGGACAGCAAACTGAAGTTTGCTCTGTGGGCTGATAGGGTAACAATCAAGAAATCAACTGGAACATCCCCTTTCCAACTGGTTTATGGGACTGATGCTATTTTTCCTGTCCATTTAGTTAATCCAGTCATGAAGTTTGTGCAGGAAATTGAAGAAGAGCTAGATGATATCAGGAGGAGAATGTTTCAAATTGTGCAGTTGCAGCAAGAAAGAGAAGCCATCAAGGATATAGCTGAGAAACATCAGAAAAGAATGAAAGACAGTTTTGATAAAAGGGTTAAAAAATATTTGTTTACAGTTGGTGATCTGGTGCTCAGATGGGATGCCAAAAAAGATGAAAAGGGTAAGCACGGAAAATTTGATAACTTGTGGATAGGACCTTTTTCCATTATGAAGATCCTGGGAAATAATACCTTTGTCTTGCAAAATTTGAGAGGTGAAGAGATTATGGGTCCAGTCAATGGACGCTTCTTAAAACCTTTTTACACAGTCTAAAAGACAAAGTGTCACTGTACATAGTCATTGTATATATCATTGATTGCAAATAAGACTCCAGCCCAATGGATAAAGCACTGGTCAGCAAGTTCTCAAAGTCTCTAAAAAGAAACTTTGTCCCCAGACGGAGCCAGATGTTATCTCTAGGGTTGTTCCTAGTGTGTCTTTTCAAATTTTGGATTTGCATTGGTTTTTCTTGTTTTAAATTTCATTTGGTTTTGTGTTTTATTATTGATTGTTAGCCCTTATGTTTCCCTTAGGTACCTTAAATCATTAAAAGTTCTATTCAGTAACTAAAAACCTATGTATGTGCAAAGGATTATGTTTTACATGGCAGATTTTTACAAACTGGCAGCATATTCCCAAACTGGCAGCAATTTGAGAGCGTGCAGCATATGGAGTTTTGATGGTATAATATATTATATGGCGTGTTTTGAAAGGTTTATGGTTTATGTTATGATATTTTTGATTAAGATAAACCTTTCTCATAGTATTGAACATATGTTTTGAGCATGAACATTCGGCATTTTTATGATTTAATGTTCTTTACCATGGAATGATGAGTCAATATGGTAGCATAATAAAAGGATACAGGTGGTGTCTTTTCACAATGGAACCATTCATGCAATAAATGCTGATGGGTTATCGTGGCAAAAACAACTAGATACTCAGTTTTCCCCAATTCGTGTTTTATTTGGCTGCTGAAAAGAAGTATGAGAGCGCTGGTTTTGCTCACTGTTCACCTTCACGAGTTGTGTTATATCATGTTCAGGAAATCTTGGTTTGAGTTCGAACCTTAGAGTTTGTAGGGTTAAGATGGGAGTATATCCATTTGTTTATTTGCATTTTCAGCAGTGCTGGGTTCGATTTACAGCGTGAAGATTCTACAGCACTATAAAATCTCTTGTACAGAATATACATTTTGAGGGCTTTTTGATTAACAGAGTTTCCTGGGTAAGAGCAGCATTTTGTGAATATTCAGAGAATTAGGGTTGTTTTGCAAAACCCTAGAGCGTGTAATTGCAGGGTTATAATGTATGGTATATATTTGTTACCTGCATTTTTTAGTTTCAACATTGTATTGCTTCAACATCCAGCAATAGTATGAAATACTCTGTTCTTGATAATACTCTGTTCAAGGTTTCATAGGGTCTGCAAGGGTAAGACTTATCACCAGTCTGATTCAAAATTTCATCAGATTTGTTACTCTGGTTGTTTACAACGTTTTACCTCCAGCACAAGAAGAGCTGTATTCGCATTCCAGGTGTTAGCACAGAGCCATATGCAGAAAACTGCTTCTGTTTGTTGAAACATAAAGTTTTATTTCTCTACACAGGTTAAGTTGAAATCATTCTAGGGTTTCAAGATGTCAAAGGAGATTGAAGATGATGAACTGGAGCTGGTTGCAAAGAAAAATCCTGGAGGTTTTATATGTAGACTGGAGCCTAGTAATACATAGTGGATTAAACAATTTCCACGATCTGCTAAATTGATCCAAAGATCAGGTTGGTTCAATTTCTGTGACAGGTTACAGGGATATCATTCTCAGTTAACAATGGCCTTCATTGAGCATTATGATGATGATAGAGTCCAGTTGCAGAGTTTAACTGTGAGAGTTAATGAAAACTTCATTGCTGAAGCAATCAATGTGCCAGCAGAAGGTGAGAGGTGGTTCAAGCAAAAGGAATTCAAAGAAGACTTCAGTGAATTTCTAGTCCTTGGTAATGAAAATATTGATTGGAAGAATGGTGTGCATGTCAATAGGATGAAACCAACATGGAGAGTACCCTTGGAGGTTGTCCAGAACTACATTACCTGCGATGGAAGGTATGATCGAGTGTTAAAGTGTCATTTGAAGCTTTTACTGCATATGCATGGTGTTATACAACTAAATATCCCTTTCTAACTTCTTAAGAGTCTTCAAAAGATGATTTTTAAGGTACAAAAACACCCATCACATACAGCTAGATCAATCTATCATCAAGGATTAATTAAACTGTTGGTTTTAACCCAGTTGGAAAAAGAAGGAAGGTCATGGAGTTCTTTATTGGCAGAACTGGGTTTCAGTGAAAACCCTAAAGAAAAGGGTAAGAAAATGATGGATGATGCCCATCAACAGATAATAAACCCTATAGAGGTAAATCAGAATGATAAGGATAAAGCAATAAATGTTGTTAATGAGCCTGTAAACCCTGAAACACCCTGCATACAAGAGGGTACATAAAAGTTAAGTGATATATTTAAAAGTATTGCATCTAAAAAGATAATTTGCAACGAGTTGTTTAAGAAAGATAAACCAAGGACTAAAATAGGGGAAATAACACAGGAAGGTGCTAAAGAAGTTGTTGTCATAGAGGATGTAGCCAGTGAAGGGACAATAAATACAGTAGAAGAAAAACATTATGAGAACATGGAAGAATTCATTGACATGTAGGGAGTGGCAAGTGCCATACCTGAAATATTTTGTACAGGTGAACAAAATAAACTTGATGCAGGTTCAAAATTAAAAAGTCTGTCTGAAGAAAAAGATGGTATGAGAGAAGAAGATGTAGATGTTACTTCAAAGCTAGGTCAATGTCAGAGATCCCTTCAGACTTATAAAGAACAAACCAAATATTTGCAGGATATTAATGAAAAGCTACTGGTAGCAAATAAAAGGTTAAAAGAAGACATGGAGGAAAAGGAGGCAGAGTTTCAAAAGATTTTGATGGTTTCCAGAAATATCCTTAAGGAGAAGCGAGCTATGCAGCAGCAGCTTGAGCATTTCAAAGCCCAGGAAAAGGAAAAGGACAAAGACATGGAATTGGCAAGACTTCAAAGGCGCTCCCAGGTGCTAAATGACTTGGCTACTTTAGCTGAAGCTTCTAGAAGCTTGTAGAGGTTTGAAAGTTGTTTTATTTTGAATTTGTAATATGATGTGTGACATCTGTAGGACACATGTAATGTAAATCATTTTGTAAGGGATTATTCCCACTTTTGAAGGAGGTCGATCCAAACTTATAGCATCTATTGTTAGTTTTAGATAGAATCTTTTTTGATACAAAAAGAACTCTCGAACTAGGGAGAAGAGGTTGGTTGTTTTGGGAGATATGTTGGAGCACTTGTAAATACCTCTGTATTTCATAAAATCCTTGCAACTTCAATTCACAGGTTTTATTTTTTGAATGAATTTGATGTTGATTTGCTGCTGTACTTTATGAACTGTCTCTTTGATAAATATTTTGTGTACTTGGTCACTCACATTCCAATGCATGATTCTTGTTGTAAGTTGACAGTTATCTTTCCTTTACATAAACAGTAATAGTTTCATTTCATATTCAGGATCATAAAACCTTGATGTTGGACTTTGTCATTGCTTTTATGTTGTACAAAATTGGTTTCAATTCCTTGTATCTCTCATTCCTACCAACTATTGCTTAAATACTCTGATTATCTTATACATACCTGTATTTACCCATCTGTCATATACCAGATTTGTTCATTGTAAATTGTGTGTGAATATGTTGATTTTAATAGTCCTAAACTGTATAGAATTGTACAAATAAGTGACAGTAACCTAGTGTCTGTAAGTATCTTTTTGCCCTGATTTAATACCAGCTTCATTCAATTTGAACATTATTCAAACTAAGATTTCCTTAAGCTTGGATCCTGTAGTCTAGGTCCAAATTTAGGGATAACAGTTACTTTCTTCTCAAGCTTGACCATTTGGAGTGTGAAGAATTTACGAAGATTCTTAGTGAGAGAATTGGTAGTCCCATGGTTCCATTAAGCTCTCCTGGTCTGATGGCTGATGGAAACATGGAAAATATATCTCCTACCATTCCTGTCAATATCTCTCGTGATCCTAGAAAGATTGAGAATATCTTTATTGGGGAAGAATGTTCCTGTGGAAATTGAACCCATTGTTAGAACAATTACACTCACATCAATTGCTAATTACACATGTAAAATTACTCACAAAAGAGACTGAATATGGAGCTGAACACTAAAATGTATTGAATAAGTGTACAATAGCCAACCCTATGAAGTCATAGGCTTCCACAATAAATAATTACATGAGGGATTCAAATGAATTAATATGCCATTCGAATCTAGTCAAAAGCAAGCTTACTAAATATAAGAAAATCCCCCATAGGTGCATAAAGCAGTTTCCAAAACTGTCAAGGAGCTCATGAATTGGAAAAATCAATTAGGCAAGATAAAAGGTAATGGAAGGACAAATCATACATGCTTTTCATAGGAGAAAAGAGTGGAGGATGTGTAGGACAAAAAACAAGTTAACCTCACCTAGTCAAACTTTCCCAATTGCCTTAAACACTGAAAAAGCAGGCAATAAAGCAGAAAAAGCAGACATGCACTAGGGAGGCCAAGAATAAAGCAGATTTGATTCCAGGAGGTTTCCCAAGTGCTCCATGACTCAAAATTAGAAATTTTGACCACTATGGATGTGTAGATGACAACTTGCATAAGGTGGAATACGGAAACTAGGCAAATAAGACAAAAATAGATTAATTAATGTCTAAGGTAGCTAACTATGGGTTGATTATTCTAACACCCCCCCTTAAGTATGATTTATGAGTAATATATTAGAAAATTATAGGGCCTAGAAACAAGGCTTAGTCACCCTTTACATACTGCATGTCCATTTAACCAAAGAAAGAGGCAAAAACCTAGTGGGAAAATCCTCCCTTAAACATGGATTGTAAAACAAAATTTTGAAATCTTGTCATCACTCATGCTTCACAGCATGATCAGCAATCCCCAGTAGTGATTTGAGATTGCTAAATGTCTTCTCACAAAATGCTTTGTTGAAGATATCAGCTACTTGTTCTGAAGATGAACAGAAGAGTAGGTGAATGGTGCCATCATGCACAAGCTCTCTGATGTAGTGCATATGGATCTCAATGTGTTTGGTTCTCTACTTCTGAACTAGATCATTGCAGATTTGAATGGTTCTCTGATTATCATAGTAGATAGTAGTTGATTATTCTGATTCGAAGCCACACTCTCCAAGTAACCCCTGCAACCATAAAAATTGAGTTGCTGCATTTACAACTCCTCTGTACTTTGCTTCAGTAGATGAGAGTGCAATGGCACTCTGTTTCTTGCTTGACCAGCTGATTTGACCTTATACAAGCATGAACACATATCATAATGTTGACTTTCAATCTGTGCTATCACCTTCCCAATCACTGTCAGTAAACCCAATCAAATCAAGATCAGATTTAGCTTTATAGAAGATCCCATGTGTCCTTGTTCCATGAACAAAGTTAAGGATCCTTTTGGCTACTTTCCAATGGATCTCACGAGGCTGATCCATGTATCTAGAAGCCACACTTAATACATAAGAAATATCAGGTCTATTATGTGTAAGATACAACAAACATCCAATCAATTGCCTATACAGTGTATTGTTTACCATAGGTGAAGAATCAGCTTCTTCAAGCATCACTCCTGAAAGGAAAGGAGTCTTGCTTGGATTGCAATCCTTCATTTTGAATTTGTTCAGCAAATACAAGGCATACTTGGACTGGTGCACCTTGATTCCAGCTTTGGTTTGAGCAATCTCAAGCCCCAAGAATTAGCTCAATAGCCCCAAATTTGTCATGGAGAAGGCTTGGTTCATTGCACCCTTCAAGGAAGCAATTTCAACCTTTGAGCTTCCTGTAATGAGAAGGTCATCAACATATAAAACAATGATCATTAATGAACCATTAATCAACTTCAAATATACATTTGGATCTGATTTGCATCAAACAAAATTCAGTGATAACAGAAAGCTATCAATCTTGGCATACCAAGCCCTGGGGGCTTGCTTAAGCCCATACAATGACTTCTTTAGCCTGCACACAAGAGATGGGTAAGTAGCAAATCCATGAGGCTACTACATGTATATCTCTTCAGTGAGATATCCATTTATGAAGGCACACTTTACATCCATGTGATGTACCTCCCATTTCTTTGAAGCTACAATGGCTAAGGCTAGCCTGATGGAGTCCATCTTTGCCACGGGTGTAAAGGTCTCATTGTAATATATGCCATGAACATGTGAGTAGCCATTTGCTACCAATATGGCCTTGTACTTTAGAGGTGAACCATAAGAAGCAAATTTGGTCTTGTACACCCACTTACACTGAACTAGCTTCCTCCTTGGGGAAAGATCAACCAACTCCCAAGTGTTGCTCTTCTGGAGTGAGATGAACTCTTACTTCATGGATGCTTGCCATATTGGATATTCTGCTGCATCTTCATATGTATAAGGATCTGATTCCACCATCAGATAGAATTTCTCAGCAAACATAGGATCTTTCATGCATAGAGCACTCTCAAATTGAGATCTAGTCCTCCTAGGGTCATTAGGATTTCCAGCTAGCTCTCCAGCTGCATGAATGGTCTTGGATGCCAATTTTGGCCTTGTAGGGATTTTAGGATCTGAAATAAAATCATCACTATTAGAAATATCAGAATCAGCATGTTCAACTATCTCTTCACTTACATTCAGAGGTTCTAGTGGTGAAGAGGATTCTCCAACTTCCACTGCTGCTAGGGGTTCTTATTGAAACTAAACACACCTTTCAATGAAGGCTTTGTTTGTGCTAAAATTGATTAGCTTGCACCCTTTTGAATCTTTATAGTAACCAACAAATAGACACTCTTGGTTTTGGGGCTGCAAAGCCTTCCTCTTTTCTGTTGGAATTCTAGCCCAAGCCCTTGAGCCAAAAATCCTGAAATGGGTCACATCTAGCTTGTGCCCACTCCATACTTCCAAAGGAGTCATACCATCAAGTTGTTTATGAGGCACCCTATTTTGGATATAGGCTACACAGTTTATAGCTTTGGCCCAGTACTTTGGTGGCAAAGTCTTAGCCTCCATCATGTAGGTTGCCATCTCTTTCAGTGATCTGTTCTTCCTCTCAGCAACACCATTCTATTGTGGTGTGTAAGGGATAGAATGCTGCATATGAATACCTGCATCTACACAATATTTAATAAACTCAAACTTGAAATACTCACCACCATTGTCAGATCTGAGGACTTTGAGTTTCTTCCCAGACTGGTTTTCAACCAAAGCCTTAAAGACTTTGAAGAGGCCAAAAACTTCAGACTTGTGTTTCAGGAAGTGAACCCAGCAATAACTGGAAAAGTCATCTATGAAAGTCAATGCATATTTGGCCTAACTCATGGACATATGAGGGAATGGGCCAGCAACATCACTGTGGATCAACTCAAGAGGTGCAGAGGTTCTCTCATGACTAGCTCTCTCAAATTTATGCTCTGGGTGTTTTCCTAGGATGCAATCTTGGCAGACTCCTTTGGAAAATTTTATCTTTGGAAAGCCTATGACCATATCTTTTTCACTAAGATCAGAAAGATACTCGTAATTTAGGTGGCCAAATATTTCATGCCAAAGCTTGCTTGCCTCATTAGCATGAATCAGAAGAGCAGAGGGGTTTGAGTAGGGTAGGAAGTGTGAGAACATGTATACCTTCGAAGTATGATTTGCAACTCCTTTTGCAATGACTTTACCACTTGAGATCTATGTGATCTCAATTTCATCAGGGGAGAATATGAACTTATTTGGAGACCCTTTGTGGGTCATCTGATACACCGATAAGAGGTTAGAGGCAAGACCTGGAACATAAAAAACATTGCTGAACTTACCATGATCAATATCAATCCTCCCTTTTCCCAAACTTTCAGGGAGAGAGTCATCTCCCAGTACTATTGGTGGACCTTTCAACATTTCAAGTGAGGTGAATGCCTCATTGGTACAAACCATATGCCTTGAAGCTCCAGAATCAATGATGAAACTAGGTGAGCTTGATGTGCTAGCAACCAATGCATGAACTCTCTCTCTGTCTTCTGAACTTGATCCTCCTTCCCTCTTCTTTGAGTTGTCTGGAAGGGAGATGCCATTCTTCTCCGAGAGTTGGGTTAGCATGTCTATTTGCTTCTTCATGCAGGATCTCTTAGAATGATTGCCCTTACTGCAGTATGCGCACTTGCTCATTTCTCCTTTGTTTTTCTTCTTCTAGTAGTTCTTCTTGGAACCTTGAGGCTCCTTTGGAGACTTGTTCTTGTCTCTCTTTTGCTCAAGTGGATTTTTAGCTTTATTTTTTCTTTTTGAATCCACCCTCGAATCTCCAGCAACCAGATCTTGGTCTTTGGATGATTTGATGGTGCCCATCATCACCAACTTATCTTGTTCTTGTGTGAGAGATTCGATGAAATATGCAAGGCTATGCATCTTCCAGGTTCGAGTTGTAAATTTTGTGGCATAGAAGGTCGAAACAAACACTGAATAGTTAGGGCCAAGCTTTGAGAGTATGGCCAAGACCAACTGATCATCCTTCTTTTAAATCCCACATTGTTTTAGTTGCAAAACAAGTGCTTTGAACTTGGAGAAATAGAGTTACAGGGATTCAAAGCTATTTGGACTCAGGGAGATCAGTTCATTTTCAATTTGATGTCCCCTCATCTCATCTATATTTCCAAAAATATCAACAATATTCTCCCATACTTCATTCAGTGATGTCAATCCATCAAGATGGAAAAGGAGGTCTCTGGATATACTCAGACACAAGAGACCATAGGCCTCCTCCCTCATGTTGTGCCATTTTATCTTCTCTACAGCTGCATTGGGCTCTGCTTCTATTTACATAGTCACTCTGTAGAGGCCTTTCTCTCTCAACAGTATCTCCATCTCTTCTTTCCATTCAAAGAAGTTAAATGGAGTCAAGATGATCCTCTGAGATTGATCCATAGCTCAGAAATTGTCCCGGCAGGCAGTAGAATGCTCCCAGTCAATGATGTCGAACCTGGAAAAAAAATTGGAAGGAGAGAAATTGATATACAAAGGCTATGATACCATGTGGAAATTGAACCCATTGTTAGAACAATTACACTCACATCAATTGCCAATTACACATGCAAAATTACTCACAAAAGAGACTGAATATGGAGCTGAACACTAAACTGTATTGAATAAGTGTACAATAGCCAACCCTATGAAGTCATAGGCTACCACAATAAATAATTACATGAGGGATTCGAATGCATGAATATGACATTCGAATCTATTCAAAATCAGGCTTACTAAATCTAAGCAAATCCCCCATAGGTGCATAAAGCAGTTTCCAAAACCGTCAAGGAGCTCACGAATTGGAAAAATCAATTAGGAAAGCTAAAAGGTAATGGAAGGACAAATCATACATGATTTTCATAGGAGAAAAGAGTGGAGAATGTGTAGGACAAAAAATAAGTTAAACTCACCTAGTCAAACTTTCCCAATTGCCTTAAAACACTGAAAAAGCAAACATGCGCTAGGGAGGCCAGGAATAAAGTATATTTGATTCTAGGAGGTTTCCCAAGTGATCCATGACTCAAAATTAGAAAGTTTGACCACTATGGATGTGTAGATGACAACTTGCATAAGGTGGAATATGGAAACTAGGAAAATCAGACAAAAATGGATTAATTAATGTCTAAGGTAGCTAACTATGGGTTGATTATTCTAACAGTTCCCATGCTGAGATTCAAGAGTATACTAAGCTGTTCAAATAGTTTCGTGACATATTTTCTTGGTCATACGAGGAAATGCCAGGTATCGACCCTCGCATTATTGAACATGAGATTAAAACTTATCCCAATGCTAAGCCTGTTCGACAACTCTTGCATGCAGTGAATCCTAGAAAAGCACCTGCGATTAAGGCTGAGATAGAAAAACTGTTGAATGTCGGTTTTATCTATCCCATTCTCTTGATGGAGTGGGTTTCAAATCCCATTCTTGTTGATAAGAAACATGGAACAATCCATATATGCACTGATTTCCGTGACTTGAATTGTGCTTTTCCTAAGGATAATTTTTCCACACCATTTATTGATCAAATTTTGGATGAGTGTGTGAGAAGTGAGGTATTTTTCTTTATAGATGGATTTTCCGGATACAATTAGATACAGGTCAAACCCAAGGACCAACATAAAACTGTGTTTATTTGTCCTTGGGGTACCTTTGCATATCGTAAGATGCCTTTCAGCCTTAAAAACCCTATAGCCACTTTTCAGCGGGCTATGACCTTAATCTTCCATGATCTCAAATCGATTATTGAATTCTTTTTGGATGACCTTGCTACCCATTCTCGTTAGAGGAGGCGTCATTCCTATCATTTGAGATTAGTGTTTGAAAGGTGCCGCCATTACTTGGTCAGGTTAAATCCTCATAAATGCATCTTTTGTGTGAATTCTGGTCGCTTATTAGGGTTCATTATCTCCAAGGAGGGTATAAGAGTCGACCCTTTAAAGGTTGAGGAAATACTTCAATTGTCTCCCTTGAGAAACATTAGACATCTTCAATGTTTGCAAGGCATGGCAAATTTCTTGCGGAGATTCATCGTTAACTTTGCCAATTTGACTAGAGGCTTTATGCATCTTTTGAAGAAGGACACTACCTTTTGCTGGGATGAGAAATCCTAGGAGTCCTTTGATGCACTTAAGCGAGCCTTAGCATTGGCCCCGATGATTAGTCCACCCGACTATAGCTGTGACTTTTTACTTTATGTGGCTACGTCCATGGAGACGATTGGTATGGTATTGGTTCAGGAGGATGAGGAGCTCCAAGAGCATGTCATATATTATTTGATCCAAAAGCTTATAGATGTAAAGATATGTTATTCCCATGTGGAGAAACTTGTCTTAGTTACCATTCATGCAGTTCAAATATTGAGAAACTATATTCTCCTTTCCCAGACCTTAGTAGTAGCCCATGTCAATCCATTTCAGTTCATCCTCACTAGAAAGATGATCAGGGGAAAGTATAATAAATGGATTGTCATCTTGCAAGAATTTGATCTTGAGTTTGTTTCGACAAAATTGAAAAAATTGTTGATTTTTGAGGAGCTTATATCTGATTTCCCAAGCGAGGAGGAGGAGGAAGTTTGTGAAGATACATTTGTCGATGAGCACATTTTCCTGATCTCAACTTTGGATCCATGGTATGGGGATATTATCTTATATTTACAAACATTGAAGGTCCCTACTCACCTTTCACGGGATGAACGACGACGGTTACGTCACGTATCCAAGAATTACCTCATAGTGAAAAACACATTATACCGCCATAGGGTAGATTCCATTTTACGTCGTTGTTTAACTTATGAGGAGGCTGAGCTTGTGCTAAATTATTTCCATGGAGGGGCATGTGGTGGTCATTTATCTGGTCTTTCTACAACCCAAAAAATATTGATAGTTTATTTATGTTTGTCAATCTTTAAAGATTGTGTCAAAGCGGTCAAGAAGTGCCACCCTTTCTAGGTGTTTGCATGCAATATGCGCTCATGTCCTGCCCCGTTACATCCAATTATCATCGTCGATCCCTTCACTAAGTGGGGGCTTGATTTCATGGATTGCAACCCAGCTTCAGCTGGGGGGCATCATCATATTATAGTGGTTGTTGACTATTTCACGAAATGGGCTGAGGCTATGCCCACAGTTAAATCTGATGGTGAGATAGTCGCACATTTTGTATTCAACTAGATCATTACTCGGTTTGGTATTCTAAAAGAGCTTGTCACTGACCATGGTAGGCACTTTTAGAATCAGATGATGGAAGAGTTAGCTTCGCAGTTAGGGTATAAGCAGGAGAATTCCTCTTCTTATTACCCTCAAGCGAATGGATAGGTTTAAGCAATGAACAAATCACTCAAGTCCATTCTCCAATGAACCATCCCACAAAGCAAGACCAATTTGCATATCATGTTATATCCTACATTGTGGGATTATAGGACCACAATTAATACTTCCACCGATTTTTCTCTATATCAAATTGTACATGGAGTGGAGTCTATATTGTCGGTTGAGTGTGAAATCCCTTGTTTGAATCTAGCCATAGACCTCTTACCAGACACTTCCCCATTAGAGGAATGTTTGGTCCACTTAGAGCAGCTTGATGAGCAGCGCCAAGATGCCTTGGTGGGTCTATAAGTGAATAAGTGTCGTGCTAAGGTCCAATATGATAAATCTGTCCATCCAAGGAGGTTTAGTGAAGGATATTTTGTCCTTTTGTGGGATCAAGCTAAATAACCCTTGGGGGCAGGAAATTTTAACCCCATGTGGTATGGTCCTTATGTTGTTAAATGTGTGTTAGAGAAGGGCACGTATGAGCTAGTAGATTACGAGGAGACATCCTTGGTGGAGCCTAGAAATGGGCTCTATCTTAAAAAGTACTATGCATGATCCTCAGCCAGGGCTGACTATTGTATATTATTATACAATATTTTGCATAGTTAGGTTTTTCTTATGGTGGTCAGGTTTGTTGATTAGCTTTTGTTTCTTATGGCATATGTCAATGGATTCTTTCATCTATATAAGATTCGCGGATGGTGCTAGCCGTCACACTCAACACTCAACCTCTGATGCTTGGGTGATTTGTACTCCTACAGGTCAGGTATTGCCTTCAGGAGGCGTATGTTTATGGCCCTCTTCAAACAATGTTGTTGAATATAGCACCATTATTGAGCTTCTACGGGATGTCATTTCACATGGTGTTCTCTCTCTTGAGGTACATCTTGATTCACAGTTAGTAGTGTCACAGCTTAATGGCTTGTATCATGTTAGGGATCCAACATTATTACGAATATTCTTACGTGTGAGATTGTTAGAATGGAAATTTGACAACATAACATACATACATGTTCCAAGAAGTTATAATCAAGTTGCTCTCATATGCTAACTATGTGTTAGATTGGAATTTGTTTCATAGACATTGAAGCTCGTCACAAACATACATTTTTACACATGTAAATAAATAAATCGATCATCATAAAAGTTTTTCATTAAACATCCAAAATGCGATAATACATAAGTGTCATAATATAAAAATGGGGCTTCTGAGCCACCAAAATATAAATACATGGTAGTACAAAATGTATCACTCCCAGGTATCTAAGCCTGGGGAGGAGGAGGGGGGTTCTGATTGTGGAATGTCACCATGGCTCTAGCTAGCCATTGAAACAACTGCACCCATGCTCATGGCACACCCACCACCTAACATTGCATGGCCTCAGGCAAGTCCTTGACTTGCGCCATGGGTACCCTATGTGTCAGCCGGACGAAGTTGGTATGAATGCTTTGGATAATCCGCTCCGCATCCACACCCTTAATGTCATCTCCTCTTCCCCTTCGTCTATGACGAGGGAAACTGTCAGGATGCCGTGGTCCTACATCTGCATACATATGACAGGATGTCACTATGTGTTGTCATAAAAAAAACATGTCTTTTGAGTCTATATATATCAAAAAACACAAAAAATTAAATAATTCACAAAACTTAAAAAGAGGGTTGGGATTCGTTACTAATGTCATCGTATGCTGATCTTGGTGGTAGAAGCATGTCGGGATATCTATGAAAATATATCCCTGCATAGGGGTGTTCATCGATGGAAACTATCTGGTGCCACCACCATGGAAAGAAATTAGCTGGTTAGGGGTTGGACACCCTACCTCCACCTAGTCTGCACATCGCATCTTCCCAACGTCATTGGGATAGATCTCGAACCCCATGAAGAGGAACGTCAACTCTAGGGATTAGTCGCAAAACACGCTCAGAGAAGAACGTGCTCAATATACTACTAAAATAGAAGTTTGGTACCCTACCCATCTTGCAATCATTGATCTGTTGCTTCATGTTACTCAACAACACACTACTCCAATCATAAAATGTGGGTCTCATGCACTCCACTGCATAGAAAATCAAGGGCTGCGAGGCCTAGTGGAGTGAGGCTAGCTCTGCTATGTTGCTAAGTGTTAGTAGTATGGCCTTTAGGCCTAGCACCTATATGGATTTAGTTGGGATCTAAATCCCAACCTTCTCCATGTCTGGATAATAGTATACAGCAATATACTCATCTATGGTGAGTTCACCTCCGGGCCTGTGAGAATGTAGGTTCACCACTTCCCCCCGTCGAGACAATCCTGTAATGAAGTATATTTCCTCCACCTCTATAGTGAGGGACATCCCGTCGATCTGGAAAGACTCTAAGTTAGGATCCCAGTAGTCTACTACAATTTGGAGTAGTCTTGGTTTGGCCCTTAAGCCACCAAGACACTAAACTTTGTAGAGCTGACATGCACGAATAGCTTGTTGAGCCATTCGATCGCCCCGTACTGCTTCTTCTACATCCCCGTGCTCTCGTTCCCTCCATTCTAGAACCATCCTGCACATTTAATTTGATTTTTTGTCATTACATGTCTTCGAAAAACTTGAACGCGGCCACATACACAACTATTTGCTAAACAGCCACGTATGTATGCGACTTTGAGCCATTTTTCCATGTATAGCCAGCCCTATATGCGGAAAAATCCTTGATATTCATGTGGGTCGAGGTGCATATTTTAGAGTGGACTAGAAATCAATTTTGACCATGAAAATTTGAAAAATTTACATGCAAATGAAAGAGCAGGCATGGGAAGTTACCTAGAAAAAACGGTGTTGAATTCCATCGGCTGAAACTCCCAGAATTTGCATTTCAAGTTCTGAGCTCAATTGGGTAAAAATTTCAAATGATATATAATGTTTTGAATTGCTTACTATTTATAGAAATTTTTCAAATTTTTGAAAATTTTTACCCCCTTTCTATAGTTTTGGACTATTTCTGACCCTTTTGGACCGTTTTTGACTAATATGATGATGTAGGAGATCGTTTTGAGCATCGTTTCGACCATTGTTTTGACCCGTTCATGCCAATTTCAGGTATGATGTTTAAACTGGCATATAGTTTATATTTCACCTCCATTTTCATATTGCATGACCTTATGACCATTTCATTATAACCATAGGTACGGACCCATTCTATCCTGTCACTGAACCTTCTTTCTGTTTTAGAAGTGACATGATGTGAATGGTAGAGCTTGATCATACATGGGTACCCTAGTTAGCTCCTTGTTTGCATTTGGTGCCCGTGCCGATAGTTGGTACTTTAGGGTGTGGGAGTCCATTATATAGTATCACCTTGACATTTCACAAGAGCCTCATACTCCTCTTGATCTTTTTGCTGGCTTGTTTCATTAGGAATCCCTTATGTCAAGTTGTAATTGCATTATCATGAGCTTTTCCTGCCTCATTGAGCCTTATGATAGCTTCCCTGACTTTGAGTATCAGCCATATAGCCCAAGCTTGTCTCATGTCTAGCCATGCAGAACCATTTTAGATATCCTTTGTAGCTTGATTCCCTATTTTTACCAGGAGGGGACTTTTCCCCAAGTGTCACTATCCTACACATGTGTCCTTGCATTGAGCATAGGTATGTTCCACTGCTTGGAACTAGTTTATTTTCCTATTTGACACTTGTCTCCTCCTAGTCTGTAACTTTAAAGCAATTTTGTTTTTTTTGAAGATTTTCAAATATTTGAAAAAGCCCAAAAAAATTAAAAACTGAAAAATTCGGATAAGAAAATATGTTATCTATGGCAGCAGTTGAGTCGTGTCGCCTTCAAACATAGCACTGTATATCACATCCATTGGTTGGGTTAATAGTCTAACTTTAGGAGCTGTACTTTTTTATCTGAGTTTATCTCCACCAAATGGTTAAGCTTCCAGTCCTTATGGAGCCTCTGTTGATTCCTCCTGTGTCATAGAGATGTCCCAATTTTGTATATCGAGTCTATGCTACCTACATTTAGTCAACATTCGCCTTTATTCTCTTGTTCGAAGGAAGTTGAAACCTAAGTCAGCCATTCCTTAGTTATCTTGACTTTGCATGTTAGCCATTCCTAGTACAGTTACTAGTTCGTGCACCTTATGATCGAGTCCTTCCACATTATACAGCCTTCCTGAGCACCTCATGTTGAATGATGGGGGATGCCTTAATGCACTTTTTCCAGTGGATTTCATCCCATCGACTTCAGATCATTTATTCTTGGATAGGAATATAGAGTCAGTTTTGAGTGCCTTAAAACTTGCAGTCATCAGTGGCAGGTTCTCTCGCCATCGACAATTTTTGGGAATACATCAATGTCCCCTGATCGATGGATTCTCTCAAGTGTTTGACCTCAACACATTTATTCACACTTGTTAGTTTTCACTCTAGTACCTTGATTCCCATTTTCATTATTGGTGGGTGATCTTGCGTCTATTAACAGTATACATCAATGACCGATAATTAGATGATGGACTACTATGTTCGACCTCGACACCTCTATTCACATAGTAGGACATGTACTCGTAGCAGTTTATGTAGAAGACCTTCCATATTGGTGGCACCTCTTATATGCTACCTCCTTGATCGTGCTAGTATTCATGAGATTTCAGCTCTCATGACATGATTCCAGTATATGTCAGACATTTCCACCCATTATGGAGATCATGATCCTTTGTATATCTTCATCATGGAGATTCTGATCTATTTATATTGTATGTGGAAATGACCACACATGTCATAATGTATCATGCCTATTCATGGCCATTGTACTCTTATGTATCCAGGACTGTTGTATCTACTTGCAGTTATATGCAAATTTTTATCATTGTATTGTACTGATTGGATGGCTGGTTCTTCCATTGGGTTCTTCATCACTCCACTTCTAGGATGGATTTATAATGTATTTCAGCCATCATATGAACCCTCTGACCTCACACATTAGGGGGCATCTGTTACAGCTGATTTTACCACACATGGTGAATCACACTTTTATGGCCTTCCCTATCCATCTTCAGACTCTTGAAACCCCATGGACCATTTTTGTACTTTTGTTGTTTCCAAGATCATCCCTAAAAACATGCAATAATTTCCATACATGAATTTTAATCCCTTTCTTGCGTATATATGTGGATTTGAACCTTAAACCCACGTACATCGGGATGTTTGCTATTGGAGTATGGTCCCGCAGCTACAGAAGAAGCTGCTATTTTGACTGATAGACAGTTTTGGTAGAAATATAAGAGGCAGAGCTACGACACTGTAGCAGGTTTCTAGCTACAGAGCAGAGCCAGAAACCATGACATAGAAGACAGAGAAGTCAAGGAAGACGACGGTACTTGAGCAACTGAGAAGAGAGAGCTCACCCATTGCATTGAAGGAAGCGGTGGAAGACAGGAGGATTCAGCTACCCTCGTAAAGGAAAAGGAGCAACGAGGCCGAGGTATTGAAGATGGAGGACAGAAAAGGGAAGCAGCGCTAGTACCCATGGTCAGCGCTGGGAAGCATGGAAGACTGTAGGAAGCTGTGGTGAAGGGAAGCGGTGCATAGTACCCATGGTCAACGCCAGGAAGCATGGAAGATTGCAGAGAGCTGTGGTGTGATGGATAGCGGCTACCTCAAAGTATAGATACACTGACTGTCACTAGTTAGGGTTTGGGTTACTGTTGGGACAGGCCCACAGTGTTTTAATGGCGGGACCTTCGGGCCGCCTATAAAGGGATGTATTTTGTATTGTAAAAGGTTGGCATTTTGAGCACTTTAATCCATCCAGCTAGCTAGTTAGCCATTGAGACTGTTAGCTCACAGTTACCTTGTATTGTAATAGAGTCGAGCTCTGGTTCTGTTATTGGTGGTAGTATCTTATTGTAACCAGTAGTTGGCTCATAGAGCATGTATGTAACGATCCGCAGGGATCAATAGAGAGGGAAGAGTATATTGTAAGAGAGACAATATAGAGATAGAAAAGAGATCTAAGAGAGAAGATCTCAAGCTGCATATGCGGTGCAGTAGAACTGTGTTTACCTTCCCCTGAGCTATAATAGAAACACAGTTCTGTGGACGTAACTTCCATCCTGGAGGTAAACCATGTTAAAATAATGTGTTGTGCGATTGATTCATGTGTTGTGTTTATTTGTTGCATCTATTAGTTATCATATGAGCCTTATTTACAGTTGAATGTATGTATGCATTGCTTCGTTCACAGCAATATAGAGAGATGAACATAAGTTGAAGTCTTTGGCATGTTGTATGCGGGTTCATTTATGCTTTGCTTGAGACAATCACTAGTTGCAGCGTTAAACATTTTGGTATGTTGAGTCTTGCACGTTGACACGAACAACGCTAAGTGCGCTGAGCCGTGGGAGTAGGATATCACAGGGAGGCGATATCGCACCGGCAGAGGAGTTGCAGTGTGCCATACCGCAGGTTAAGGACTTAGCGTTGGAGAGGAAGTTACGTGTCACCTAGTGTGTGGCAAGGCGATAAGGATGGGGTCATCGCGAGTTAGTGGAAGTTGCACGAAACGGAAAGGGACTGTGCAATCAGAATAGACAGATCTCGCGGTCAGAAGAGCTATGAGACGAGGAGATCGTGCGACGTGAGTAGAAGGATCACGCAACGTGCAGAGAAAGAGGCCTCACGGCTAGCAGGGCTGTGAGTCGCAAGTAGGATGCCACAGAACCTGGTCCAAGATGCTTGAGTCCTTGGCCAACCCATTAGAATCACTTCGGTTGAGACTTCAGGCCGCTTTGTGGTCTGTCGCCGAAAGGGCCAGTGAGCTAGGGGTGTTGTTGGTTAAACACAGTAAACCTGGGTCTGCCCACGATAGACAACAAATGGTTCCATTGCTGTCTTTGAAAAAATAGAGCACTGATGTTTTGGTGGTGCCCTACTAGAGATGAACTCAATGAGTGGGTTTGGTCTAACCAGAAAGAGTTTGCTGAACGAGAGAACAGGAGTCCTAAACTGAACACAAAGGCCTGGTTACAAAAACATATCATCACAGACATCCATGCAATATTTTTTGTGACCTTTGGAAATGAGCTTTACAACTGGTTATCAAAGTTAACTGATACAGGCATATTCAAAAAGAAAATAGACATTGTCTGGACACCGAAATTGAATCAGACCGTGAAGAACCTGGATAACCCTATCACAAGGGCAATAGACTTCTGGCTTGCAAGTGTGCTAGAAGGCTTCGTTACAAAGTTTGCAGTTGACCAAAGGAAAAGCTTCAGGAAGGCTAAGCGTTACTTCTTCAAAGGATATCATGGTAAGTACCTAAGATCTTTAAACTTGTCCATTAAAATGCTATTACATGAAAAAGGAACAATGGATCTAGTTTCAAATGAATAAGTAGAAATCGTAATGCCACAAGAGTTTGAAAGTGATTTTGATGACATTGGACGAACACGTAGTGGAAAGAAGTATAGAGTAGATTTCATATCTCCAATATTTGAAGATAGTTCAGATAGTACTAGACAGCAGAGCCATAGTACCATATAAGGAATAGAGGGGGGTATCCCTTACCACCCTTACACCCCACAGAAACAGACCAGGACCCAGAAAAATCCCGTAGGAACTCCATCCAGTAGCTCACAGACAGTACCTACCACCGCTACATCACCTCCACTTACACCGTCAAGTGGTAGTAACACAGTAAATCAACATCCACCACATAGAAATAGAATGGGGGATGATATGAAGCTACCTATATTTAAGGGAACAGGGGCAGAAGATCCATTGTAGCATTGGTTTTTATGTGAAGCCATGTGGACCATTAAAGCAATCAATGACGATAACCTTAAACTTGTACAGTTGGTCACCACGCTAAGAGATCGAGCCTTAACATGGTATATAAAGTACAGCATAGTACCCAGGACACTTGTCCAGGTCAAGACCACCATGATTAAAGAGTTTAAGAAACCTAAGTCTGAGTCATAGTGTATTACAGAACTCAAAGACATCAAGCAGTTACCTACAGAGTCGGTGTGGGACTTTTATCATAAATTCAAAGCCCTTATCGACCAAGTCGGTTTCGAGTTCGCACCAAAGCAGCATAAGGAATGGTTTATTGTAGCACTGCTCCCTCACATTAGACTGCCATTAATGCAGCAGAAACTCTAGACGCAGGATGACGTGTTGGAGATGGCAATGAAACTAGAGGCTTCACCTCTAGCTGAGAGCAGTACAGGCATGGCAACTTTACAAAACCAGTTGGCTAATCTCACATTATAGTTGCATGAACTTAAGAAAGGGAAAGAGGATGCACAAGACATATGGTGTGTAAAATGTAAAGCACAAGGCCATAGTAAAGACAATTGTCTGGTCTTTGTAGAATATATAGCGATAGGGGCTCCAAACCCCTTACCACAGACCCACGGGCAGTGGTGTGAAATATGCAAAACACGCCGACATCTACCTCACCAATGCCCTCTACTTCAGAAGTACATGCAGACACCTAAGAACTTGTACTGCGTCTTCTCCAAGTCTGTAGGCCATGATGAACATGATTGCAAAGCCTATGATCTCATGGTTGGAGCAAAGCAAGACTTGTACAGAGTCCAGTCAGAGACACAGGGTCCAGCAGCAGGACCACAGCAGGATCCGGCTTATGGAGGCCATGGAGGAGGATTCAGAGGACGAGACCGAGGAGGAGGCTTCGGTAGAGGAGAAGGTTTTGGTCGTGGTTGCAGACCAGTTACTTGTTACAACTGCGGAGTTGTAGGACACTATGCTAGGGACTGTCAGAGCCCCACTACCACTTGTAACTACTACAAATCTTATGATCATACTATAGAGGAGTGTCCTACCTTGATAGCTGAGATCAGAGAACCTAAGCCAGCAGCACACCAGAACATCCAGCTTATTGCTGCTGAGCAGGAAGAGCTAGAACCAAGAGTCAATATTGTGACTCGCAACGGTGTTTCTACCAGTGAGACATTGCAGGAGACAAAAAAGAACACAGGTCAGGAATGGGTGCGCAGAGCTCTTAATAAAGCAACACCACTCAACCTGCAGAAGAATAAATAGACATTTCAAGAAGCTAAGGCTTTCTTTAATGACCCTACACACTCAGGATCACAGGTACCACCGTCTAGGGGCATACCGTAGCAAGCACCTTGTGGCGATAGCCTTGTATAGACATCGCAGGCTACCACATCGGGAAGATGCGATGAGGATGAGACGAAAGGAAGCATACATTCCTTCCTGCGGAGCTGTCTTAAACTTGTAAGAAATGAGCAAGCTATCACAGAACTTCAGCACATCATAGATCAGTCTCAGCCATCCTCTTCCATGAGCAGTACACAGCGTGCTGTTCATAATATTACGGGACATACAAGAACATGAAGAGAGATGTGACTCACAGCGCAAGTTGGATAATTTGAAATGGATGAGGTAATCCTAGATCTAGGATCAGACGTGAATGTTCTGACTAAGCAGACATGGGAATAGATGGGTAGCCCTAAGTTAATCAGATCACCTATCCATCTGAGATTAGCTAATCAGTAGCGTGTATCACCTCTGGTTCAGTTACCACAGGTGCTAGTTGACATTGACGGAGTTCGCAGCTTTACGAAATTTGAAGTTATAGAAATCATTGGCGATAGTAGACCCTATCCAGCACTACTAGGCATTGATTGGGTGATCGGTAACATGGCCGTTATCTACCTAAAGAGAAGACAAATGACCTTTGAGGATGCACAGATCCAGGTCATCACACCGTTGGATCCTTTTCAGGGTCCTAGATATATTGAACCTATCCGAGCAGAGGAGGCACATAACATGGAGAGTCTCTATCAGATGACCACAAACCAGAGCGACTACATCAATCCAACCATAGAAGGGAATATTAGTTGGCGATGCGACAACTCATGTGCATCAGATTCAGATGTTGGTCTAGAGAACTGGCAGAACAAACTTCACGAAGTCTCAACGCGCAGATGCGCGTACTTGACTAAGTCACTGCGATGGATTGGCACAGAGATCAATGAGATTCCATCCTTTCATGGTCTAACAGATATCCAGAACTTTCTCAAGTAGTTTGAACAACAAATCCCTCACGAGCAGAGGACCGCATCTATGGACCTTACAGTACGAGCCACACCTGCAAGATGGTGGTATGCACATAAAGAGAACATTGCATCATGGGATGATATTAAGAGATTCATGGCGATCAGATTTTCTGTTGATGGAGAGTATGTCCAACAGAAATACACAGGAGAGAGTGACCCCAGATCACACATTCAAACATGTGAACAGAATTGGTCAGACATTCCCAAGGATGAGGGTTCACCGATTCATTCATACTTTGGATACAATTCCAAGGAACTGGTATACAGAGACTGAACTACGCAAAGGAACAAAAACATGGCCACTTATGGTAGACAACTTCCTACTCACCTTCGCTTTTGAATCTGAGTATCCAAGTGTTGATCAGGCCCTACAAGTAATAAAGAGTAAGATATTTGAAGATTGTACCATATCAGTGTTAGCTCAACCTGAGTGGGCTATCCAGCTAAAAGAGGCGTTAGAATGTTATAATTTTGCATCTGAACCAGAGGCGGAGGATGAGGATCCTCGTGACACCAACATTCCAGAGTCGGAAGGCACTCGCAATGTTGAGGGACCACAGTTAGAAACTCCAGAAATTACAGATCCCATCAAGATTAAAAAGATCAATATTGGCACATACACAGAACCTAAGTTTGCCTCTATTGGAGACTATTGGAATGATGAAACAGTCAGATAGATTGTAGACTTGTTACATGACTATCAGGACCTATTTCCCACCAAGTTTACAGAGATGAAGGGAATAGTCGGAGACCTGGGAGTCTTGAGGATACCATTGAAGGAGGATACTAGACCAGTGAAACAACGCCCATATATATTAAATCCACGCTACAAAGAAAAAGTAAAGGATGAGATCGATAAGAT
The DNA here is from genome assembly GCA_001517045.1 of Pseudotsuga menziesii. NCBI lineage: Eukaryota > Viridiplantae > Streptophyta > Pinopsida > Pinales > Pinaceae > Pseudotsuga > Pseudotsuga menziesii. Next base: position 179,727 of record LPNX011198330.1, read on the forward strand.
GCTAGCAGCAGGAATCATTAAGCCGGTAGAATAAAGTGAATGGGTTAGCCCCATGGTCGTACAAGAGAAAAAAACCAAAGGAGACATCAGGATCTGTGTCGATCTACGCAAGCTCAATGATGCATCGCTCCACGATCCATTTTCGACACCCTTCACTGATGAGGTATTAGACAACGTGGGAGGACAGGAGGTCTACTCCTTCACTGATGGCTTTTCAGGCTACCATCAGATCAGAATACATCTAGAAGATCGATCCAAGACCGCCTTTGAAACAGAATGGGGCTCGTTCCAGTATATGGTAATGCCCTTTGGTCTTAAGAATGTACCAGCTATATTTTCTAGAGTAGTAGTTGCTGTATTTAAAGAATACATCCATAAGTTCCTAGAAGTATATTTTGATGATTGGACTGCATTTGGGATAATTGACAAGCACATGGGAGATCTAAGACTGATGTTAGAGAAATGTAGGCAGTACCAGATTTCTCTAAACTTAAAGAAATGTATATTTTGTTCACCATTTGGTATTTTTTTGGGTCACATTGTTTGCAGACAAGGCTTGATGGTAGATCCTGCAAAGATTGCCATCATCATAAATCTTCCAGCACCCAACTCAGTCAAGCAACTGAGGACAGTACTTGGTCATACGGGGTATTACAGAAAGTTCATCAAGGGCTACGCAAAGATTACAGCACCAATGGAGAAATTGCTAAAGAAAGATGTAAAATTCCTATGGAATGAGGAATGTCAGCAGAGTCTAGACACGCTTAAAGAAAAGATGGTTACAGTTCCCATCCTAGTATTTCCAGACTGGAATAAGCCATTTCATGTACATGTGGATGCATCTGGCATTGCCCTAGGGGTTGTCTTAATGCAACCAGGAGAAAGGGATATTGATCATCCTATCGCATACTCCAGTAGAAAGCTATCGACAATAGAAAAGAACTACACCACGACAGAAAGAGAAGGCTTAGCTATCGTGTATGTGCTGCAGAATTTCAGGAACTACCTATTGGGTGCTTCGTTCAAGATGTTTACTGACCATTCCGCATTGAAGTATCTGGTCAATAAGCCAGTGTTAGGGGGGAGAATTTGCAGATGGTTACTCCTCTTTCAGGAGTATGATTTTGAAATCATTGTTAAACCAGGAAGATTGAATGCTGGACCTGATCATCTGTCATGGATAGACTCAGGAGAAGAGCCAAGTAACCTTGAGGACAATTTGCCAGATGCACAGCTATTTTCTATCCAAATCACAGATGACTACTATGCTGATATTATTCACTTTCTCACTACAGGATTAGCACTTGATGAGTTCACTAAGCAGCAAAAGAAGCAGTTGGTTGTTAAAGCAGTAGATTTCACCCTGATCGCAGGATACCTATACAAGTTAGGACTGGATGAAGTGTTGCGCAGATGTGTGATGCCGCATGAAAAAGACGCTATTATCAGAGAGGCACATTCAGGAACCACAGGAGGTCATTTTGCAGGAAAAACAACTGCACAGAAAATCCTAGATGCAGGATTATGGTGGCCTACGTTGCATAAGGACACCAAGGACTTTTGCAAATTATACAATATCTTCCAGAGGGTAGGAAAACCCTCGAGACGCGATGAAATGCCACTGCGACCACAGTTTACACTGCACGCATTTGACAAGTGGGCTATAGACTTTGTGGGTCCTATCAACCCACCAAGAAAGCGCACTGGTGCGAGATATATTATCACTGGAACATAATACCTCACCAGATGGGCAGAGGCCAAAGCAGTAAGAAATTGTGATGCTACTACAGCTGCACAGTTTCTTTTTGAGAACATCATCAGTAGATTTGGCTACCCCGTAATTTTGATGAGCGACCACACATTTCTTGAACCGCACCATTGAGGGATTGACAGAAGAATTCCATATTCAGCACCATAAGAGCACTCCCTACCACCCACAGGCTAACGGTACGGTGGAGGCCTTTAATAATATTTTAGAAAACGCTCTTACTAAGATTTGTAATAGCCAAAGGAATGATTGGGACCTCAGAGTTAATGTTGTATTATGGGCGTATAGGACCACATGCAAGAAACTTATAGGACACACACCTTTCAGCTTGGTGTATGGACAGGAGGCTATTATGCCTATAGAGTATATTCTTCCCAGTTTAAGAATCACTCAGATCACCAGGATGACTGATACAGACACAGTGGAGGAAAGGCTAGCACAGTTTCTTGCCTTAGAGGAAGACAGATTCATCGTCGGATTCCATCAGAAAGTGTAGAAGGCACGAGAAAAAGCTTGGCATGACAGACACATTAAGAGTAAGACTTTTCAGATCAGAGACCTAGTACTCCTCTATGGTAAATTCATTAAGTTTCCCAGGAAGTCCAAGACGCATTGGCTGGGGCCATATCAGATACAGCAAGTTATAGAGGGAGGTGTCGTTCAGCTCAGCCAGCTAAATGGGGAGCTTCTTTCCACATTGATTAATGATAGTATGCTTAATCTCTATAGCGATGGCCACCCCACCTTTCAGCCCTAGCTCAGCCAGCTTATAGTGGTGCAGATGTCCAGTGTAGTTGAAAGGAGACATCGCACCGGGAACTAGTCTACACCGGCAGGTATTATAAGTAAGAGGAATCGCATAAGGACGGTTCATTTTTCGCAAGTCATAAGTGGTTTGCGTTTCAAAAAAAAAGAAAAAAAAAGAAATGCTTGTTTGTTTGTTTGCACAGGTGATGCGGTGTTTCAGCGTAGCAATGCGATGTTTCCCCGTGCCACATACCCAGTTTTGCAACCGACAGAGGGCCAGTTAAGTCACCTTCTGACAGGTAGTTAATGAAGAGATGACCGGTATACCTTACCGTAGATTTGGCAGCAGCAGCTAAGCGTAGAGCTAAGAGGAAGAGAACTTGCGACTTATGAAGAAAATACGCAGCTGATACAGAAGAATGCAGCACTCGCCACCATCTTTCAGAAAAAGGCAGATGAAGTACGAACATATGAAGAATGAGAACAGGACCTTGCTCAAGTTCTACAAAGCATCACATTGGAGTTACCCAATGCCACATTGAGTTCACCTTACCTCTTCCATAGAAGATAAGAAGAGTTGCAGACAGAGCAAAGGCTCTAGAGGAAACAGTAGCCAGAATGGCAGAAGAAGCGGCCAAGATGGAGGAAGACCACAAAGTGTAGATCGATGAGCTTGAGGCTCGTGCACGAGACACTTCCCAGGCAGACAAGCAAGTGAGAGTAGAGGCCTTTCGACTCGCTTCTACACAGATGCAGTATCGCATCGACGATGCACTGTCAGTACTAAATGATGCGATGGACACATGGGCGGACTTGGATCAGCCACCTGAGAAAATGGAAATCCAGCAAAGTATTCAGCAGATAGAGAATACCACGGCAGCAATGAAAGAAGAAATTAAGAGCTTAGTAGCTCTTCAGAAGATGAGGAAGACAAAGGACATGAACCGCTTGCAGCAGGAAGCACAAAGATTAAGAACAAAGGAGATACACATCAATGACCTGCTTCAACCCTACCAGGAGCAAATCACTAAGTTACTCGATACGGTTGAGAAGAAAGTGAGGGAGTTCACTACCATCAGAGAGGAAATTGACGCAACAAAAGATGCTAGTATTAGTCAAGCTTTGCTTGACTTGGCATGAGAGCGTGTCGAAGTGATGCAGAAGGAAGTCGCAGGACTTCGCGACAAGTTGCAATGGACTTCGCAGGAAGCCAAGAAGAAGCTACAGCAGGAGAAGCCCGTTGATAGTGGCTCGGGGACGAGCCACATGTAAGTGTTAGGAGACTGTTGGAGTAGGGTCCCGCAGCTACAAAAGAAGCTGCTATTTTGATGGATAGACAGTTTTGGCGAATATATAAGAGGCAAATCTACGACACTATAGCAGGTTTCTAGCTACAGAGCTGAGCTGGAAACCATGACGTAGAAGATAGAGAAGTCAAGGAAGACGACGATACTTGAGCGGTCAAGAAGAGAGAGCTCACCCACTGCATTGAAGGCAGCGGTGGAAGACAGGAGGGTTCAGCTACCCTCATAAAGGAAAAGGAGCAACGAGGCCGAGGTATTGAAGACGAAGGATAGAAAAGGGAAGCAGCGCCAGTACCCATGGTCAGTGTTGGGAAGCATGGAAGACTGTAGGAAGCTGTGGTGAAGGGAAGCGGTGCATAGTACCCATGGTCAGCACTAAGAAGCATGGAAGACTGCAGAGAGCTGTGGTGTGACGGATAGCGGCTACCTCAAAGTACAGATACGCCGACTGTCACTAGTTAGGGTTTGGGTTACTGTTGGGACAGGCCCACAGTGTTGTAATGGTGAGACCTTCGGGCCGCCTATAAAGTGATGTATTTTGTATTGTAAAAGGTTAGAATTTTGAGCACTTTAATTCATCCAGCTAGCTAGTTAGCCATTGAGACTGTTAGATCACAGTTACCTTGTATTGTAATAGAGTCGAGCTTTGGTTCTGTTATTGGTGGTAGTATCTTATTGTAACCAGTAGTTGGCTCATAGATTATGTATGTAAAAATCCGTAGGGATCGACAGAGAGGGAAGAGTATATTGTAAGAGAGACAATATCGAGATAGAAAAGAGATCTAAGAGAGAAGATCTCAAGCTGCATATGCGGTGCAGCAGAACTGTGTTTACCTTCCCCTGAGATATAATAGAAACACAGTTCTATGGATGTAACTTCCATCCTAGAGGTGAACCATGTTAAAATCGTGCGTTGTGCGATTGATTCATGTGTTGTGTTTATTTGTTGCATCTGTTAGTTATCATATGAGCCTTATTTACAGTTGAATGTAAGTATGCGTTGTTTCGTTCACAGCAATATAGAGAGATGAACATAAGTTGAAGTCTTTGGCATGTTGTATGCGGGTTCATTTATGCTGTGCTTGAGACAATCACTAGTTGTAGCATTAAACAGTCTGGTATGTTGATTCTTGCATGTTGACACAAACAACGCTAAGTGCACTAAGCCGCGGGATTAGGATATCGCAGGGAGGCGATACCACACCGGCAGAGGAGCTGCGGTGCGCAATACCACAGGTTAAGGACTTAGCATTGGAGAGGAAGTTACGTGTTTCCTGGTACGCGGCGAGGTGATAAGGCTGGGGTCATCACGAGTTAGTGGAAGTTGCGTGACACAGAAAGGGACCACGCAAACGGAATAGACAGATCTCGCAGTCAGAAGAGCTGCGAGACGAGGAGATCGTGCGACACGAGCAGAAGGATCGCGCGACGCGCAAAGAAAGAGGCCTCATAGCTGGCAGGGCTGCAAGTCACAAGTAGGATGCCACAGAACCTGGTCCAAGATGCTTGAGTCCTTGGCCAACCCATTAGAATCACTTCAGGTGAGACTTCAGGCCGCTTCGCGGTCTATCACCGAAAGGGCCAGTGAGCTACGGATGTTGTTGGTTAAACACAGTAAACCCGGGTCTACCCACAATAGCCAACATGTGCAAAAGGCCAAATTCTTTTGGAGTTTTCCTTGATGTGAATCTGACTCACTTGTCTCCTGGCCTTCCATATGCCTTGAGATCGCTCGGATTCGACCTTTCATTACCCCATTGAATAGCTATATAAGGAACCATTTGGATACATCGAAGGGGAGGAATTTAAGGGAAATAAAACTATAGTCCATTGTTGTCGGAGCTTATACTTGAGTCTACATCCCTTTGTCCCTTGGAGCACTTTTGTGTTCCTCCCAAGCTTTCCTTTTTCTTGTGAGCTTGCTATTGAGAGATGGAGGATTGAAGTGGTCGAGGCCTAAGTGGGGGACTCGGTTTCTCTAATTCGCAGAAGGGCCGACAAAGGTTTTCACTATTGTAATCTCTATTTTATATTAATAGAAATATCTTTTCATGTCAAATAATGTATGTTTAAATGAGTATTTGATCCATGGATTCTTTTAAATATTTATATGTTATTGATTATGCTAGAGTAGGCATAACACAACCATATATAGCATGTTTATCTTGTTTATTGAATGTTGAGGAAGTAATTTATCAATTCAAGCTATAGCTGGAAAGCTCAACGGGGATCTACATCAACCGTCTGGAATAAGGTACGAATCGAGATCCTTTAGAGTTAGATATTTGGTTTCTCTTGCATATAGGAAAGGATTGATTTCTAGAGTCAAGTTGTCTATTGTGGTACCCCAAGCCATAGGAATTTCTCTCCGTAACAATGTTGTCGATGTGGGATTCATCATGGCCCTCCTTCGATGATACTATTCCTATCGACATCATCTCATCATTCGAGAATTAGTCTTAGAAACAAGTTTAGTACCTTGAGATATGTATACCTCAATGAAATGTTCTCTCGCTCTCAACATAGGTTCACATCATTGACCTTTAATCAAGAGATTTGACTAAGTGTTCAACATTAAAACCACTATTCACACTTAGTAGATGGTAGTAGAGTACCTTGGCAAGCATTGACATTAATGGTGATCTTTCTCGCACTTGTTAATGGTTCACATCATTGGCCGATAATCAAGTGGTTTCTACCATCTTCGACTTTAAATCATTGTAATCACATGGATAGAATCATACTTTGTGGAAGACGAGACGAAGACCCTGGGTGTCTATTTGAAAGCACTCATAGCTTTCTCCCCAGGTTGCAATGGAGTATATTGTATGAAGTACCATCATGGATCCACATTTGTATGGTCGTGGATATGCTCAAATTTGCATCTGTATGACATAGATCTACATTGTATGTCTGGTGGCTATGTCCAAGTTTGAGTTCTCTATCACATCGATATATGTTATATTCTAGCAACCATGTTTGTTTATCTCTCTCATAGATCTGCCTTGTATTGGTCTGCAGCCATGATGAGTATACATTTGCTCATGAGTCAAAAGTATTGATGTATTGTAGATGCCTAGTTGATGATCTCCAATCAAGTTGATTCTTGTCTCGAAGTCATAACTTTCTCTTTCAAATATCTTGCATATCGTATCCCTCTAGCCTCATTCTTTAGCGGGCATTTTTTATACCTAAATCTCATCATCAGCATGTGATAAGATCCCAAACTTCAGTGGTGCCCTCAATCCAAAATTGTGAAGTAAGAACATTGGTCCAGACATCAAATTTGTATATGAAAATCCAGCATCGCTTCTACCTTTTAGTCAAAAAGTGGTACCTTCTTTAGCACTGCCTGTAATGTGTTGGTAGTAAGCGGTGGCACCGCCTTTACCCTTAAATCAATGCACATTTCTTCCTAAAACCGCTCTTTCATGGTGAACAAGAAGCGGTGCCCTTGGTAAAAAGTGAAAAAGAGAGGTCCTCATGAAGCTTCTCGAAAGAAGGCTTCATGGCACCCTTATCCCTGATCACTAGGGTAAGTTGGGCTCGAGATCCAACCTTGTAGGATCTCCTAGCCACCTCACCCATGAATTTCTCAACCATCCCTATCCATTGCATGCCTTTGAAAGCAGACTCAATTTCCATGGTTGAGGAGAGAGTAATGTTATGTTGTTGCTTTGATATTATGGCCTAATTCATTCAAGAGAGATTGAGGGAGCAAGTTGGAGCTGTAGGGGACAATATGTTGGTTTTGTGAGAGACCATATCAACACTAAGGTATAGGTTGTAAACTCTTTCTTCATTTTATTAATGTAAAATTGGTTCCTTTCCCATATACTTGTTATGTTATAATCTTGCATGTTATTTTCAGATTCCTTAGTCACTGACAAAGATCTATAGATGATGTTCTGGTATCTTTGATCTCTTGTGTGTTTGATGTGTTTATGCAGGTATTTTCTTGGAGACCTTTTGTCGTAAGAGAAGAACCACATCACTCCATCAAATATTGCATTCTAGTTGTTTATAGATAATTCTAGGGAAAGTATTCCAACCTTATTGTGAAGCATTTATCTTGGATCTAAACCATTCAGACCAGAGGAACAACTTCTATCCGCAGAAGATGCAAAATTCCTAGCAACATATGGCGCCACATCTTTAGTGCATGTATCATGACGGCCAATTCTAGATCATAAGTAGCGTAATTTTTCTTGTGAAATTTAAGTTTCTCATAATCATACACTATTATGTGTCCTTCTTGAGTTAAGACCCCACCAAGGCCATTGTTGCATGCATCAATGCATATAACAAAATCCTTGTTAGGATCCACAATTATTAAAATGGGTGCAGTAATTAATAGTTATTTTAATTTCTTAAAAATCTCTTCACATTTTTTATCCCATACAAATTTATGTCCCTTCTTCTATAGAGAATTTATGGGATTCACAATCCTTGAAAATCCCTCAATGAACCTTCGATAATACCTGGTGATCCCCATGAATGACCGTACATCAGTCACATCCTTTGGGAACGACCATTCATTAATTGCTTTGATATTATCTGGTTCAACCGAGATCCATTCTTTAGTTATTACATGACCCAATTATTGTATTTTATCTTTGAAGAAGTCACATTTACTAAACTTGGCATATAGCTGATGTTCCCTTAATGCTTGTAAAATGATTTGTAAATGTTCCTTGTGCTCTTCTTTAGTTTTGGAATAGATTAGAATATTATCAATAAAAACTACGAAAAAATTATCTAGATATTTATGTAATGCGTTGGTCATTAAACACATGAAGACTTTCAGGGCATAAGTTATCCCAAATGGCATGACAATGAACTCATAGTGACCATATCGGGTCCTAAAAACCATCTTGAAAATATCCTCATCCTTAATTTGGACTTGATGATAACCAGATCTTAAGTCAATTTTTTAAAATATTGTTGCTCTGTGTAATTGTTCGAATAGATCATATATGCAAGAAAATGGGTATCTCTTTTTAATTGTCATTTTATTAAGTTGACGGTAGTCAATGCATAAGCACAGAGTACCATCCTTCTTTTTAACATAAATGACTGGTGCGCCCCAAGGAGACACACTTGGTCTTATATACTTTTTATCTATCTATTTTTTTAATTTCAATTTTAGTTCATTAAGATCCAATATGTTCATCCGATAAGGAGATTTGGAGTTAGGTACCCCACCGAGTACCATCTCAATAATGAAATCTAGCCCCATTTTCGAAGGCAATCCCAGAATTTCCTTCAGAAATACATCCAAGTAACATCTCATAATTGGTATATATTCTAATTTTACCTTGTCTTCTTTATTAATGTGCTCTTCATTAGTTATATTCACAACAAAATCTTTACATCCCTTTTGAACATCTCTTTTTAGTTGTAAGGCATGAATATATCTGATTATTGTTTTCCTAGGGATTCCTTTTATTGTTACCATTTTTCCTTTGTTATTTAAATAGGTAAAAGTTTTATCAAAAAAATTCAACACTAATCAATGTTGTTCCAACCAATCCATTTGAATTAATACATCATAGGAGCCTAACAGAAGTACATTAAGCTTTACAGAGGTTTCAAACTGATTCATAATTAATGTACAATCTTTCACAAAATCAATTACTTTCATTTTTTCTCCTATAGCTAATTGAACGAGCCATGATTTTGCAAATTTATTTACCGGTAGTTTACTTTTATCTACTAAAATGGGAGAGACATAACTCAGGCTATCCCCTGGTTCAATTAAAATAGAAATAGGTTTATGGTTCAGCATACTTTCTACTTCCACCATGGAAGTCTGATATTCAGCCTATCTGTTTTCCAGCGCTGCATTGATTCTAGGAATCCCTCTCGCTAAATCACCAATCGTTGTTTCTTTCCACACAGCATGAATGTTGTTGACTATCTTCTTCCTATTAGGACAGCTCGATGCATAGTGAGGTCCCTAGCATTCCCAACATTTTATCGGTTCCTTACGTTCATTATTTTTAACATAATTACTCTGATTATTTGTGATAGTAGGGTTTTCCTATGAGTTACTTTTTGAATTACTTCCTTGAAATTTTCTGTTAGGAAAATTGCGTGAGCTATTATGCCCAAAATTCTGATTAGGTGTGAATTTTTTCTTCCTTGGTTCAAAATTATTATTAGGCCTTTTTATTTTCTAGTTTGGCATGTTCTCCCTTTTTCGGTTCTGCTCATAGCAGAAGTTTTCCTTTCGCATGGACTCTTCAAGGGTATTGGGATTATCATATTCAATTATGTCCTTAATAGAAAGGTAAACAGCTCAAAAACTGTTGTACCTTGGTTTTTTCATCAACAATATAAAGCACATATCACAGTAAACATTAAAATTTACTATTTAACTCTTTCATACTCATGGTACCCAACTTTAGATCATAAAATTCTTTAGCTCATTCCTCATAATATTGTTCTGACATAAATTTCTTTTTAAAGTACTTTTTAAAAGTGCTATAGTTTATATTCTTCTCTTTTATTCCCTTAACTCGTTTTATGTCCTGCCACCAGATGTCATCTTTTCTAGTTAAGATATAAATTGTCATCCTTGCTTTTAACTAATTTGAATAGTTATATATATGAAAGTACTTTTTGATTCTGGATAGCCATGCTTCGGATTCCTCTCCTTTTTCTGCTTCTCCATTAAAATTTGGTGGTTTAATATTTTTGAACTCCCTAGAAATCTCTTTACAAGGATTGTATTTCTTTATTCTAGAGCGATAATTACTCTCGCACTGTCACTAGAATTTTGGTGTTTCTTTCTGTGTGAATTATCGTTAATTTCATAATAAGAACTGCTTTCAATTTTAGAGTATTTTGTCCTTTTACTCTTATGTTGATAGGACATAGTGTTAGATTCTATCTATTTATCCTTTTCTTCGATATAAAACTTTTCCAGCAGTATTTGATTTAGCTCCTCCTAAGATCTTAAGATTCTATCATTTTCTTTTTTAACGGTCTCCATTTCAGTCTTTAGATCCTTAATTGTTTGTAGTAATTTAGATGATTTATTAGTTACATCTTTTTTAGTAGGTTCTTTTCTAGAATTAGTTTGTTCATTTAACGAGGACCTCCCTTCAGCATACTCTTCGATCCCTTCCATACCTGCAAATCTAATTTAGAAAATATTTCGTACAGCAACATTTAAAATCATAAATCACTATCCATACTTTCTATTTAGTTTTTGTTTACGTGCACAAGGCCACTTCAGGCCTAATGTCTAAACATGGCCTCTAATACCATATGTAACATCTCCAAAAATTCACAAAAATTTAAATTTTTTCTATATGGTATTAAATGCTAAATCATAGCCATAATGCTAGTTTAATAATTAACTTTAGTTTAGTTAACAGATAGTGTACAAAGACAAGACATAAAGAGAAAAACTTAGGAGTTAATACTCTTTAGTTAACTGTAACTAAAAGGCTATAGAATTTACTTACTAACTTACAATTCACATGCCACTAAGCGTACTCAATCTGTATTGATTTTCAGTCTTGAATAAAACTATTTATCAAAAGTTAATGAGTTAAAAATTATTGAATTAAGATCATTGGTGTATTTGTAAGAATGTGCATGATTTTTACGGTCATTTTCTTTTCTTACTGAAGGGGGCCTTAGGTTAGGCCGAGGATTACTTTGATTTTTCAAAACTAATGCAGATCCGACACTTTTACAAGAATCATAGGTAAAAAATTAAGGCTCAGAAGACTAAAAAAGTAAGTTAGGAAAGATCCTTTAAACTCTATTTATTGTCTAGATTGTCAAAGTGTAAGAATTCCTAGGCCTATAACAAGGACTATTCTACCTAGGTAGAAAGTGGACTTGATAGGGTGATCATATGTTTTAAACAAATAAATTATATGATTTATTGTATATAATTATCAACATGCTTTCAGTTGTTTCTAATACTGGAATACATTCCCATTGTTTTATAACTAAGGTCTTTAACCATGTTAATCCTAGAACTTCCTAAGCCCTAAAATTATCATTATTATTTTTGAAATTATAGATTAACTACAAAATATAACCAAAACTACCCTAAGCATGAAGTTTATGCATAAAATGACATTATAACCTAGCTAAAACTCCATTATGCATAAAAATGAATTGTTCATTGTTATCAAAGGAAATTCTATTACTTATACACAAATCGCAGGGTTAACATGCAAGTTCAAACTATATCAAGAAAATAAAAACATTTGAATGGTAGTGGGATCCACATGGTGGATGCTCGGTAGATGGAGGGTTTTGGGTGTTAAACCCTATGCAACAACATTCAAGTTAGCCCTAAATGCATTTGTCTTAAACATTTGTTTGTTTGGGTGGAGGAATTTGCCGACAGACCCTTGGCCTCCTTGGGTCTCTGCAATAGCTGTCATTCTTGTCTTGGCCGTGGAATTAGCAAGTTAGCTATTATCAAGTTTGGAATTAGCAAGTTAGCTATATTCTAAATCATTGTTAATACTGTAAATACGTTAAGTGAATCTTCCTCGTCCTATTGCTCAGCCACTGTAGCTCTTTCGAGGCTATGAATCGTTAATGCATTTTAGTTTTATGAGTTGAACCCTGTGGTGACTATATTGGTTAATTGCTTGATAAAAATAAGACTTTGTTTATAATTCTTTTGTTTTTAAAAGGAAGAGCTTACAAACGTGCTATAACTATATGTTAGAATTTGATTTCCTTTTGTATTTTTGGATGTATGATGAATTATCCTTAGTAATTGGGTGTTTTGCTATGATAACAATCTGTTTGTAAATTAATATACAACTATGAATTGGTTTAGGCCATTTTAAATTTTAGTTGTTTGAAATTCTAACTGTGCAAACGGTACTGTAAGGATTAACCTAGGGTTTGGTTTTTCATAAACAGTTTTGATACTTAGGTTAGATGGTTGTCTTCTAATCTTTAATATTTGTATAAAAATAATTAGATTATGATAGCCTTATTTTTAATTGGAGAAACTGGTAAATATATCCTTCGACTTACTTAACTGTTTGATAAATTTTAGGAGGTAAGAGTGTACCTTATCTTAAGTGTACAATTAACTATTTTAATTATTCGCTAGCTGTGGTAAATAGGTTCGGTAAATTGATATGAAGGATTGTATTAATGGGTAGGGTTTAGAAATAACAGTTTTGAAATATGAATAATAGTTATATTAATTGTTTACAGTTTGGTTGACTAAGTTCATAATTTATGTACTATAATACAATAGGTGTTATAATGCTAACCATTTTCATCCTAATGACTCTTCATCATGAACTTACAATGTTAGATGTTTTAAAGGAAATAGTTGGAGGTTTAACTATGCAATATTTACTATAATATAACTAGAATACTTGTTTATAATCCAGGTGTTAAAGTATTAGAGTAATGAATTGTTTTTCTTTACTAGTGTAAATAAATATTTTGTATTACAGTAATTATTATTGTGTTATACCATACACAGTTTAATGACTGTGTGACAAAAACTTCATGTTGACCCTCATTTTGCTATCATTTTTTGGCTAATAATTTACATATTGAACACATGTTTTGTCACCTTTATGCATATTTTCCATCATACATATCGTTATTCAGCACCAGGTACAATCATATTTTGGATTTATCAAGTTATGTTTTATTTCCATTATTTCACGATTTCCTTGGTTAAATTCGATGATATGTAATGATATACTAATGCATGAAATTTTCATTGCAAAATCATGGTCTTCAACAAACCAATGAGAAAGTATTGCGTCCATCCTAGATATCCACAGAGCATATCCAACACATTATCCAGCTCACTGTTTGAACCGTTGAGCCAACCGTGCGCCACTATTAAAAGATTCCTGAGTGATTAAAGCTTGAAATGGCCTGTAAACTGTTTGTTGTCAACGCACCAGAATAATAGCATGAACCCCCTTTTGGAATATCACTCGTATAATGCATATGTGTGACACCTTGACACCAGCTACGATTAAGTTGAGTTTGTATGCCACATCACGTGCCAGAAAAGAACCATATTTGTGAAGACAAAGGAAAACGTTATGAGTTGGCCTTTATTTAGTTACTTGTCATAATTGTCGATTGATCTTAAGAGCATTCTACCACTGAAAGGGTCAACTTGCTTGCCCTTTGTCAAACAATATATATACAGACGTTGTTATGCGAGAAAGAGTTAGAAAGATATAATAGTTTATTTTAGTTGATACATGTAATCAGTTAGTTCAGAAACTCTGTAACACTTTTTCTTTACTTTAATGGAAGTTTTGTGGATGTTGTGTATGATCTTGTCTTAAGCAGCATGAGCCAGTTATCACTTTGATTGTTGGGAGGGCCCCCTGTCAACTAGACCTTTTTCCTTTTGTGTATTTTCATTCTTCCCTTTCTACAATTAGCATAGTTTTATCTATAATTTGTTTCTACAACTTAGTCTATGAAATTTTTTATGTTATTTATTTCATATAGATTAAACTTTTTATATTATGCTATTAATGTAATTTCCTTCATGAGCTAAGCAATCGATTGCGCATAGTTTATTTTTCAAATTCCTTTTTCAAAGTATTTTCAGTATATTGCTTGGTTTGTGTTAGTAGAATAGATTGTTTTAATTCAATTATAGTATATTCAATTATTCCCTTGTTTAATTTCGTTATGAATTCAGTTAAGTTATATTGCAGTTTGTTTTGAATCATGAATTGAATTTAAGTTCTGTCATAGATTTAATTTAATCATTAACTAGGTTCAATTTCTTCTCTTTACATTTTTGTATCATATGCATGGGTCAGTTGTCCTCAAAGATCATTTAGGTTAATTGTTTCTTGAAGTTTTAGTATTTTATTCAAATAGACTGTCATTCAGACATCCTATTCTGTTTGTCATACAGACCTCTGTTTCAGTCTGTTATCTAGTATTCCATTCAGCTCTTAGTGCTTTTAACTTGTTTTAAGCCCGTTTTCTTAGATTTTCGATTATGTCTCAATAAATGGTAATTAGATAATGGTTGTGTATTTTCTTACAGCTTTAGATTAGATCGTTTAAATATTTATTCAGTTTTATTTCTATTTCTTCTTCCTCCTCATTTAATGTTTGAAATTATGTTTACTATGTTTCCTTTTAATTATGTCTTTGGTTTGATTTAATTTATTCCTTTGTATGTGAAGTTTAAGGTTAAATGCATTAATAGATTAGTATCTTATAAATTGTTCATAACAATATGATTTGTTCTCTGCATCATATAGTTATTAAAGGAATCTATAGGATAGAATTTAAATCATCTTTATAAGTTTTCTGCTTGTGTATAAGTTATGTGTGCCTTCTTGTAATATTATTTTATCTTTTGTAAGTAGGAGTTATTTGTTTATAAATCATCATGTTTACTATAGATTGCAATTGGGTGTTTCTTAGTCTGCATATTTTTGTAGAGATCAAGTTAGATTTGATTCCCTTTATTTTTTTCACTTCATTTAAAAGTCACTTTGAAACTTCTCCCACTCTCGTTCCACTCACGGTGAACCCTTATCCTCAAAATAATCAAGGAGAATGGAACTAGATAGTTAGCTTAAACCATTATGTACATTTGCAGTTGCATGTATAGTTTTTAGAAAGCATAACTAGTTGTTGTAACTCCTTCTTTGTACAATCAGTCTTTAAAGTTGTTTAGTAGTCAAATAAATCTCCTTAGATAGAATAGTTCATTATCATAACATTGTTTATATCCTTATGTTTATAGAGTAGAGTAGTATAATGTGATACCGCTCTGGTCTAGTACTCTGTTCAATTATCCTGATAGTTGAATTCTTAGGATTTTGACTCAGTTTTTCATTTTGAAATATATTTCCATCTTTTGTTTGTTGAAAGTATTACCACGATACCCTAGGAATCCCTCTACCTTCACATATATTTTGTAAGAACTCTAAGCCTACCTACTCGGTCTATAATTAAATATTAGGTGAATTAATCAAGACGATATTTTACCCAACATTTTGGCGTCGTTGTCGGGGAGTTGTTATGTAAGGTAGAATAGATATAGGCTGGTGGCGGGAGAGCAGTAAGATGAGAGGTAAGAACCTGTGCATCTGTTATGACATGCGCCCCCAATTCCAGTAGTAGCAGTAACATAGGTTTCCCTTTAAGTTTTTATGAACAAACCTAGAGATTTTCATGGTAGATTCGTTAAGATAGTAGAATTTTGTTAAAATTAAATTTTTATGGGGGACATAAAACGCCAATGATAAAGTCAGCAGAAAGGAATAAAAAAAAACTATAGGAAGTAGTTCTGCTGGAAACATAAAGAGACTCTTTTGGGAGATCTTACATGGGAATCCATTGAAAGAGAAGAAATCCTGGCAGGAGGTCCTACGAGCCTCTTTTTTGACACAGTTCAAAGGGAGTAACCATTGGAATCCCTTAAACCTTCCACTAAGTCAAAAAATTAGATGATACAAATTTTATTTAGTGGAGGAGCTAAACTTCACTAATTTCGTCAATCTCACCTAGGTGAAAGCTTTCTTTGGCAACTCAATAAACATAGTAACCCCACAAATTGAAACATCCATAGGAGTACGTACTATTCCTATAAGACCCAATAAGAGAATGGTTGATTAGAGGAAGATATTTCCTGTAAAATAACATTGGGACACCCCATTCTCACTTCAAAATAAATCTTCTAGGTATACTCACTTTAGAAACCAAACTTACATGAAGAAACGGGAAGAAGAACGAACAATGAAGAGCAACCTCTGTCCAATATGTGAAACTCAACATCCCCATCAGGAATGTCCATTAAAAAAAACTTATACATGTCACATTTGAATGGGGCATCATGTTTTTCCCAAAGTAATCAAGATGGATCCTACCAAAATAGTGGTAATCATTGGACTCCCCTCTCCAAAAACTCTTCCTCCTCCTGATTCTTAAAAATATTGTGGGTTATCATCACTTGTATATATGTAAGTATGTGTATATTTATTTGAATAAATAAGAGTCATTTCTAAATCATTTCTTTACAGAGGACTCTTTTTCTATGTTTTCAAGAATAAAATAAATCATCTAACAAATGGTTTCGAAATTTGGTTACAAATGGGTCTTTCTATTTCTTTGAGCAGCTCATGGGATATTACCTGAAAAAGAAGGTACTCTAAAAAAACACTCAAAACATATCTTAACTTTGAAGTTTTAGAATTCTTGTATATAATTTTCAAACCACTTATTTTATGATTTTTTTATGCTTTAGACATATACATTTCCAATTACTTTAACAGTTGCTCAAAAGACTTACTTTAATCATCATATTTTTCAGAATTTTCACACCTATGGATTAATAGCTCATCTACACTTGTTATCAAAACTTGACCCTTAAGTATTTTTTAGGACACTTCAAGGTAAGTGTATTTTTTGCTTGTGGGGAACATTATCCTCTATAAAGAAGATAGACTAAGAGGTAAAGGAACATATTTAAGTTATTCTCTTTTTACATGATCTATAGTTAAGGCCATTTTATGAAAACAAATTCTAATATAAATCATGTGTTTAGCAGGGCTTAGCATGATCTATTACCAACCGACTTCCATATACTCAAAATCTTTATACAAGGAAAAATTACTGGGGGCACTGAACAGGCATGCTGGTAGTAGGTCAATGCTAAGTAACAACTTAAAAACAAGCAAGTTTGATAAATGAAAGTAAACATGTTGGGGTACCGAAAAGGCTCCCTAGTAGTAGGGATATGCTTGCATGGTACCAAGATAAACCTGCCGAGGTACTGAACAGGCCTACTGGCAGTGAGGTAATATTGGGTAAAAGAGATTTGGTCAATGCACCACTATGCACATGGTTCGTAGGACATTGATAATTTAAAGAAAAATTTTCAGAATTTGTAAATAAGCATGTTTGGCCTATTGTTTAATGATCTCACTAAAGAATAATAGTAAGTTGGTCTTGGATTTGACATTCTAAATTCAATCAGTATCTAGGATATGATTGTCCTGGAAATGGGACCCATAGCTGTAAACTCCCACAAATTCGAAGGTGAGCTCAAAACTTCTTGAGACGACAAGATACCCTTACAACAAGGTCGGGATGACTAGTTTTCCCTATGGCATTTTCACTTATGTTATCATCACATGATAAATGATAAATTTACATAGTTACATATTCAAGCACTCTTATTTTTAGATAAATGTATATATCTAATTCATTTCCATCTATTAGGTATTCTTTCTTTCTTTTACAAAATTACAACAGCATGATTGAACTTCTATTAATTTATTTTGAAATTACTTAGTTTTCTTGTATGGCTTGGGGACATGCCATATCTTCGGTTTGGGGGAGGATTAGACTATTTGTCTTTATTTTATCTAAGTTACTTATAAAAGATGCATTGTCAAATGACAAAGTGTTTGTAGGAAAATGAAAATAGCGAAACTGGTCTTAAAATCTTGGATGAATAAGGGAGAGCACAATTAAAAGATCAACATAATTATTTTATATGACTTGTTTGTGGCCTGACAGCCTAAGGAAAAGCCACGATTAGCAGCAGTTTGACCCAGCAAGCTCATTTTTATAGAAATTTGTATGAAGGATCATATGAAGGGTCGAATGTCGGTATGAATAAAAAGCCAAATGATGATCTGAATGAAAACTATGATATTTTCGTATCTATGGTTAAGTGTTAGCTTAATTTTGTTTGGGAAAAAGATGATTCATATCATTAGAGTCACATCCATGGGATATTATGAATAATCTCGATTCATGATAGTACAAATTCGATCTAATACAATTTCATTTTACCCCCATATGGATATGATATTACCATATGGTACTTCCTATTCATCATGACTCTACCATCATGCTTATCCTCTTTTCCACTCGCACACATAAGCTATCAGGTAAGTTGACCTTGTTGATAAACTAAGGCTATGGTTATGAATATGGTTATGCATCCGTATTGAGTTAAACTTTCAACCTGTCCAAAGTTTACTTTGGAGATGGTTGAACTAACTTAACTTTATAAACTCATTAAATTATGTGTTTTTGATGGCACACATTTCAAATATTGCCATAATGGCATGATCATCTAAGCATGCCGAGCCATTTGCATGATCATTTGGTAGGTTGAATGCGACGCGTTTTAAACTAGAAGTGTGCAAACCTTCTCCCATTCCATCATTTTCACTGACCATTATCACTGTACAGAGTTTTAGCCACCTTTCTCTCATACTCCCTGCAAATCATGTATCCTTCCCTCTGCTTAAACCATGTCGAATCAATTTGAGCCAGAAATCTACCAAGATTTATTCCAAATGACAGATTTTAGAGAATGTCGGGAAGTTTTTTTCCGCACTGGTTGGAACTCGTTTCTCTATCTACTGCAAGGATACGATGAGGAAATCTCATTGCTTTTTGTGATGGGGTTCGATGGGAGAATGTCTAGGGTAGGACATCTTTCCTTCCAAGTCATGGAGGAATCAATTACAAGTGCAACCAAGCTTCCCCAAGAAGCAGAGTGATGTCATAAGCACTGGTTTGTTCCATAGGCATCACATAATTTTACCCTCAATCCTGAATTCTATCATGTGACATGTATAAAAGGTTATCATAATAGTCGAATAAAGTCTAAATACATCAATTCGCTGACAGTCATTATTCATTTGGTTATCTATGAAGGTAAGTTTAGTGTCTTCAAGTCCTGTCATCTCTATTTATTGGCTCATTTTGTCGATAATAGATGTCTTAATTTCCCTTTCTTTTTCCTTCGAACTTTAGAAAAGATGTCGAACCTGGTTCAAAAAAATACCCTTCACCCCAAAAGTAGCCTATACCACCATAGT
Source organism: Pseudotsuga menziesii (assembly GCA_001517045.1). NCBI lineage: Eukaryota > Viridiplantae > Streptophyta > Pinopsida > Pinales > Pinaceae > Pseudotsuga > Pseudotsuga menziesii. The sequence goes on from LPNX011198330.1 coordinate 199,397, forward strand.
CTAATCAAACTTTTAATTCTCAACTAGCTCAAGGAGTGAAATCAACCCTGGGATACTTTTGTATTTAAGGTGCTTAACCCCCATGTTAACATCCACAAATGACCCCGACATTTTAATCATGAGGCAAGTTAAACCCCACCTGTAGAAGAGGAAAACCCCAACATCATCCACCTTGATGAATATACCTCATAACCTATCCCATCTGCACAAAATACCCCTACTAGCCCTATGTCCGCCAAATTTGTACATTTCTCACGACCTCGCACCAGGAAACAAAAGGAAAAAAATTTTCATTGTATGCTCCATCCCAGTACGCATACCATAGTTCAGTATGATATGCAGATCGGTCATTCAGATGATGTGGCCAAATTAGAGAAAAACCAACCCACATTCATCCCTATTAGAATTAGCCAGTATTTCTGCCGAATTACTAAAGGATTCTGATCAAACAAACATTCCTACATCTTCCCATGATATTAGTCCTAAAGAACACGGTCCTACTATTGATATGGAACCACCATCAAGGGAGACGATTCCTCCACAAGATTCCAAAAATTCTACAAAGCCATCTACGCCACATCAGCCAACAATAGACTAGTTAACTTATGAGTTGGCTCAATCAACAAAGCAAAATGAAGGATATGTTAAGTTGATTGTAGATCTTCGAGAGGAAAACAAAGAGTTACGGTTATAGGTTAAAAAAATTGAGGAACTCCAAAGGATTGTTAGTTTGTCATAGAGGAATCCACAAGAAAGGCTTGCCCTTTAAAAAGTATAGGCTAGGAAATTGAAGTTCAAACCATCTGCTTCATCAAATTCGAAGGCAGCTACTAACGCAGCTCTGCCTTCTTCCTAATGCTATCTTTCATTTTGACCAGTGGGACTTGGCATTCCTTCAGTTTGGGGGAATGTTGAACCTCATTTTGTTATAAGTTTTTGGCTAATAATTTACATATTGAACACATGTTTTGTCATCTTTTTGGCATATTTTCCATCATATAGTTCGTTATTCAGCACCAGGTACGATCATATTTTGGATTTATCAAGTTATGTTTTATTTATATTATTTCACGATTTTCTTGGTTAAATTCGATGATATGTAATGATATACTAATGTATTAAATTTTCATTGCAGAATAATGGTATTCAGTGAACCAATGAGAAAGTATTGCATCCATCCTAGATATGTGTAGAGAATATCCAACACATTGTCCAGCTCATCGTTCAAACCGTCGAGCCAACCGCGCGCTGCTATTAATAGATTCATGACTGATTAAAGCTTGAAATGGCCTATAAACTGTTTGTTTTCCATGCACCAGAATAATAGCATGACCCCCTTTTGGAAGATCGCTCGTATAATTCCTCTGTGTGACACCTTTACACCAGCTATGATTAAGTTGAGTTTGTATGCCACATCACGTGCAAGAAAAGAACTAGATTTGCAAAGATAGAGGAAGACAGTATGAGTTGGCCTTTGTTTAGCTACATATCATAATTGTTGATTGATATTAAGAGAATTTGGCCACTAAAAGGGTTGAATTTCTTTCCCTTTGTCGAACAATATATATACAGATGCTATTATGCGAGAAAGAGTTAGAGAGAGATAATAGTTTCTTTTAGTTGATACATGTAATCAATCAGTTTTAGAAACTCTGTAACACTTTTTCTTTACTTTAATGGAATTTATGTGGACATTGTGTATGATCTTGTATTAAGCAGCGTGATCCAGTTATCACTCTGATTGTTGGGAGGGACCCCCGTCAACCAGAGCTTTTTCTTTCTGCGTATTTTCATTCTTCCCTTTCTGCAATTAGTATAGTTTTATCTATAATTTGTTTCTGCAACTTAGTCAGTGAAATTATTTATGTTATTTATTTTCTATAGCTTAAACTTTTATATTATGATATTAATGTAATTTCCATCGTGGGCTAAGCAACCGATTGCACATAGTTTAGTTTTCAAATTCCTTTTTCAAAGTCTTTTTCAGTATATTGCTTGGTTTGTGTTAGTAGAATAGATTGTTTTAAGTCAATTACAGTATATTCAATTCTTCCCTTGTTCATTTCGTTATGAATTTAGTTAATTTATATTCTAGTTTGTTTTGAATCATGAATTGAATTTAAGTTATTTCATACATTGAACTTAATCATTAAGTAGGTTCAATTTCTGCTCTTTACATTTTAGTATCATATGCATAGGTTAGTTGTCCTCAAAGGTCATTTAGGTTAACTTTTTCTTGAAGTTTTAGTATTTTCTTCAAACAGAATATCATTTAGACAACCTATATTGTATGTCATACAGTCCTCTGTGTCAGTCTGTTATCCAGTCTTCCATTCAACTCTTAGTGCTTTTAACTTGTTTTAAGCCTGTTTTCTTAGATTTTCGATTATGTCTTGATAAATGGTAATTAGATAATGGTTGTGTCTTTTCTTACAGCTTTAGATTAGATCATTTAAATATTTATTTAGTTTTATTCTTATTTCTTCCTCCTCCTCATTTGATGTTTGAAATTATGTTTACTATGTTGCCTTGTAATTATGTCTTTGGTTTGATTTAATTTATTCCTTTGTATGTGTTATAGCTGATTTCACCACTCCAGGTGAATCACACTTTGTATGGCCTTCCCTTGTCCTGCTGCAGACTCCTTAGACCCCATGGACCATTTTTCGTGCTTTGATGTTTCCTTGACCATCCTTAAAAAAATGTGAAAAATTATACACGCGACTTTTAAACCTATAAGCGTGTATATACGTGGGTTTGACCACTAAAACTGCATACATCGGGATGTGTACAAAATCCAAATCCTTTTGGAGTTTTCCTTGACATGGATCCGACTCAATTGACTCCTGGCCTTCCCTATGCCTTGAGATCGCTCAAATTTGACCTTTCATTACCCCTTTGAAAAGCTATATAAGGAACCCCTTGGTACATTGAAGGCATAAGAGAGAATTGAGAGCAAAGAAACTATAGTCCATTGTTTCCAGAACTTATGCTTGAGTCTGCATCCCTTTGTCCCTTGGAGCACTTTTGTGTTCCTCCCAAGATTTCCTTTTGCTTGTGAGCTTGCTATCCAGTGATGGAGGATTGAAGTGGTGGAGGCCCAAGTGGGGGATTCAGTTTCTCTGGTTCGTAGGCATGCCGACAGAGGTTGTATCTTGTAATCTTTGATTTATATTAATAGAAATATCTTTTCCTGTCCAATAATGTGTGTTTGAATGAATATTTTATCCATTGGATGATGTCAAATGCTTATACATTATTGATTATATATGCTAGAATAGATCTAACACCATGATATATAGAATGCTTGTATTGTTTACTTGTTGTTGATGAAGTAATATATCAATTCAAGCTGAAGTTGGAAAGCTCAACGGGGATCTACTTCAACCGTCTGAAATAAGGTACGAGGTCTAATCCTTTAGTGTTAGACATTGAATTTCTATTTCATATTGGAAAGGATTGATTTCTAGAGTTAAGCTATCTGTTGTGGTACCCCAAGCCATAGGAATTTCTCTCCGTAATAGAATTGGTGACTCCACTGGGGATGTTCCTTGTTTTTATTTGGGGTTTGCGGGCATAATGGGCTTGATATTATTGACTTGCTCTTTGTTTCTCCTTGTTTTTGTGTTGCATTTTATAGTATGTTCATCCATTGACACTCCCCTTTATTTGTTTGACCCTTGGCCTGCTTTTTACCACTACCTTCTATGTATACGTAGGTTTTTCGCCAAAAGTCATGTACATACATAGATTTTTGGCCAAAAATCACATATACACGTAGGGTTTTGGCCAAAAGTCACGTATATACGCAGCTGTTCTTTAAACAGTCACATACATCCTCCCTTTTGGTGAGTTTGATGTTGTGGGAAGTTGCTGGGTGGGTTGTGAATGTGGTTGGGTCTTCCTTGGGTCTGATGTTTATTTGGATTAGGGTAGACCCGAGTTCTTATACTTTTATCTTCGCAACAACAAACAGACCCACAGTGTTGGCCCTTTCGGCAACAACTTGCGAACAGGTTGCACTCTCACCCGAAACAGCTATGCGGTGCCGCAGAATCAGGTTTCTGTAGGTGAAAGAGGGATATTACTGTACCTTTATCCTTAACAAAGAATAATCATACAATATAGAGCTTCGATATTCACTTAAATAGCTTCACAGTTTAGATAAAAAGATAGTTTCTTGCTTAACCCTTAACTGGGAATTCACAGCGAAGTTAATACTTAGCAATTTATCTTACTTTATCATTCATCTACTTATCAAATGCATAAAACATAACAGCACAAAACTAAAAGGAACCACCACAACACAAGATATACGTGGTTCACCCCCAGTGTAGGGGCTACATCCACAGAACTGTGTTTTATATTCAACAATTTACAAACACACAGTTCTGATCTGCGCACTCAGCTGCAGATCTTCTCAACAACCCAAAACTGCACACTTATCTGCAGAACCTTTCTTCCAAAACCCTCTGTGCACTAAGCTGCAGAGGTCGTCCACGCACTCAGCTGGGACTTAGCCTTAACCCCAAAAATAGACCTTAGCTTCTTCGCATCAAATTATCATCATACACAAAAAAACTACTTACTCCTTTACATAAGTGCCTATTTATACAAGTGCACTATTACAATACCATGGGCTTAAACCATGGGTACCCAAAAACCATGGGGCATTTACAAAAAAAGGGGCTTCGACCCAAACCTGAATCCCCTAAGACTATTTTGGACCGCAACTCTACTTACAGGCTTTGCACCAAAACTGTGAAGTTGCCAAAATTAATGGCCTTCAAGGTCCGAGCCCCAACAGGCCCCTAAGACTCACCAGTGTCCCGTCCTGGGACACTCTGCTGCTTTTCTGGTGGAAGAATCTTATTAGCGAAGATAGTAAATTGCTTGTTGAGGCTACGCATGATATCTTCGGCTGCTTTCTCCTCTACTATCTCCTGCAATGTTGTTGCAGATGCTTCATTGGCCTTTTCCTGTGTAAATGCGTCATACTCCTTCAAAACTTTGAGCTGGTTGTCCGCAGCAGTGCTCAACTCCAAGGCCTTGTTAATAAGGGGCTGCATAGAGTTCACTAACAGTGTTTCTTTCCTTTTTCAAGACTCAATTTCTTGTTGGATCTCATTGCTATGCTTCACCTTAAGCATCTTCTGCATAGGAGGCAATGTCTTAATTTCTGCCTTTACTACGTCCATCTCTGTCTGTCACTGCTTGATGGTTCCTTGCAACTTTTCAACTTCTGGGTTGTCCTACAAGTTTTCCCAGGCCTCGACACTTTCATCCAGTAGCTTTGATGCACTACTCACAAGATCTGAGATCTTCGTTGCTGAGGCCTGAATATCTCTGCGACGTTGTTCCTTGACCTCTGGTGGACTCTCAGGAAAGATGCGAAGTTGAAGGTCCGCAATCTGAGCCTCATGTTCTGCTTTCAGCTTCTCTATCTGGCTTCGAGACTGTTGTGCGTAGTCTTTCAGCTTGACGATTCTTTGCTCCGATTCTTCTTCATCCTACATGTCGAAGTCAGGGAGACTTTGACACGCCTCATCCAACACTCGCGCTAGTGTAGCTCGCTTATTTTATGTTTCCCTATTCTTCTGTTTCGCTTCTTCCAACTACGCTATGAGGCTCTCACTCTATTTTGTGGCATTCTCTAACTGCGTGTGGGTGTAGCTGTCCCATTCTTGAATCTCCTTCATGAGTGCCAATTGACACAGATGCAGCTCCGGCATAGACAACTTAGTGTAATCGATCTCCACTGTCATGCTCATCTATGACCGAGATGTTGCGTCAGTTATTATGAGAGCTACACTTGGGACTTGTCCTCTATTACTTCTAGCTGGCCATTATCTAGTATCTGGATGTGCACTTACTAGGGAACTGCTTGCTACAGCGCCAGTTACTGTTCTTTCTGCTAACGCCTTCAGTTCTGCAAGCCGCTGTGCTGCGCCAGTGAGCGCATCAATATGTGTAGCTGCAAACTCTGCCGATTTGCTGGTTAATACTTCTTTGGACTTCGTCAGAGCCTGATCAAGCTCATCAATCGTCAAAGCAGGCTCTTCGATGATATTCTTTCCCTTCAATGCCTTAGCTTTCTTTCTGGGTGAAGGCTTCGTAACTTCCTCCACTTTTGGAGACTTACGCTTATCTGGGTGATTAGGGTTGAAAATTGTCTTGACTGATTCTTCTTCTTCTTCATCAGCTCCATCATCACCACCATAGTCATCTTCACTCTGCTGTGACTCATCTTGTTCTTCACTTTCTTTTGGTGGGTCACTCTGTGGCGGCTGACTAGGACCTGTACCCACATCTGTCACTGGGGGGACTGGTATGTTGGGCCTTGTTCCCGTGTCCTTCATCCATTCAGTTGGCCACTGCTGGACTAATGCGACGATGTCTTCCTAGTTCACCATGTATGGAAACTTCCAGCATGTATGCTTGTTATCTGTGTGGGCCTGGATGAAAACATTGTGCATGTCAGCCTTGAAGTTGGCCATTCCAGCATACTAAGAGAATAGCTCATTACTGAGCCATGGTGTTTTCAGGATCGCATATGAAATGTTCATCACATATAAGGTGAACATGTAGTTCATCATCTACTGTAAGGCTTTATATTGTGAAACTCAAAGAGATGCGTACCTTGTTGCGCCAAGCATCTCCAGAGGCACATCGATAAATTGTGCCTCGGTAGGTTCTCTCCATCCCACCAGTGCAATAAGCACTAACAACCATGAGTAATGAAAGGGTATACCTTTCTCCTGCACATCACAAACATCTTCAAGGAATTCCCTAGCAATGTACTCTGCCCATTTGTAACTGTAGCCTTCGGCATAGTTCGCAACAATACTAACAATCGGGGTAGGTACTTCATTCGGTCTGCACTTCTGCATTAATTTGCATGCTAGGAGCTCTGCGGCGAAGTGAATGTTTTGGTGCTAAATTTTCAAGGTTTGATACCCTCGCTTTCCTTTCATCAGGCCGAAGCGGTCCTTCATGTGCTGCACCAGCTTCGTGTCCTCGTGTTTTCTGACAAACTCAATCCTAGGATTAGGCCCTTCCTTTAGCAAGCCTATAATCCTATGAATTAGTTCTCCATCAATAGCTATTTTCTAGCTTCCTATCCATAGGTTCCCATCATGCACCAATGCCAATAGCTTCTTGACCACCACGGTAACCTGTGTGCTGCGACCAAAGTGGGGTAAATTTAGCATCTTCAACAAGCCAGCTTGCTCCAAGCTAGCAGCCCATTGTTTGACTTCCAATAATGTTGTTCTGGCCTCCAGATAATGGATAGAGTGCAAGTATTTCCCCAGTACGAACTACAAAAACTTCCCATGATCATTCGTATCATGGTCTGCGTACTTGATCTGGTCTAATTTTCCTATCATCATTCTAACCAACTGCACACCCTGTGGCAATGAAGGGGTGTGTAACGTGAACTTGGCTGTCCACCGAGGTGGCTGAACTCCTGGTCGAACAGGCGGAAGATATGGTGGATGCTACGATGCAACGTTCTCATCTTCACCGAAGTCTTCAAAACCTTTAAGTGGGAGCTCTACCGAACCAGGAGGATTCATCTCAGGATCCTCTGGTGTCTTTCCTGATGGCTTGTGCCTTTCTTCGTTCCGCTTAGAATGAAATTCTTCCTTAAATTTCTTTCTGGTTGATTGTGTCTACATTGGTTGATTTGGCGCTAGGGGAGTCTCTTCGCAAGGTTCATATGCAGGTGGGTTGCTCATAAGGTTCTACAGACCCCTCTATCTGAATTCTCTCAACAATTCTTGAACTTCGCGATCAGCTGACATGGACTCAACTCAAGAAAAATGCATAATGCAAAATTCACAGGTCTAGGTGTCTTCTTATAGAATCCAATGACCAAATCTACCATAACTGTGCATTAAAGACACCAAATCTGACAGAGCAGCTATAGATCTTGTCCAAACGGTGCTATATTTCCAAAAATCTCATCATTACAGGCAGTTAATGCAGTTAACATACTAGCGCCGCCAAATCTGATTTTTCTCAACGGTCGCATTTTAAGCTTCGACACACCTTTCTTCTTTGGCATGACCACTAACTTCATCTTCACCACAATAAGGACCTTCGAGCCATCCTAACACAAGCTTCAACAGAACTTTGAACTTCGACCCACGACAGAATTTTCTTCCCCAACCTTCGACACTTCGTAAATTTTTCAACAATCTGCTGAAGCTCTCTGAGAACAGATTTATTATAGTCTAGTACCCAATTTCAACTGTTCTTGGTACTTAGACTCTTCTTCTTGCTATTACTTCTGATCAAGGGGTACAAGCTTGTCCCTATACTTCTTTAATATACTTCCATTCACCATGGAGGGCAAAATTTCTCCATTCAATTTAGCTAACTGAACTGCACCACCATTGGTAACTTTCTGAACTATGTATGGTCCTCTCCAATGTGTCTTGAACTTACCTGGGAACTTCATGAATTTGTTGTCATATAAGAGCACAAGATCACCATTCTGAAAATGCTTCTTCTTAATGTGTCTATCATGCCATGCTTTTTCTCTAGCTCTCTGTACTTGCTGCTGGAACCCTGCAATGAATCTGTCTTCTTCTAGTTCCAGTATCTTCGCCAGTCTTTCATTTAACACGGCTGGATTATCCATCTCTATGAAGGAAGATATTCTGAGGCTAGGAACAATGTACTCCATGGGCATAACTGCTTCCTGTCCATATACCAGCCTAAAAGGTGTGTGGCCTGTCAACTTCTTGCAAGTGGTTCTATAAGCCCGTAATACTGCTGGAATTCTAAGATCCCAATCATTTCTATTAACATTTCAAACCTTCATCAAAGCGTACTCAAGAATCTTATTAAAAGCTTCAACAGTTCCATTTGCTTGAGGATGGTAGGTAGTACTCTTCTGATGATATACTTGAAATTCTTCGGTCAATGCTTCAATAGTCTTATTCAGAAAATGTGATCCTTGATCACTCATAAGAATTCTAGGACATCCAAACCTCGACAAGATATTATCAAAGATGAACTTCACAGCTATAGCAGCACTACAGTCCTTGACTGGTTGATCTTCGACCCAATGAGTAAGGTAATCAGTTGCTGTAATAATGTATCTTGCTCCAGATTTCTTTGCAGGGGGATTGATTGGTCCAACAAAATCAATAGCCCACTTGTCAAATGCTTGTAAAGTTACCTGTGGAACCAGAGGCATCTCATCCCTCCTGGATGGTTTGCTTGTACTCTGACAGATATCACAGCTGTGGAAATACTCTCTTGCATCCTTATGAATCATAGACCACCACAATCCAGCTGTTAGAATCTTCTGTGCCCTAGCATTTCCTGCATAATGACTTCCTGCTACTCCAGAATGTGCCTCAGCCAAAATCAATGGCTTTTCATGCTCTAAGACACATCTGCGTAGTATTTCATCTGGTCCCATCTTATATAGTTGTCCTGCTATCAAGGTAAAGTCAGCTGCTCTAACCACCAGCTGCTTCTTCTATTGTGTTGTCATCTCAGAGGGTGCAAACCCTGTAGACAAGTACTGAAAAATATCCTGAAAATAGTCATCAACCATCTAGATGGAAAACAACTGGGCATCAGGAAGACCTTCATCCAAACTAGTGGGTTCTTCTCCTGACTCGAGCCTCAACAAGTGGTCAGGCCCCAGGTTAAGTCTTCCTGGCTTAACTATGATCTCAAAGTCATACTCCTGAAACAAAATCAGCCATATGCATATCCTTCCACCTAACATAGGCTTGTTAACCAAATAATTCAAACCAGAATGGTCAGTGAACATCTTAAAATGAGATCCTAACAAATAATGTCAAAATTTCTGCAAAGCATAAACCATAGCTAGAACTTCTCGTTCTGTCATAGTATAATTCTTTTCTGCTGTGGACAATTTTCTACTTACAAAAGCGATAGGGTGATCAATATTACCTTCACTTGACTGAGCCAATAGTACACCTAAAGCAATGGAAGATGCATCGACATGAACATGAAACTCCTTATTCCAGTCAGGGAATACTAAGATAGGGGCAGTTACCATCTTTTCTTTCAAAATTTCCAAGCTTTCCTGACATTCAGGTGTCCATTCAAACTTAATATCTTTCTTCAATTTCTTTTCCATAGGGGCTGTAATCTGAGCATATCCTTTAATGAATTTCCTGTAATATCTATTATGACCAAGCTTAGTGCAAAGTTGCTTAACAAACTTCGAAGGTGGTAAGTTCACAATAATGGCTATCTTCACAGGATCCACCATCAATCCTTGCTTGCATACAATGTGACCTAGCAGAATTCCAAAAGGTGCACAAAAGATACACTTCTTCAAGTTCAATGAAATCTAATGTTGTCTACACTTGTCCAACATAAGTCTTAAACTAGCTGTATGATCTTTCAATAAACCAAAGATAGTCCAATCATCAAAGTAAAATTCCAAGAACTTATCAATAAATTCCTTAAATGCAGATATGACTACTCTAGAAAACATAGCAGGTGCATTCTTCAATCCAAAGGGCATAATAGTATACTGAAAAGATCCCATTTCTGTAGCGAAGGTTGTTTTATGTCGATCCTCTGGGGCAATTCTGATCTGATGGTAACCTGAAAATCCATCAATGAAAGAATACACCTCTTGACCTTCGACATTATCTAAAACTTCATTTGTAAAGGGAGTAGGAAAAGGATAATGTAAACAGGCATCATTCAGCTTCCTCAGATCAACACAGATTCTGATTTCTCCCTTGGTCTTCTTTTCTTGTACCACCATAGGGCTGACCCATTCAAACTCTTCGACAAGCTCAATGATTCCTATAGTGAGCATCTTATCTAGATCCATCCTGACTTTTTATTTATACCTAGGATTAAGCCTATAAGGGTGCTGCTTCACAGGCTTCGCATCAGCTTTCAAAGGGATTTTTATCACTCCTATATCACCAAGGATACCTTTCATTTATGAGAACTTTGTCGAAAATAAGTCCTGATACTCATGGAGGAGTTCAGTCACTTTGCTCACCATTTCTTCATCCCAATAATCTCCAATGGTAGTGTACTTAGGCATTTCTTCTGATCCAATGTTTACTTTCCTTGTTTTCAAGGGCTGAGTTACTTCAGGTGATTTGACTGCTAGTCCATGTACTTTACAATGTCCTTCTGACTTAGGAATATTAATGTTGTGAGGGTCATCGTCTTCATCAATGGCAAGGTTATAACATTCTACTGCATTAGCTTCTTGTTCCTTCCAATCAAGTTGGTGCTTAGCTATTTCTTTATCATCAAACACCTTAGTATGGATCACCCTAATAGTTGTGTCCAAAGCAGGGAAATCCTCATTAATAGAAAATGTGAGCACAAAACTATCAACAAGGATAACCCAACTTATAGTACCATGGCAAAGCTCCACCTCCGCATACCAGTTCTTTGATATAGTTTCCAGAGTGTGTACAAATCTATGTACCCATTCTTCACAAGGTACATGCTTCCATGCTTCATAACACTGCTCCAAATGTTCCTGAGGGCTAGTGTTACCATTAAATCTACTTCGTACCTCCTGAGGTTGATCCATGAATATTAGGTGAAGAAACTTTTGACAAGCTCTCCAACTATGAATATAATTTTTATGACCATTCCACCATCTGGCAGCTACGACTCTAAATACTGAATCTAGAGTCTCCATGTTCTGTGAATCTAGTACTTGCTCTAAGAATTGTACAATAAAATATTTTGGGTCTGTCAAGCCATCAAAAGTAGGTAATATTTTTGTCTATGTGCCAACCCATCTGATAGACTTGGTAATTCTTGCACATCGATGTCCATGTAGCTCATAAAGTCTATTCTGCCAATTCTCTAAGCCTTCGTCTAAATCAGTCATGCAAGAACTGTCACACTACCAATCCATTATACCTTCAGTAGTAGGGTTAACATAGTATTCTTCTTTAGCTGTGATGTTGTAAATATGATCCAAAACATCTTGATCTTCATCTCTGACTGGCTCTGTATACCTTTCTCCTTGAGAAGGGTCCAACGGTACTATGACTCTCAAGCCTTTTCCTTCAAAAGTCATCTATCTGTTTTTAACGTTGATTACTGCATAATTGTCTATTGCCCATTCAATTCCTAGCAATGCTAGATAAGGGTTGCTATCATCAATTATTTCAATGAATTCAAAATATGCTAAGGTACTGACTCCATCAATGTCCACTGGTACACTAGGGAATCTTCAAAAGGGCACAATCTTCTGCTGATTGGCTAATCTCAGCTGTATAGGGGACCATTCAAGCATAGGTCTTCCCATTTGTTCCCATGTCTGCTTAGTTAGGACATTCACTTATGATCCTAGGTATAAAATGATATCAGTCATGTCATAATCTCCTATCTGAGCATGCAATCTCATTTCTCTTCCAGTCCTTCTAACTCTATTAACAGTTTTTCCTCTATCAGAGCTTCGCTAAGGTTCGCAAGACGCAATAACTTTCTGTAACTCATTCAAAAAATTCTGATTTCTTAATAGCTTCATACAACTCTGTAAAAATGATGTTAGTGTACTTACTCGATCTGGAAAATCTTCTTGAACCTGTAATTGCTGTTGATGCTGTTGCGTAGTTGCTACTGATGTTCTCAGATTAGCAAAGTCTTTTTTAGCTTCCATAAATGTTCCTTTTTCTCTTCCAACATCGAAGGCTGGAATTTTCTCTGGGGTCTTATGGACCCAAGCCTTGTCAGGCTATTTCCCCTTATTCTGCACTTGCGTCATAGCTCCACTCCTTGTAACAATGTTAACGGCTGGGATAGGTCTTTTCTCTACAGCAATCATATGAACATTCTGAGTAGGAGTGCCATTTCTTTCTTGTATCTTGGATATCAACTGTGGGAATTGCTCAATCACATGATCAACTGCTCTGCAATATCGACATGTCATAGTTGGGTTTTGACAGTCTCTAGCTACATGTCCTACCTGATTACAGTTATAGAAAATAACCTGGCCTCGTCCTCTTATAGGCATACCACCACGACCTCGACCTCTGAAATTACCTCGACCTGGTGTACTACCACAGTAACCATATCCATAATTACCTTGTGCATCGGGTTGTGCCCTATAAACATCATAGGTTCGCTCTCTCATGAGGTCAAAGATACGGCATTCATCTTCGTTGTGTCCAACTGAATTATAGAACTTGCAGTAGGGATTCTTAGGTACTTGAACATATCTCTATAGCAGATAGCAATCTTCAGGTCAATGCTAGACAGGTGTTCTACAGATCTCACAATATAGCACATTAGGGTTAAATGGGTTCGGTGCACCAGTATTCAAATAATTCCTTAGTGCAGGACACTGTTCTTTGTCATGACCTTCTATCTTACATCATGTACACCAAACCTCTTCTCGAATAGATTTCCCTTTTTTCATGTCATGAAGCTCCAAATCCATTTCTGCTAACTATGCTTGTATTTGGGCTATTCCAGAATTACCTCGAACAGGAGCTGTTTCAATTTTCATAGCAATTTCCAACGCCTCTTGTTGATTAGCAACCTTCTATTGCATAAGTGGAGTCCTGATATGAGGCAATAGTGTTGCGATGAAGCATTCTTTATGTTTTTCTAGTCCAATAGTGAAAATAACTTGATCCAACAGAACCTTGAACCTCTGATCAAAGTCCCAAACTGATTCACCTCGCTTCTGCTGAATTTCTTTTAGTTCAGTTATACACTGTGACTCTGATTTAGGCTTCTTGAATTATTTGATCATTGCTTTTTTAATATCAGCCAAGGCATAGTTCTGAGTACTGAAAAACTTCATAAACCAGGTCAAAGCTTGGTCTTTGAAAGAGATGACCATCTGCGCTCTTCTTGTATTTTGATCCATAATATTCTTAGCAGTTCAAACAGCTTCGCATAAGAACAAAAACTGCTTTGGATCCTCTGATCTAGTTCCTTTAAAGACTGGGAGCTTGATATCATCATTCACATGGGCCATAGTGGATCGAGGGGGGGAAGGAGGGGGAGGAGGAGGGGGAAGACTGGTAACAGGAGGAAGGGAAATTTCTGAGGTAGACTGACCTGCAACAGGACTACTCGGGCTAGGGTTACTTTCAGACTGCGACGGGTTCTCAGGGATAACAGATCTGCGCTGTGGAGTTATAGGAGGGTTTCTAACAAAAGGGGTTTCTTCATATTCAGATTATTCTGGAATTAATGGGGTATAATTGGTATTCTGGCCTAAGGTATGGGATCCAAGAGTTCTCTTGTATCTTTTACCATTGCGAAGCAAACCACTTTGCTCGTCGAAGTCACTTTCACTTCCAAACATAGGTTAGTAGTAATAAATCTAACAATCTGATTGGATAAGCAATATGCCTTTATCAGCCAAGAGCATTTTAATTTTTAGACTTAATGAATTCAGATACTTACCCCTTGGTCCTTTGAAAAAATGTCGTTCTGCTTCACTGAAAGAAGTATGTGTATCGATGGCGAACTCCATCACAAATTCTTCAAGGGTTCGCATTGTCTAGAAGTCAACAGCTCTAGATACCGCATTGTTCACACTTTTCAACAGCTTAATTCTTTCTGGGGTCCAAGCAGGGGACTTATCTTCTTTGAATTTTGTCTTTCTTTCTGTCAACCTGGATAACCACTGGTGCAATTCTATGTGGATACTAGCAAAGAAAATTTCATAAATATCAGAAAAAACGTACCTTTGCAAGAAGTCGTCTGAGCTACGATGAGGATCGTATTCTCTTGTTCAGCAAATCTCAAATAAGTATCTTCAATCCAGTCACTGATTTCTTTTACTGAGGGCCTCCAGAACATATCCCTCCAGGTATGATGTAGATCCCTCTTGAAGTAGATACTGGTGTCCCAGCAACAGAACCAATTTATTGGACTTAGGGCATACCCGGGTTCTTATACTTTTATCTTCGCACCAACAAACAGACCCATAGTGTTGGCCCTTTCGGCAACAACCTGTGAACAGGTTGCAGTCTCATCTGAAACAGCTATGGGGTGCCGCAGAATCAGGTTTCTGTAGGTGAAAGAGGGATATTACTATACCTTTAGCCTTAACAAATAGTAATCATACAATATAGAGCTTCAATATTCACTTAAATAGCTTCGCAGTTTAGATAAAAAGATAGTTTCTTTCTTAACCCTTAACTGGGAATTCACAGCGAAGTTAATACTTAGCAATTTTTCTTAATTTATCATTCATCTACTTATCAAATGCATACAACATAACAGCACAAAACTAAAAGGAACCACCACAACACAAGATATATGTAGTTCACCCCCAGTTTAGGGGCTATGTCCACAGAACTGCGTTTTATATTCAACAATTTACAAACACACAGTTCTGATCTGCGCACTTAGCTACAGATCTTCTCAACAACCCAAAACTGTGCACTTAGCTGCAGAACCTTTCTTCCAAAACCCTCTACACACTCAGCTACAGAGGTCGACCACACACTCAGCTGGGACTTAGCCTTAACCCCAAAAATAGACCTTAGCTTCTTCACATCAAATTATCATCATACACAAAAAACCTACTTGAATCCTTTACATAAGTGCCTATTTATACAAGTGCACTATTACAATACCATGGGCTTAAACCATGGGTACCCAAAAACCATGGGAAATTTTCAAAAAGAGGGGCTTCGACCCAACCCCGAAGCCCCTAAGACTATTTTGGACCGCAACTCCACTTAGAAGCTTCGCACCAAAACCATGGAGTTGCCAAAATTAAGGACCTTCAAGGTCCGAGCCCCAACAATGTTGTCTGTTGGATGCTTCTTTTGTGACCAGAGACTGTTTTTTCATTGATGTTTCTTTGAAATTAGTTTTAGTCATTTATCCTTTTTGTTTTTCCATTAGTGCATTACTCTTTTTTGTCTCGGTGTCTTGCTAGGCTTGTCTTTTATACTTGCTACAGAGACTGAGAGTTTTAGATGACTTTTATTGCATTTTTCATTCTTTTATCTTGAAAAATACAAAGTAGTTGCACTCTTAGTTGCATATTAGATATGGATTTTAGGAGGTACTTGCATTGGATTGCTTGGATGAGAGTTTTATTTAGGATTTCATATAGGAAGGATTGCATTGGCATTCGGAAAGGAATATATATTTATGCATTTCATGTAGTGGCATACCCTATTTTTCATTTGACAAAGATTGCACTTAGAATTGTTTGTTATGGTGTGCATATTTACTTCACTACTGATTCATAACTTCATTAGTTGCATGGTCATTTCCTTTTGAGTAATTACAGCCAATTAAAATCAACACTTAATTAAAATGAACTACACTCTTTTCTTTTATAGGGTGCACCAACAAGATTAGGTTTTAGGATCTTGGAATAGTTCATTGTGAGTAAATTCTCCAAGATCACTAAACAACAACATGTATGTGTCTGTCCAGGTGAGAGTGTAAAATTCCTTGGTATAATTAGTGTTTCTCAGGATCCTCCTCTTACAAGGGAGTTAAGCACGAGGCAGTGTTAGCGGTTATGATTGGGATGACCCCTGGTTGTAACTAAGTAGCACTGTAGATATTTCCAAGATTGTATTCGTATCTGGGGGCTCTTTCAAGATTTTTGGGCTTTGCTACCCTACCCATATGGTCAATCCCGCCTATGACTGTCCGCTTGAGCATTGATTATATTGAGGTGACCTCAGTTTCCTTACCTAGGTTATCGAGGGGGTACTTTACAGGGGTTATTCTGTGGCTGTCCCGACTAGGTAGCAGTCGGATAGCATAGTCTCTTTATGTGTTGAAGCTAAGGGCCACTATAATTGGTTACATACCTCCGTTTGTAGTGTATGGGAGTTTCAAGCCTCTCTTAAGCGAGACATACTTGCTGCATTCGGGAGCTCACATATCCTACCCTTGGTTTGCTTGTATTTTGGCTGTATATTTTCTTAGGAGTGTGCTCTTTGTGCGCTAGTTGGCCTTTGGGATCTCGGTTACTTGAGTATACTTATTCTCTCTTGAGTTTGGGTCATTTTTATTTTCGGCATGCCTGGTATCCTACCACTCGTTCTTGGTCCCAGTACGGACCTTGGTGTCAGACTTGGGGGCATCACAACCCCTTACCATGCTCATAGATTTGGGAATGGTCATATTCCATCCTCTACTCCATTTGTGGAGGAATTTTATTCCCTTTGCTCGGTCTTTTACACCAGTGGTCACCCTCATGGGGGTGGTAGTGGATGCGTGAATGTCAGGTCTACACCTTACTTTCCTTTTTTATGTCCCATAGTTCACCGCATTGTTTCCTTTGGGTGCATTTGTCATGATCATTCCTCCATATATCCTACAGTTTGTATTCTTTATTGACTATTTTGGGTTATTTTGGACTAATATGGTTGTCATGTAGGGTCCAGTTTTTGTACACTCTCTCCGAGGTTTCGACCTATTCATGCCTATCATAGGTATTATGTCTGAACTGGCATATAGGTTGGGATTTTGCATCCGCTTGCACTTATGTATTGCCTTATGACCATTCCATCTTAACCTTAGGTATGAACCCATTCCATGGTATCACAGAACCTTCATGCTGCTTTTAGAAGTGGTACTAGGTGAATGGTAGAGATTTCCTATACATGAGTGCCCTAGTTAGCTCCCTTTTGCATTTGGCACCCATGGTGTGAGTTCTCTCTTAGGTCCAGGAGTCCCTTTTAGTTGCGCCATGTCCTTGAGCAAGATCTCCATACTTTTCTTGAACTTTATGCTGGCCATTTCCCTGGGACTCCCTTATGTCAAGTTGTGAATGCATTATCATGAGCTTTTCCTTCCTTATTGAGCTTTATGCTGCCTCCCCTGACATTGCGTTTCATCCATATATCCTGATCTTGTCTCATGTCTAGCCATGCAGAGCCATTTTTTATATCCTTCGCAGCTTGTTTCCCCTTTTACCAAGAGGGGATTTTCCCCTGAGTGTCGATATCCTACACATGTATCCTTGCATTGAGCATAGGTATGTTCTACTGCTTGGAACTAATTTGTTTTCCCTTATGACACTCATATCCTCCTAGTCTGTAACCATAAATCCATTTTATTCTTTTTCAATCTTTTTAAATAATTGAAAAAGTCCAAAAAAATCAAAAAACCAAAAATCCAGATAGGGAAAGATGTTATCTGTGGCAGCTGTCGAGTCGTGTCGCCTTCAAACAGATCACTGTATATCACATCCATTGGTTGGGTTATAGTTTGACTTTAGGAGTTGTACTCATTTATCTGATTTTATCTCCACCGACTGGTTAAGCTTCCAGTCCCTATGGAGCCTCTGTCGGTTCCTCCTATGTTGTAGAGATGTCCCAGTTTGTATATCGAGTCTATGCTGCCTTTATTCAGTCACCATACACCGTTATGCTCTTATTCAAAGGAAGTTGAAGCTTGAGTCGGCCATTCCTCAGTTCTCTTGACTTTGCATGTCGACCATTCCCAGTACAGTTACTGGTTCATGCACCTTATGATCGAGTCCTTCCACATTATACAACTTTGTTGAGTACCTCATGTTGGATGATGGGGAATGCCTTAATGCCCTCCTTCCAGCAGATTTGATCCCATCGACTTCAGATCATTTATTTTGGGATTGAAATCTAGAGTCATTTTGAGTGCCTTGAGACTTGCATTCATCAGTGGCAGGTTCTCTCGCCATCGATAGTCTTTTGGGAATACATCAATGTCCCCTGATCGATGGATCCTCTCAAGCGTTCGACCTCAACACATTTATTCACACTTGTTAGTTTACACTCTAGTACCTTAATTCCCATTTTCATTATCGGTGGGTGATCTCACATCTATTAACGGTATACATTAATGACCAATAATCAAACGATGGACTACTATGTTCGACCTCGACACCTCTATTCACATAGTAGGACATGTACTCGTAGTGGTTTGTGTAGAATACGTACCAGATTGGTGGCATCTCTTATATGCTACCTCCTTGATTGTGCCAGTGTTCATGAGATTTCAGCTCTCGTGACTTGATTCCAGTATATGTCAAATATTTTCAGCCACTATGGAGATCTTGATCTATTATATATCTTCAGCCATTATGGAGATCATGGTCCTTTGTATATCTTCATCATGGAGATTTTGATCTATGTATATTGTACGTGGCGATGACCACTTATGTGATATCTTGTATCATGCCTATTCATGGCCATTATACTCTTATGTATCTAGGACTGCTGTATGCATTTGCAGTTGTGGGTAGAGTTGTATTATTGTACTATGCTGATTGGGTGGCTGGTCTTCCATTTGGAATCCTTCATCACTCCACTTCTAGGATGGACTTGTAATGTATTTCAGCCATTGTATGACCCCTCTGACCTCACACATTAGGGGGCATCTGTTATAGCTGATTTCACCACTCTAGGTGAATCACACTTTGTATGGCCTTCCCCTATCCCGCTACAGACTCCTTAGACCCCATGGACCATTTTTTGTCCTTTGATGTTTCCTTAACCATCCCTAAAAACATGTGAAAAATGATACACATGACTTTTAAACCTATAAGCACGTATATACGTGGGTTTGACCACTAAAACTGCGTACATTGGGATGTGTACAAAATCCAAATCCTTTTGGAGCTTTCCTTGACATGAATCTGACTCACTTGACTCCTGGCCTTTCCTATGCCTTGAGATCGCTCGGATTTGACCTTTCATTACCCCTTTGAAAATATATATAAGGAACCCCTTGGTACATTGAAGGCATAAGAGAGAATTAAGAACAAAGAAACTATAGTCCATTGTTGCCGGAACTTGTGATTGAGTATGAATCCCTTTGTCCCTTGGAGCACTTTTGTATTCTTCCCAATATTTCCTTTTTCTTGTGAGCTTGCTATCTAGTGATGGAGGATTGAAGTGGTGGAGGCCCAAGTGGGGAATTCAGTTTCTCCGGTTCGTAGACATGCCGACAGAGGTTGTATCTTGTAATCTCTGATTTATATTAATAGAAATATCTTTTCCTATCCAATAATGTGTGTTTGAATGAATATTTTATCCATTGGATGATGTCAAATGCTTATACATTATTGATTATATATGCTAGAATAGATCTAACACCATGATACATAGAAGGCTCGTATTGTTTACTTATTGTTGAGGAAGTAATATATCAATTCAAGTTGAAGTTGGAAAGCTCAACGGGGATCTACTTCAACCGTCCGGAATAAGGTACGAGGTCTGATCCTTTAGTGTTAGACATTGAATTTCTATTGCATATTGGAAAGGATTTATTTCTAGAGTCAAGCTGTCTATTGTGGTACCCCAAGCCATAGGATTTTCTCTCCATAACAGTATGTGAAGTTTAAGCTTAAATGTATTAATAGATTAGTATCTTATAAAATTTTCATAGCAATACGATTTGTTCTCTCTATCATATAGTTATTAAAGGAATATATAGGATAGAATTTAAATCATGTTTATAAGTTTTCTACTTGTTTATAAGTTATGTCTACCTTCTTGTAATATTATTTTATCTTTTGCAAGTAGGAGTTATTTGTTTATAAATCATCATGTTTACTATAGCTTGCAATTGGACGTTTCTTACCCTACATATTTTTGTAGAGATCAAGTTAGATTTGATTCCCTTTAGTATCTTCACCTCATTTGAAATTCACTTTGACATTTCTCCTACTTTTGTTCCACTCACGGTGAACCCTTATCCTCAAAATAATCAAGGAGAATGGAACTAGATAGTTAGTTTAAACCATTATGTACATTTTTCAGTTGCATGTATATTTTTTAGAAAGCATAACTAGTTGTTGTAAATCCTTCTTTGTACAATCAATATTTAAAGTTCTTTAGCAGTAATATAAATCTTCTTAAATAGAATAGTCCATTGTCATAACATTGTTTATATCCTTATGTTTATAGAGTAGAGTAGTATAATGTGATACTGCTCTAGGCTAGTACTCTGTTCAATTATCCTGATAGTTGAATTCTTAGGAGTTTGACTCAATTTTTCATTTTGAAATATCTTTCGATCTTTTTTTTGTTGAAAGTATTACCATGATACCCTAGGAATCCCTCTACCTTCGCATATATTTTGTAACAACTGTAAGCCTACCAACCCTAGTCGATAATTAAATATTAGGTGAAATAATCAAGATGATATTTTACCAAACACTTACTATAATGAACTCTATGTAATATCCTTAGAGGTTTGGTATAAAAGGTTATATTCTAGAAATTGGTTATTATGATAAAATAGATGGAAAAATAATAGTAAAAGGCTTCTAAAGTTAAACTAGTTACTTGAAGATATTGCTAGTAACTTATCAGAAGAAAACATTGTTGATTCATTTCTACATAAAATCTACAATTTGATAGCAGTTCAGATAATTTTATTAGGTATAATCATTCCTATCTATAGCTAAAAAATCCTTTTGTACTAGAGTACGTCATCATAAGGTGAGTGGAAAAATGCAGAAATAAATTTTACTCATTAATCAATCATTTCTAATTCTAGGTTCATTTAGTTAGATAATCATATACAATTAATATTTTTTGAATAAATTGCAGACTTAAACATTCTATTATCAGATTCATAGTATGTAAGTAATAATTGAAAAACTAAACATGACTGCTTTCATTCCAGTAATTTGCTTGAACAGAAATAATAAGATAACACAATTGAACCTGTAATTTGTAGAAGAGACAAACATCCCAAGGATCCTGCTCCACCCAACCTTTTCCTGAAGATAGATCAATTTCTTGTCATAGGATCCCCGATCCTGTCCACTGATTCGCCAGGATGATTGCACTATGTGAAGAAATGGGATTAAATACCCTTGCAACTCAACAATAGTACTTAAGAGTAGTACTTATGTCCTCAGCAGTATAGAAATTAGCTATGTGGTTGCACTAGTTATGGATGCAGTCTTAATCACTCAATCTAGTTCTAATTTTCCCCTCCTCGAATCTCTTATGCTCCTTTCTCAACTTCAGAAATTTCACAAGGTAAAGAATGAACAACCTCCTGGTGAATTCGATGGATAGATATATGCATTCCTAGGTATTTTTGGTCAGTTTTTGAATTAATGAGCCACCTGCTCTGCTCCACCTTCTTGGGGAACATGACCACAAAATTAGGGAATTTCCCCCCTGCAACATCCAGAAGTGATTGAGGAAGCTTCCATGTGTCAGTTTTCTCTCACCCCAGTATATTCGTCCTAGTGGGTTAGTGGACACTCATTCAATAGCCTCCTTAGAATGTCTGTCTCATCTTTTATCTATTAAATAATAAAATATTCAACATAATTAATTACAGTCATCCTTGACTCCACTTGTTCAATAGTCATAAACACTACAATAAAAGTAAAATATATTTTTTTCTTAAACATAAAATGTTATTGAAATTGGGGTATGTGACATGGTTGTAGATCCTAAAATATTCATTGACCCTTTTGAAGATGTTTTTAACCCCAAAGTTACGTTTCCCTCTTTAAACTCTCTACGAATTCCCTCTGAACAACCTACACAGTATTTTAATATTTGAATTTTACTTGGGAATGTAGTTTAACCCAATGGCTCCTCCCTCCAACTTTTACCATACTATATTTTTTTAAAGTGTTCAAAATCCTACAACCGGTTGAATCGAACTGTTTTATCCTTTGAATGAATGCAAGAACCTTTTTTGGTATCCCCTACTGCCATTACCAAAATGTTAAACTTGCTTGAGCCCCAAGTTTGCAAATCAAAATAATATTTAATACATTGGTTCAATGGTTTATCTACTGGAGGACAAATCTAGTTGATACTTTCATGGAATCCTAAATTAATGTAAAACCAAGAGCTTAAATTCCCCCCCATAGAGGTTCGCTTTTCCAGAATATTTCCAGCACCATGTTACTATGATTTCCTTTGTCTTGGGTTATGATGATCACTCTACTATGGATCAATTGATTATTAGATTGATTGGCCAAATATTTATTCTGGTGAAAGACCAAGTGATAAAGTTTGAGTTTTTTGTGTTCCTATCGAATGCTAACCATGAACATTTTTGTGGATTTATCTCTTTCAAAATTTCTAAGATATAAATTATATTTTATTTATTGTATTTTGTACTTTAATACCCTCAATTTGAACATCATTCTTTAAAGATATTTACTCTTAAGTCTAATCCATTTCCTGTAATTGAATACACTCAAATCAGGATCCCTTCTGCTCAAGGTTTTAATGCATTCATAGATACATTTTTGTTTGATTTTCATAAAATTAGTCACAATGTTTATCCATAAAGGATTCCAAAATAGTTCTCAGCAATGTTACAGTTAAGAGACAAGTGCAAAGTAAGAGACTGGTTGTTATATATTGATTGCACTATACCGATGATTTATGGTTTTGAACGGAGAGCTTACAAGTTACCAATTTATATATTGCTGATATTATTTTCTCTAGAATATGCTATACAAAGAATCACCAGTGATGCATCACATTTCTCATAAAAAATTACTAGAAGAATATTGAAGAAAAAGAGGAAAATGTATGTTCAAATAATGTAACTTCGAAGAATATTCTACTTGTACTTTACATTATTATTCCTCCTTCGGGAGATGTCACTAATGTAAAACATCATGTAAGAGTCATGAGGTAAAACCTCTGTTGTAATTTGGGTTAATAGTACCGAGAAAAGAATAATATAATTATTATTGTGAGTTTACCTAGGTAGGTTGGCCCAATTAGGGTAAAATGTCAGTTGGGATATTAGTATAAATAGGGAGGTTCCCTCCCTCATTTATACTCACTCACTCACTCATGTATTGAGCTAGAGAGAGAAAGAAGGAAGGACAAAGAAGGAGGAGGAAAAGTGTCTTTGGTGTTTTGGCTCATATGATTGGGGTTTGTTCTCTCTCTCTTATGAGACCTTCTTCTTTGTTCATTTCACTATAGTAGTCTATATTGAAGAATTTTTTTTGGGTTTCCGAGGATAATTGGTGTGTACCTTGTGATTGTGTTTCTTTCAATGATTCTCTTTTTTTTTGGGTTTCCGAGGATAATTGGTGTGTACCTTGTGATTGTGTTTCTTTCAATGATTCTCTTTATGATGTTATTGTGAAAATTTATTAAATGATTGTCAAGTTAGGACTTAAGCTATAGCAGCATATAAAACTTAACATGGTATTAGAGTTAGCTTAAAAACAGAAGCTTTCACTAGGTAAATCTCTCTCTCCTTCTCTGGACTAGAAAATTAGGGTTTTCTACTAAAGAGGATTTGTTTAGTGCAAGGGAGGTATGGAAGTGTACCCCTCCTAGGCACATATTTTGGCACCAAAGTCAAATTTTTTTAGTGGAAAGGTACTCCAAAAATTCAATACCTAGTTTGGCTTGG
Organism: Pseudotsuga menziesii; assembly: GCA_001517045.1. Taxonomy (NCBI): domain Eukaryota; kingdom Viridiplantae; phylum Streptophyta; class Pinopsida; order Pinales; family Pinaceae; genus Pseudotsuga; species Pseudotsuga menziesii. The sequence goes on from LPNX011198330.1 coordinate 223,733, forward strand.
AACTAGAAAACCAAAAAACCATAAATACAGAACAAGAACAAGAAACTGCAACCTAGACTCTTGCAAGTCCAGTTTAAAGAGTTAGAATTTGGATTCTTCATAAACTATCTATACTAGCATACTTGCGTCATTCAAATGCAGCCTTTGGTAGTAAAGGTCTCGTTTCTAAGAAATTTCATTTTTTTTTTCATTTTTTTTCAGGACAAGATGTCTCCAAGAATAAGCTTGATGAGAAGTCGGAAGGAATAGAGAACTTTCATTGTTGGAAATACAGAATAGTAATCATTCTAAAAGAAAATGATATTGTAAAGTTTATCAAGGAAGTTGTGTCAAAGCCCGAATAAGATGAAGCAAAGGAAAAGTACAAGAAATTCATTATTAGAGCCAACATGATCATAGCAGGTTCTATCAAGGATCACTTGATTTCTCAAGTTTCCTCCATGCATACACCTAAGGATATGTTTGATTCCTTATCAATAATGTATGAAAGAAGAAGAATCAACCAAAAGATGAATTTTATATCCCAACGCAAAAGTACAAATATGAACAAGGGCGAATCTATCCAAGAATACTTCACAAAGGTTTCTCAATTCAAAGAAAAACTAGAAGTAATCAAACATAAGATTGATGAAGTTGAACTAGTAATGACAATTCTAAATGGTCTTACTAGACCATGGGACTCCTACATCCAGAAAATTTGTGCAAGGAAGGAAATCCTACATTTTTATTTCCTATGGGAAGAATGTGTTCAAGAGGAAGCTAGAGTAGCTAACCGAGAAGAAATACTTAGATATGATCACAATGCTCTAGCTACTCATACTAGAACAAGAAAAGGAAAACATCATTTCAAGAAGGAAACTCATAAGGGGTATTATCCTCCTAAGAAGTTTCAAAAGAATACACATGGATATTACAAAAAAAAATATTTCTCCTCTTGTCAATGTTACCTTTGTAATAAGATAGGACACATTTCCAAAAATTGTCCAACAATAAAAGATGAATATAAGAGGAAGAATAACAAAATACATCATGCTCATTTAATAGTAGTAGAAGAAGAAGAACCTCCCAAGAAGTTAGAAAAGGAACAAGTTGAAGAATATATTTTATTCTCTGCTCTCTTTGGGTCTTTGACACATGGTTGATTGATAGTGGTGATTCAAAGCACATGGCATGTCAGAAGAAGAGTCGCTCCAGTTTTGAAGAAAAGGACTCTCCTAAGAAAGTTTCACTAGGAGATGACTATCAATATCCCATCAAGATAATATGATATGCCATATACAAGCTTGATTCCAGAACCCCGATGAAGATGAAGGATGTGCTATATGTTCCTAGACTGAATAAGAACTTACTATTTATTTCAGATTTAGATGTTTATGTATTTGTAACTTAGCAATTTATTCATCCGTATATATTATGTATTATACCCCGATGTTTATTTCGGGATGTGTCTGTAATGTATTTGAGTCATGTCATGCCTCGATGTTCCTATCGAGAGATTCAATAATGTAAACAAGTCTTGTCAATTCATTGTAGGTAACCCTCCTATTGATCAAGGGTTAAAGTCTCCATAGTTGTGGGGCCATAGGGCTATTAGAATCTCCTAGAGAAGTTGGCCCTAGTGAATTATTGTCAAGTCAGGAATTAGTATAAATAGAGAGTGAGCCTCTCTATTTATCACACACTCACTCACACTCAGTTGTAGTGCATAGCTAAGGAAGAAGAAGTTGTTGGGGATAGAAAGAAAGAGGATACTATTTTCAAGAGATCATCTTACTGTTTTAAGGTTTTACTTTTGGTGTTGATTCTATCTTTGAGGAATTTGCAGGGTTTTCTCCATTTATGGTTTCCCCGAGGAAAAACATTGTGTTCACTGTGTCTTGTGTTTGATTGTTATGCTTGTTATTAGCTTATTTAAATATCCTAATATAATTCTAGCTTGAATGATAACATTCTTGTGGAAATTGAACTCAAGTGATAGAACAATTACACTCACAAAATTGCTAACCAAACATGCAAAATTACCATCAAAGGAGACTGAAATTGGAGCATAACACTAATCTGTATTGAATAAGTGTACAATAGCCAACCTTGTGAATTCATAGTCTGATGCAATATATAATTACATGAGATATTTGAATGCATAAGGATGCCATTCGAAATAGTCAAAAAGTAGGCTTACTAAATCTAGTCAAATCCCCCATAGGTGCATAAAGCAGTTTCCAAATCCACTTAGAGGCTCACGAATTGGCAAAGTCAAGTAGGAAAGATAATAAGGGATGGAAAGACAAGTCATACATGCTTTTATTAGGAGAAAAGGATGGATATGACGTGGGAAAAAAACAAGTCAACTACACCTAGTCTTGCTTTCCCTTTTGCTTTATTTCTCAATAAAATAGGAAACTTTGCAGAAAAAGCAGATATGTGCTTTGGAGGATCTGAAATAAAGAAGACATGCTAAATATGGTTTATAGGAGGTTTCCCAAGTGCTCCATGACTCAGTTTTAGCAATTTTGACTTTTATGACATGTAGAAGAAAACTTGCATAGAGTGGAATATAGGAAACTAGGAAAATAAGACAAAAATGAATTAATTAATGTCTAAGGTAAGTAACTGTGGGTTGATTATTCTAGAAATTATAACATGGTATCAGAGCTAACCTGAGAAGAAGACACTATGCAATTGCAGAAACTAGGGCTTCCTACTTTTTGGATCTCTCTCCACAGATTTTCAGCAAAAGAAGGTTGGACTAACACTCCTCTCTACGGTGCATCTTTCTATTGAAGCAGAATCTGATTCTAAGCATTTTTAGTTTTTGACCCGACACTATTGCCAAAAATTAGGGCTTTCCATAGAAGTGAAATTTTTGAGTGAGCCCAAGATTGGATTGATCTCCTCCTCAAAATCAAAGTTTAGAGATCAAGATCAAATCATTTGATTGGACAAAACCATGGGAAAGTCAAACCCTAATCTACTCCTGAACTAGCACTACAGAAATTCAGCTCTAAATCTAGATCCGACATCTTGACTTGGTAAGATCTAAATATTTTGTATTTCCATTTGAGGTACTCAGTTAAGATGTCTCGTCATACCAAGATTGATGAAAAGCTTGAGGGAGCTGATAACTTTTGAGCCTGGAACTATAGGATCTCCCTAGTCCTAGAATAAAATGAGTTGGACTCTTACATCAATGAGGAGGTTTCAGTTCTAGAGGGAGATGAGGCCAAGACCTTACACAAAAATAAGTTGGTCATGGCTAAGAGGATTATTGCTGATTCAATCAAGGATCACCTCATACCACATGTGTCCTCCCTAAAGACACCTAAAGCTATGTTTGATGCCCTAACCAAATTGTTTGAAGGAAAGAACATAAACCGAAAGATGAATTTGAGGAACAGGTTGAAGAATGTGAAAATATAGAATGCGAAGACCATATAGTCATACTTCACAAGGGTCTCCCAGATTAAAGAACAACTTCAAGCAGTAGATGAAGTGGAGAATGCAGATATTGTAATGACCGCCTTGAATGGTCTCCCTTTATCATTGGACTCCTTTATTCAAGGAATCTATGCCAGAAAGAAGCTAGTCAAGTTCAACATACTATGGGAAGAATGCTCTCAAAAAGAATCTCAAATAGCATCTCGAGAAGAAAAGATGGGAATTGAAGATCAAGCTCTCATGGTACACTCCAATAAAACCAAAAGACATTCTCATCACCCCAAAGGTAAGCACTTTCACAAAGATAACACTAGAAAAGATTTGTCTAGAATTAGATGTTATACATGTGATGAGAAAGGACACTATGCTAGAGAATGTCCTAGAAACAAAAATGTCTCTCACAAGAAGAAGGGAAACAAGAGAAGGCATCATGCTCATGCTGCAGAGGATGATGAACCTTCCACAAAGAGAATCAGAAAAGAAAGTGATGATTCCTCAAGTGATGAAGAATATGTTTTGATTTTCACTCTCACAGGGAAGATTACACATGGAATCAATGATTGGCTTATAGACAGTGGGGCTTCCAAACATATGACAGGATTCAAAGAATCCTTTGTGAAACTATCAGAACATGAATCACCACACAAGGTGAAACTTGGAGATGACTACCAATATCCAATAAAAGGTAGTGGGGAATCCTCCTATAAACTAGAGTCTGGAAATTCTATGACAATAAAGGATGTATTGTTTGTACTAGGACTAAAGAAGAACCTCCTCTCCATATCTTCATTAGATGCAAAAGGCATGAGGGTTGCATTTGTAGATGGCCAAGTTCTCATGTGGCCAAAGGGAAAAGGCTATTAATGATGCAGTAGTAATTGGGGAATAAGAGGGAGGTCTATACAAATTGAAGGGCCATCCAGAAAAAGCATTGGTCCATGACATAGTAGAGACACGTGAACTTTGGCATAGAAGGATTGCACATGTGCATTACAAAGAACTACAACTTGCAAGCAAAGTTGTTGAAGGTCTTCCAAAAATTCAAGAAAAACATGATGGAGTCTGCAAAGGATGTGCGAAAGGAAAGAACACAAAGAAGACATTTCCAAGTAGCGAGAGAAAGGCAAAAGAAATCTTGGAAATCATCCACTCCGATGTATGCAGTCCAATGTCATCAAGATCATTAACCGGGTATGTATACTATGCTTCTTTTATTGATGAATTTTCTAGGAAGACATAGATATAATTAATGACGAACAAAGATGAGGTATTTAGCAAGTTCAAGGAATTCAAAGCCTTGATCGAGAACCACACAGAAAAGAATATTAAAACCTTTCGATCAGATAATGGTGGAGAATTCACATAAAATGATTTCAAATCATTATGAAAAGATTCAGGGATTAAGAGGGAGTTAAATACTCCATATAATCCATAATAGAATGGGGTTGCAGAAAGGAAGAATAGAATGATCATGGAAGCTGCAAGGGCTAAGCTTCATGATCAAGATCTCCCCATGCATCTATGGGCAGAAGCTTCCAAAACAGCAGTGTATGTACAGAACCGTACTCCACACAGAGTATTCGAGGAAAAGACACTTGAAGAAGTCTTTTCCGGTAAGAAACCAGAAGTCAGCCATCTCAGAATATTCGGCTGTCCAGTGTACATACACATTCCAAAAGAAAAGAGGACAAAGTTATATCCTTCAGGAAAGAAGGGTATATTTGTGGGATACTCTGAAAGCTCGAAGGCTTACAGAATATACTTCCCAGGATTCAAGAAGATCGACATCAGCAGGGATATAACATTTGATGAAGACTCATCTTACAACACATCTAGAAAGAGGCCTGCTAATGAACTTGAAGAAATAGAAGTACATAGAATTCATGACACAACCATGAACAAAGAAATTGAAGAAGAAGATTGATAATTAGAAGAACCTCAAGAACCTGTAGATCCACCTGAGGAGAAGAATCCTCACAAGAGGAAACCTGCCTGGGTACGAGAAGCTATCCAAGGTGTAGAAAGATATGGGGTTCCAGAATAAAATCATAGAGAAAGAAAAATAACCAGATCCTGCTCTAGTTATGTAGCCTTATTATGCGACTTCATCAATAAAGAACCTTCCAACTATGAAGAAGTGATAGAAAGGAAAGAATGGAAGGATTCTATGGTCAAAGAGTATCAATCGATCATGAAGAATGATGTTTGGGATGTTGTCCCAAGACCAAAAGGGAAGTCTATTGTAACTTCCAAATGGATCTACAAGATCAAGCATGCTACAGATGGTAGCATATAGAAATATAAAGCAAGATTTGTGGCTCGTGGCTTCTCCCTGTAGAAGGAGCAATTCAACGAAGTTGACTTGAATGAAGACCGACTTATTCGATTAGCTGACTAAGTCAATGGGCCGACTTAGTCGATCAGCTGACTAAGTCGGTTGGCCAACTAACTAGAAGATTAGTCGACTTAACTAATAGTCGTGTCGGTTCACTGAATCGACAGGTAGTTATTTTGTAACTGTTTGTAACTTGTATATATTAGGATGTTGAGCCAAGAAAGAACTCAGTTCAGTTCTCTGCCTTGTATGAACTCATTACAGTAATATAATATGTTTTCCTATCTGTTCTTGTCTCTTGTCTCTTATTTATAGTTATGTTTTAGTATGTGTTATTGGTAACCTTATGTGATCTGTGAGATTACAACATTGGTTCCGTTTCCAGGACTACATGTCTAATATATATGCTCACATATGATACCAGAGCAGGAGATCAAGGACTGGTGGGACCGTAAAGTTGCGAACTACTTGCAAAATTACGCCAGAAGGAACAGATTAATAGTCGCTGAAGCTAGAGCCAAATTTTTCAGAGACACATGAAAAATTCGTCGAATCTGTGCCACAACTGTTGAAGCAGCTTCTGGATGAGAAGACCGGACGTGACTAAAGAACAGCAGTTGCTAGATAAACTATTTCAAGGGGGATGAACAAATTTGTTGGAGTGGTTCGAGCAAATCACCGACAACTTCTGTGAAGAGCAAGCAGTTGAAGACAGAACGTCGGTAGAAACCGTCAAAGAAAAATTCTAAACAGATTTCACTGAACAATTCTTGTGCTCCCTGCCGACCTTGCTGTTCAAATTCTTGATAGAGAACAGAGTAGGCCACATCATCAAACCTAGACCACCACTGTGCAAACAGCCCCCAAACACCAACTGGGCGGAAAAGCAGAGGAAGTGGGAGAAATTTATTACAGAAAGGGAGTGGGAATACTTCTTGAGCAAGTGATTTGAACTATCCGGGATTTCTAAAAAGCGTCGGGTAGGCTATGGGGGGGTAGCTGGTCTTGTGTCAGAGGTAGAGTATAGTGGATCCTAGTCAATCTAAGGAGGATAGACGTCACCAGTGATGAAAATTCGACCGTAGAAGACTTCAAGAAAATAGTACTGTACGGAAGTATGTCAGACATTTAGAAACAAGAAAGGGATGAAAGACAGCAGAGAAGGGAAGCAAGACGTGAAAGAGCCGACAGGCTGCACAGAGAACAAAACCCTAGGGAGATCGACCGTGAAGAGAATCTGCCAGAGTCGGGTCATGACCGACAGGAAGAGGCCGCAGAACAAGAGGTGTCCCCTACGGAGGAAGAAGTATGGATAGAGCAGCCAGAAGCTCTCCAATTAATAGCTCCCGGTGAAGGAACGACCCTTTCCCCATTAAATCCACATACCAGAATACAGACTATTGTCGAAGACGACCTCTGACTAAGAGTTGGTGACTATAGTATCTGGAGTCGACTAAGCGATGATACATACATCGGATGACATCTTGTCATACGCCGACCATTCGAAAGGAACTGGGTGACGATTCAAGCGGCACCCTCCCTTCAAAGTATCCACTTGCTCTTACCGACACAGGAAGGAGCAACCCCCCGCCAAGTACATATTTTGAAGGAATTGAACACGCAGCCCTACACACACAAAGTTTCAGTGGACCATCGAAATTCAAAATCCACAACAACCCACTGTACGTCGAAGACGACTCGACCACTAACGGAGGCACCAGTTCCATCGACCAAAATTCCGCAGGAGTGACTACATCAACAATCCCACCACTTTCACCACCACCCACGCCTCCGACCCTACCAACTTCTAAGAGCAGTGAAAGTGACTCAAACATGGGTCACGGAACAGCTCACATTCCTCTCTATGAGGGGGACGAAGATTCCAGACGACACTGGTTCGTCTGCGAGTCGACCTAGGATGCAAACCAGGTGATGGATGAAGACCGACAGATGGCTCAGTTCGCCAGAGCCTTACGAAAAAGGGCCTTGACCTGGTACATGACCTTTTCGGAAAGGAAACTCAGAGCAATGAAAGCTGATATTAAAGCACAGTTCTTATCCTTTTTCAAGACCCCAGACGCTAAGCACCTGACCGCCAAAAAGCTCAAGACAACACAGCAAAAGCCAAGGGAGACAGTCCGCGACTACGACAAACGCTGGAAGGACATATTGAGCCAATTATATTATGTTATTGATGAGAAACTACTAATTCAATGGTTCCTTGCAGGATTATCACAAAAAGTATGCCAACACATCAGTCTGGAAACGTTCAAGACATATGAAGATGCGCTAACCAAAGCTCTGCAGGTGGAAATGGACAAAGACATACCGGCCTATCCGACGGACCATAGAATAGAAGAATAGCTTGAGAACGTGCAAAAGTCCTTAAAAGAACTGACCCTCAAAAAACAATAAATCTGGTGTACTAAATGTTCGACGGCCGGACACTCGAAAGATAATTGTCGGCACAAATACAGCCGACAAGACGTCCGTTTTGTGCAAAATAAAGTATTTTGCAATATTTTCCAGGAGGCCGAAGATCATTCTACAAAAGAATGTTTGTTTAACATGAAGAATGCAAAAGCTTCATGGTGTGCCATCTGTGAGACAAAAAGTCACAATATGGCCGACTATCAATTAAACCTGAAAAATAGATAGAACTATCAGGCAGTCTACCAGACGAATGTAGTGGCACAAAGCAATGAGAAAAATAATACTAATGACCAGAACGGGAAACGATACAAAGGACGACGATATGAGCGCTGGTACGACAATCGACGAAAAGGGTTTGGAAAAAGAGGTCGATTCATCGGGAATCGTGACATACGACCGCGTAGATCTACCCAGTGCTTCATCTGCTATAAAGAAGGGCACCGATGCGCAGACTATCTGTACAAGGACAGAACTGACCTTAAATTCTGTACACATTGTGGAGTAGGGGATCACTCTCTGGAGGATTGTCCTACCATGTTAGAAAAAATCAATAATAAGAAAAATGTTAATGTCTTGTCTTGTGTACAAAAGCATGATGTATTAACTACTAAAAATTTGCATTTTGTCACTTGCCAAGGCACAAAAACAGGGCCTGATAACCCTCAAATTAGTAAAATTAACAACACAAAAGGTTATCCGGATCCTCTGAAGGAAAAAAAAACCTATCAAGAAGACACCCACATATTTCAATGCATTGCACAGCAAGAAGACATTATTACCAATCGACTTAGCACGACACAGCAATTAACTCATCTCATCCAAACAGACAAATCCATAGCCCAGTTCATTGATTTATTATATGAAATAAAAAGCACTAACTTTGGAAAACAAACTAAGAACATTTGCAGCCTAAATCAAAAAGACAAAAACGATGTCGACCCACTTGTCGACTTGGAAATTGAAGGTTATCACATTCGACAAGTGGTGCTCGATTTCGGGTCTCGGGTAAATATCATGACCAGAGATACATGGGAAAAGATGGGCCGACCTCGACTCTATGAGTCAGGAATTTACCTAAAACTTGTCGACTAAGGCCTCATTGAACCCATTGGGGTTTGGAAATATGTCGACATGACCATCAAAGGAAATTCAACTAAGGTTGATTTCGAAATTATCGACCCAAAAGAAGGATCTAGCTCCTTCCCAGTGCTAGTTGGTAGACCTTGGGGATGAAAGATGAAATCCTCTATATCCTTAGACAAAGAATGAATTAAGTTAAAAGGAAATGGCCAAAAAGTCATTGTACCCATTAATCCATCACAAGGAGCACCTTGGACCGAACCGGTTGATGAGGAAGTTGATTTCAGACAGCTTTACCAGATCCATAGCAATACGGACTATATCGAGCCAAACATCTATGGGGAGCTTTACTTAGGTAACCAAGACTCAATTGGTTATAATTCAAATGCTGAATTATATGATTGGGAAATGGAAAATTATGAAACATAAGCAAGAGGGTGCTGGACTATACAAAAAGTATAGAAACAACCCACCCGACAGTGCTTCATTGTATCAATTATCCCTAAAGTATTTGAAAAGAAAGTCAGGGAACGACCTACCTTACATCCAACCAGTTTACATACTACTCAACTGCCCAGATATAAGGAGAGAGAATCCCCAATCATGCATGTCGAGCAAGTATCTAAAAATATTGGAGAACATGACAGACTTAAAAGCTTAGTGGAAACATTTATAGGTCAAGCAGCTAGATGGTGGGACACCCATCAGACAAAATTGCATACCTTGACAACTACTTCAACGTTCTTTGTCGAACGATTTGGTGGGAAAAATTTAACCCAGGAATCTCAAATCCCTATCTTTGTCCAAGGCCATAACCCAGAAGAACACATCAATCTTTGTGAAAAGGAGTGGAGAAGGCTTGGATACAAAGATGAGCGAGCATGGCCACATTTGTTTCCTTCAACCCTAGCCGACTTGCCTAATAAATGGTATAAGATGGAGGAAGCTAGAGGAGAAACCTTCTTTTGGCATGAACTTAAAGAAATTTTCATTAAGGACTTCCAATTCATACCTCAAAATGAAAGATTGGCTGGGACAACACACCAAATCAAACAGTTTCTTCAACCGACAGAAAAACAACCCGTCCAAGACCATCGACAAATCAAGGACTGTAACAAGATACAAGCTGAATAAAAATCACAGTCGACACGTTTAAACTTAGAAAATGAACACACAGAAGGTAAGAGATTTAGATGGAAGACTGACCACATTGAAACAACCAAACCGATCTACTCAATCCCGAAAGTCGAGACCACCGACAAACCAGACCTTGACAGAATGACTGCAGCCGACTTTCCAGCTACATTCTCATAGTTCAAAGAAGGAAGTCGGTCGATCAATGAAGCTAAAGAACCAGAGTGGCTGGATGCAAAAGTGAAAACTAAGGAGGTCAACATTTCAAATGACGACCGTCCAAAAATAGCTAAGATTGGGGACTATTGGAATGAACACCAAACCACCGAAATCATAAACTTACTTCGAGAATTCCAAGATGTCTTTGCAAGGGACTACAAAGACTTAAAAGGGTTAGTACAAGAAATGGGAGAAATGAAAATAGATACTAAACCTGATGTACGACCTGTCAAGAAAAGACCTTACAAACTAGCTCATAAGTACAAAGAAATAGTTAAAAAGGAAATAGACAACATGTTAGCAGCAGGGATCATTTACCCTATCGACCAGTCAGAATGGGCAAGTCCCATGGTCATACATCCCAAGAAACATGACCCAACCAGGTTAAGAATTTGTGTCGACTTTAGGGAGCTCAACAAAGTCACACTCATAGATCCATTCCCCACCCCCTATGCTGATGAAATCCTGAATGAAGTTGCAGGCCATGAATGTTATTCATTTACAGATGGATTTTCAGGATATAATCAAATACCCATAGCAAAAGAGCATCAAAAGAAAACAACATTTGTATGTGAATTTGGGTCTTTTGCTTACAGAGTTATGCCTTTTGGGTTGAAGAATGCACCTGCAGTATTCTCTCGAATTGTTGTCAAAACATTCCAAGAGTATATCTATAAGACCATGGCAGTATACTTCGATGACTAGACTATATATTCCACCCTAAAGGATCACTGCACATGGCTCCGACTTATGCTGGAGAGATGTCAACAGATACAACTCTCCCTAAATATTAAGAAATGTATTTTTATGACTCCCATAGGCATTCTCTTAGGGCATATTGTCTACAAAGACGGTATAAAGGTTGAATTTGCTAAAATAAAAATCATCCTCGACTTAAAACCCCCAATAAACCCTAAACAGGTCCTGGTGTTATTAGGCCATACCGGATACTATAGGAAATTCATCAGACACTATTCAGATATGACTTACCCTCTAGAAGAACTGCTAAAAGAAGATCAGGAGTTTACATGGACAGAAGAATGCCAAATATCCTTCGACAAATTAAAAAGAAAACTGGTCGAAGCTCCCATACTTAAATTTCCAAACTGGTCGACCAAATTTCATGTGCATATTGATGCATCAAGCATCGCAATTGGAGCAATCCTTACTCAGCCAGGGGATGATGGGATGGATTACCCTATAGTCTATAACAATCGAAAATTAAATAAAACTGAAAGGAACTACTCGACCACTGAACGAGAAGCCCTAGGTATGGTCTTTTCCCTCCAAAAGTATCGACATTACCTGTTGGCCAATACTTTCATATTTTATACCGACCATCAAGATTTGAAGTACCTTGTTAATAAACCCCTTCATCATGGAAGAATTTGTTGATGGTTACTTCTTTTTCAAGAATTTGAGTTTGAAGTGGTGGTCCAACCAGGAAAGCTAAATGTCGGACCCGACCACCTATCACGTATAGACACAGGGGAGGAACCGACCGGAATCGACGATGACTTGCCGGATGCACATCTATTTTGCATAGAAGCAGTACCCAAAGAATTAGAAGAAATAGCTCAGTTCTTAGAGACAGGTCAGGCACTCAAAGGGCTGAACACCAACAAGAAACAAATCTTAGCTATGAAGGTTGCACCCTACAGCCTCATCAATGGATTTTTGTACAAAATGGGGTTAGACGACATTCTCAGACGTTGTGAACTCGACCATGAGAGAGAACAAATCATGCATGAAGCACACTATGGACCTGCAGGAGGACATTTTCAAGTGGATACAACTGCAAGAAAAATCCAACAGTCAGGCTTATGGTGGCCGACAATCCACAAAGATTGCAAAAACTTTGTTAGTCAATGCGATAGATGTCAATGACTTGGTCAACCTCTGTCGAGCACAAAAATGCCCTTGATATCTATAAACCCTAGTCTCACATTCAAAATTTGGGCTATAGACTTCATAGGACCTTTTCCTATCCCAGCCAAACGATCAGGTGCAAGATATATTATCACGGCAGTGGAATATGTCACCAAATGGGCAGAAGCTGAACCCATCGATACATGTTCAAGTGAGGTAGCTGCTAAGTTTATCTACGAAAAAATTATCACTAGATTTGGATTCCCACTCACATTGATTAGCGACCAAGGATCACACTTTCTCAACAAAACCATCAAAAATTTGACCGACCAGTTTCACATCGACCACCGACGAAGCACTACATATCATCCTCAGTCGAACAACGCGATTGAATCTTTTAACAAAACATTGACCAAAGGGTTAACCAAAATATGCAACACCGACAAAGATGACTAGGATGAGAAAATCCCTACGGTTCTCTGGGCATATAGGACAGCATATAAGCGGTCAACTGATCAAACCCCCTTCCGACTAGTCTATGGGCAAGAAGCAGTCGTCCCCCTACATTTCCGACAGTAGACACCTATTATTGCACAGATACTACATGCTGACGTCGAACAGGCAAGAAAGGATCGACTATTTCAACTCAGTAAGCTAGAAGAACATAGAATCATGGCTATCCAGCATCAGGAAATTCACAAACAACAATAGAAATCCTGGCACGATCGTAACATAAAAAACAAAAACCTCTTGGTCGGTGACCTTGCTTTACTTTATAATAGTCGATTCAAAGGAAAACCCAAGAAATTACACACAGAATGGATGGTACCTTATGTTGTCGAATAAATACATCCCAACGGTTCACTCCGACTGAAGACATTATAGGGCCTAGTATTTCAAAAGCTCGTTAATGGAGCCCAACTCAAACGTTACAGAAACTGGAAAAAAAAAATCAAATAATGACCTTAACCGTCAATCAAAACCCATAAAATGATAGAAAAATTCCAAAACAAAATAATACATCTGACACAACAAGCCATGATAGAAACTCAATACTTCAACACCCAACATCACCACCATCGACCATCTCCATCGACCAGTCAGGACGACCATCGACTTCAAAAGTCCCATCATGCATTAATGGCCTCGAGCACCGAAATAGATCCTCCATTAAGTCGCACTCAAGTATTGCAGTTAGACTGTCAAGTCTGCCATTAATACACCCATTTCGACACTCAACCACACCCACGCCTATAAATAATGGACATACAAAGGTTCATTTACCACACCAATTACCCTCAGAGCACCCGCAATCTCAGTCGACCAAATACCAAGAACCCTATCAAAACCTCGACCAGTCCGGTGCAATGGCACCCAAACTAACCAGAGCCGCGACCAAGGCAAAGGAGCTGAAAGCAGAGGACACCCCCTTGATCAGCCGCTTAAAGAACATCAAAAATGCAAAGGTACAGGAGGGCCCATTCCAGAAACTCTGGACAGAGATCCAAGAGTGGGCCTATGTCGACAACAGAATGACCCAGGCCGCTGAGAAAATTCGGAAGAGCACCATCTTCAACTACCCTAACACACCACTAATGGCAAGCTTCGATGGGACGAAAGAAGCAACTATTAAATTCATTATCAGTCGTTACCACAACGGTCGATTCTACTTCGACCAGCCGATTGATATCACTGGGGATGTTATCTCCAAGCTTACGGGTCTGTCCAACCAAGGCAGCCCTGTACCTATTGGGATCAAAGACGGGTTAGTCCAAGAACTTACGGGCTCATCGTCGGGAAAGAATTCCAAAGGATTGATGATCGGATAGATTGCGACAAGGATGCCACAAATCGTGGCTAAACTCATAGCAATCACCCTTACATTGGCAGGTCGGGGCAGTGACCTTAAACTGGAGATGCTGGAAGCTGTCGACACAATCGCGACCGACGGTCGGATCTACCGATGGGGAGATTATGTTGCCGTCAAAACCATCTATGAAAGATGCCAAGAGACAGGAGTTATGATCGAGTTCCCCTCTCTCATTCTCTGGATTGTTATGTACCATATTTGTTTGGAAGGTAGTCCAGTCTTCCGAGAGCTGACCAAGTTCCAAATGCACCTCTTTAAACCCTTTTCACAAAAAGGAACCCTGCATGAGCTAGCATAGGGGAATTTCTTCTTGGAAAACTAGTTCCAGTAGTTGAAGGTTCACACGACGAGGTGGAGGATGCCCCAGAACATCTGACGAAATCTCCCTGCTGAGTCTCATATACAGTTAGAACTTAATCATACATCAGTATGGTACATGCGAGGTCAGGACCCCAAAGCCCAGGACCTCGACTACTATCCGACAGTTGACCATATTTTCTAAGAGTTGACCCGACAAGCATAGAAAAATATACCGATTCTAGAGGCTACCAAACAGGTCGACTTCTCCATCATAGATCCACTCACCGACCAGGACAAAGAAGAATACTACGAGCTCAACTTATACATTAGCACATTTGTGTCGGAGGATACCCTGGCCATGCCCACTAATCGGGTACACATCACTGTCAAACCTCCGACTGCAAAGGTAGTCGACCCCAAGCCAACAGAACAACAACAACCAACAGTACAACCACAGCAACAGACAACCCCTCCGGCTCTAGCAACCGTCGACCCCACTCAAGTACCGATAGGTGAAGTCGAAGGTGACGACCTGGAATATGCTTTATCCAGAAGCATCATTAAGAAGCTGGATAAGGAGATAGCTGTCACCAGGAAAAAAATCAAGGCCCAAAAACTACAACAAGGTAAGGGTAAGCACAAGCTTATTCTGGATGACTCAACCGACGATGAGGAGGAACTAGCAGCCGCAGCCGTCGACGTTGTTGAGGATGCCCGTGCAAATCAAGTATCAGTTGAAATTCAGTTTCAACGGTATCTGGATGTAGGAGCTCTGGAGGGTCGTCCAAAGAAAGCAAAAACGGAACTAACACCTGAAAATGTGGTCAACCTTGTGTCGACCCCTCCCCCCCCATCCCCGACAACCATAGTCGAGGAGCAAGCACCAGTACAGCAGGCAGACAGTCCCCATGATGAATATCAATGTGCCATCCCAGAGGCACTCAGAGCCAGGGTCGATGAAGACGCTGAGCTCAAATCTTTCTTCGCGACACTTCCTGCACTGTTTAAGTCGGCCCAGAAAATATAGACAAAAGCTCCTCTCTATGTAAGCAAAATCCCTATGCAACTGTTACGACGACATTCACCCGAGACCAACAAGGTGACATAATAGGAGCATCAAAGTCTATCACGTAGCCACTCAGCCCCGACGACCTACCCACTACACCACCAGAAGATGATATTTCTTTCGACCAAAGCTCAAAACACACCCCGACCAATCCCTCGACCCCTGTCCATACCCCCACTCCATCACCAACACCTCCATCATCAAAACCTCCCTCGCCACCACCTCCACTGTCAAACCACGCAACACCACCAGAAGCACGGCTAAACCCTTCACAACCACCTTCATCTTCATTTCTGAAAGTGGTCAGACCAACCCCCCAACCAGAAAAACCCTCGACCTCCATTCCACCAACCACAGACCCAACATCAGTTGCTGCAGATACCCAAGAGCAACAGACAGACAAACAAAATAAAACAAAAGAGCATCATAGAACATCTGGTCTCTGGATTAGCCTAAGGGATGCAAGTTCCTTGGATGACACAAAGGTCGGCCAACTCCTTAAAACTGTGGCCAAAGATTCAATGAAAAGGACAGATCGAAAAAATAAAGAGCTTGTAGCCAAAAATGCAGAATAATTCAAGTTTCTCGATAGATGCAGAGCTCTAGTACAGGCCGTGATACCAGGACCTATCGAAGTCGACATAGATTGACCACTGGAAAGAGCATATTAGCTCTTCGAGACGATGGTATCGATCGTCCAGACCCGGATACAAGAGACGAAGGAAGAGCAAAAGGAGGAGACTATTCGACTGCTCCTGGCCCAACACACTGCATTCTCGGAGGCATACAAGGTTCTACAGGATCATATGGAAGAATCAGTTGTCACTAAGGAAGTATTATGAGACTGGCCTACTCACTATGGGCAGGTCTATCAGTAGACAAGGTAGACGCGACAGGGCATTCAGGTTTTGGAGGGCCGAAAGTCGACAGAGGCAGAACTGAGGCAGACCATTGACGAATAGATTGTGATGGAGACCAACAAACTGCAGAAGCTGGAACGAGAGGCACATCAGTGGGTTCAACAGCTATGCTGCAGAAGAGAAAAATAACTTGTTGGGTCCCAACGTGGAGAACATCGTAGAAATTCCCATGTCCGAAAAGATGTCTATAATTTCAAGTCTCACTACCTTAACAATCGATATCCAAAAGGCATTGAAGAGTTGGATCGACTTTCAACATCATCTTTCTATCATAGCACCAGTCATTATCGAAGTCTGCATCCAGAGAAGACCAACCATCCAGTTGCATAGTCCACAGTAAGAGCAAGTATGATTGATTCGACAAAGTTTCAAATTTTGTACCTCCCTGTCTCTTCGGGATGAAGAAACGTTTTGTTCGTGGGGGAGATGTAGAAGGAGCAAGTCGACGAAGTTGACTTGAATGAAGACCAACTTAGTCGATCAGCCGACTAAGTCAATGGGCCGACTTAGTCGATCAGCTGACTAAGTCAGTCAGCCGACTAACTAGAAGATTAGTTGACTTAACTAACAGTCGTGTCGGTTCACCGAACTGACAGGTAGTTATTTTGTAACTGTTTGTAACTTGTATATATTAGGCTGTTGAGCCAAGCAAGAACTCAGTTCAGTTCTCTGCCTTGTATGAACTCATTACAGTAATATAATCTGTTATCGTATCTGTTCTTGTCTCTTGTATCTTATTTATAGTTATGTTTTAGTATGTATTATTGGTAACCTTATGTGATCTGTGAGATTACAACACTCCCAGAAAGAAGGAATAGATTTTGAAGAAACTTTGCACCTGTAGCCAGATACACTTCCATCATATCAGTACTTGCTCTGGCTACAGTGATGAAATGGAAGATACACCGAACGGATGTCAAGACTACCTTATTGAATGGTGTAGTATAAGAGGAAGTGTATGTGGAGCAGCCACTTGGTTTTGAGACACATAATAGGGAGAATCATGTGTGTAAATTGAAGAAATCCCTGTATGGTTTGAAACAGGCACCCAGGACATGGTATGGAAGAATTGACATCTTTCTATCCAGTTTGGGCTTCACCAAGAGTAAACCAGATTCCAACCTTTTCTACAAGGTTGAACATGGTAACCCAGTGATACTCCTACTGTATGTAGATGATTTGTTTATAACAGGTATGGATGGGTTGATTTCTGATACAAAGAGGAAGCTTGCTTTCGAGTTCAAAATGAAGGACTTGGGTATAATGCACTATTTTCTAAGCATGGAGGTGTGGCAAGATGCAGATAGAATTTCCTTGGGACAAGGGAAGTATACAGTAGAGATCCTGATCAGAGTCGGTTGATGCTATGATGACCAGATATTTGCTTTGTTGTGAAAACCTTGAGCCAGTTCCTGAAAGATCATAGACATGTTCACTTGATTGCTGCAAAGCATATTCTGAGGTACCTGAAGGGTACAGTTGATTATGGGCTCAAGTATGAGGTGAATCAAAATATTAACCTAGAAGGTTATGTTGATTCAGATTGGCAAGCAGTACCATCGATAGGAAGAACACTTTAGGGTGTTGCTTCAGTATGGGATCAGGTGTGATCTCTTGGTTTAGTAGGAAATGGTCTTGTGTGGCACTGAGTACAGCTGAAGCAGAGTATGTCGCAGCTTGTTCAACTAGCTGTGAGGCAGTATGGTTAAGGAAGCTATTGTCTTATTTATTTGATCTTTAGTTGGATGGTACTTGTATATATTGTGACAACCAGAGTTGTGTGAAGTTGTCGGAGAACCTGGTGTTCCATGACAAGTCGAATAATATCAAGATCAAATATCATTATATCAAGGATATGGTGCAGAGAGGAGTAGTGAAGCTCCAGTATGTTATGACAGACGAACAAATATCTGATGGGTTGACAAAGCCACTGGCCAGAGTGAAGTTTGAATACTTCAGGGAGAATCTTGGTGTTCTCTTGATTGAGCTTCCCTCCAAAGGGAAGTGATGAGTCAGTGAGCCATTCTAACATGGTGAGAGGATTGGTTCCTTCCATGGTCAGATGTAAGGGTTGAGCAATTCTTTCATGGTGAGAGGATTGGTTCCTTCCATGTCAGATATGAGTGCTGAGACATTTTGACGTGACTGTAGGATTGGTTCTTACATGATAAGATATAATTTCTAAATGTCATTCTCTGAATGGAGGCACCTGGTCAGTTACAAGGAATACTCAGTCTGGGGCTGAGGGCCATGTTAGCACCTAAGTTGTACTTAGTGGTTTTTTATCAAGTGAGCCTGGTGAACCAGACAAGGATAACTTGTTTAGACTTCAGAAGACCTTTGGAAGTACTTTTGGGAAGTGCTTGTTGTACTATATCACATGTTCATACCCCATGGGGGAATTGTAATAAATGTTCTAGCATGATAGTGTCTATAAAAGACATGGTCTCTTAGACTTTATTTGTCAATCCGATCAGCCCAGGGTGTTTTTTCCCTTGTTTATTATTGGTTGTTGAATAAACGACTGATAATTTCTGAGTTTTTCACTCCATACCTCCACAGTTGGGGTGGTCAACTTGGCATTTAGGCCTATTGAGGTTATTAGAGTCTATGTGCCAATGTATAAACATGCTAGACATCATGGTCGAGTCATATGAACATGTCTAGGTCCCCCTAGGGTTTTTTAACTTTTTAAAATTTTTTATTTTTTCAGTGTTTTTTATTAAAATTTAATTTTTCCAAAACTTAGGCTATTTTTAATAGTTTAATTAAAAAAATTGATTTTGTAATAAAAGTGGGCCAAATAATCAGTTTCAGTCATGTAGGTGCTCATTTTCAAGCTAAGAGCACCATGTAAACCCACAGACCCACTATTTCCTAGTTTTGAGTGATTTTCCATCACTCAGGTCAAAATTCCCCAAAAATCATTTATTGATTATTTTAATTAATAAATTGATGAATAATGGAGCAAATCCAAAATCATAGATTAGTGGATTCTCAGTCAATTTGATTGAAATTAGTCAGATCTGAACCAGATTGACTGGATCTGACAAATCCTTGACTGAAGGGGATGATCAAATTAGATCCAAAGTTGATCTTTAGTTGTCTTTAAGGGGAATTGTTCCCTCTCTCTCTCCTCCACACATGTGGACTCTCTTGGATGCTCTATGGACTGATGTGTCAGTTTATGGGTTGATGTGTCAGCTCAATCATCCCCCTGGTTGACAAGTAGGATCAATTTAGCTTCAGATCTACATTGATTGACTCTCCATCAGCTGTTTTGATATGTCTCCTTGGGATTTGCACCCTCCTTGGGCTGGATCTCCTGGTTTTTTTATAAATCAAGCACAAGCACCCTCTTCCAAGCTAGTTAGAACTGGGATTGAGGTGCTGCTGGTATTGTACTATTGTTATTGTTCATTTGAAATAAACAAAAGCTTTGGAGGAAAGATGATGTTATGCCATTGAATGTGTGGATGATCATTGCCAATTTTTACTGAGGTAACCTGTATCTATGTTCATAATTTGCTGATTGCTTGTGGATTCATTGCTAAGATTGATAATAAGCTTATTATAATATTGATATTAAAGGTGATTTTCAATAAGTTTATTGGTCATCTCTTTCCTTTTATGCATGTTTAGAGATCTAGATTCAACATGTTTTATAAGTTTATATGCATGTTATTCTGAATCTCTGTGTATGTACTAATCGAATCTCACAAGTATTTCGGCAAGTTTTTTTATTTCAGTTGAGCTGTAGGTTCCTATATTGCAGAGGATGCTGATCTATTTTTCTTCTTCACTCTCCAAAACCTTCCAAAGGCATAGTCCCTCGACATTCCACCTGAAATCTCCACGGTGGATCTTCAAGGCTACCAACATTTCTCTCCTCCTCTTCCTCCTTCAAAATCAATTCTTTTACCTGGTTACTTTGTTCACAGCTTTGATATTGTTTATATATATTATCTTAAAGTAAATTTAACATAGATCTATCTTCTCAAAGCCCATAATCTAGATCTTGTTCTAAAAGGTTTCATAAGCATTCTAGATTTAGCTTTAGGGAAATCGTCTTTTTTTGCATGGAATTTTAAAGAGAATTTGTAGCTTGCATGCATTAGATTTCTATTTTCTGTTATAAAATATAAATATAGAAATCAGTGCACATCATATTGGATTCCAAAAAAGGCAAGCCAAGATCCCAAGGAAAGCTTGCTTTCCTTGGTTCCTGTTTTACCTTTTTTAACTAGTTTTAAGTTAGCTTTTTTTGGTTAAAAGTAAGGCGACCCAAAGGTACTTTCAGAGTGATTTTGGGTATATTTCAGTCTAATAATATTTCTGGTCTTTATCAGGTATAACATAAAAGAGGAGGAGCTTCTATTCAAAAGTGACTTTTGGGCCTTCTGAATTCACCCGGGGGTCTCCCTTTTTGACTGAAATCTTTAATTTTTGCACTTTGTAAGCTCTTGGTTTCATTCTGTATAAGAATAAAGAGGTTTCATATCATTTTGCTGATATTGTAACCACTTGTAATAAAAATAATTTTGAATAGACTCTTTCGAGCCCATTCCCCATCCCCCCTAGGGGGGTTTGCGTCCATGTCATTTTTTGCTTTTCGTTCATCTTTTTTCAATCTAGCTTAGTACTAATCTGTAGGGTAGTATACTTTGATTTAAAATCAATTCCATATTCCATTTCTATTGGTTTCAAATTAACTTTAATACTTTCCCCACGAGCCTCCTTTTGAGCCGAAAGGTGAAGAAAGGTTCGTGGTAGTCTAATTAGAAAATTGAGGTTTGCTTATCTTTTTATGTTTCATTTGCTGTCATCATTTGTTTCAGTAACCATAATAAAATCAACCCCTCCTTGATTCCCTGATTTAGTTCCACTTGGACCGAAAGAGGTTCCTAGAGAGTTTTCTTTTTAACAAGAACATCCATCTCAAAATTTACTAAAATTGACAAGAATATGGTGTGTATGCTCTGCACTTGGATGCGTTTCATCTGATCAGTCAAGCTGTATCAAAATAATTTGAGTGAATAGTATAATTAGGATTCACTCTCCCAAATTGACAAACCATCAGGTGAAAATCCAACACCTAGATCAAACCATTACGGTGGGAAAATACCCAAAGGAAGCAGGAACTCCTGAAAAGTGACTTCAAGGAGCCGATCTCTGTCACACCCTAATGGGTGCATTATGAACAATAGCCCCAGAGACTCCATTAAGTCCACATATTCCTTGTGGGTAGCCGTAAAGGTTTAGTTTTGGATATACTCCAAGTATTCTCGGGTATATCTGGAGTCCACCCCTTCGCCTAATTTTCACATTAACTTAAAACGTACCAAGAGGCAATTGCAAAACATTCACCCCAAGAACATGGAAGTATATTGATTTCTTTTTTACTCCATTTTAAGGCACTGGTTATTTTCTTTCTTTATTTCTATATATATATATATATATATATATATATATATATATTGTGTCTCAGCATTGTGCTTTCGTGCGCTAATTTTGTATCTTGTCATCTATGGTTGTTTATGGTTAAATTTCAAACTCATAAGTAATTCATTCAGTTTAACATAACCATACTAAGTAATTAGCCTTAGTAACGTAATAGGGTCTACCCCCCTTGGCATAAACAGAGGAGTCAAGAAAAAGGTGATAGCCTTGACTTGAGACTTGCCCCTAAGGACACACCGAGTGGCTTGAATATTTCTACCACGTGACCCAGGTGTGTGAAAGGTGGCAACACTTTTTGGTGCCATTGCCGGGGATAAATATTTTTATTCCCGAGTACGACTTAGCTTAGCTTTTTTCTAAACAAATAAAAAGATAAAAACTTTTGAATGATTTAGTCTTTAAAAAACATAAAAATTAAAAATCGTTCCATCTGGCAACTCCACTGTCTAACATCCCTTCAAGAATTTCTACCCGAAGAAACCACCAACAATTATTCAATCCTCTCCCTGATCCCGAAAGGTTTATTAGGGAAATATTTAATAGGTAGACTTCTCGTAGAAACCTTGAAAATTTAGGAGACCAATCTTTCTCAGATATCCATCACATATTTGTAGAGAGTCATAACTTCCAATCTCAAGAAATGACAGAATTTTTCAAACCCCTTGACTTTTCTCATATAGAAGGTAGTCCTCATGACATTTCAAATGATGCTATCAAGAAGCTCCCCATATTCGAGGGAAACAATGCCATCACTGCCAAGTCTCACATCCTAAAGTTTGATAAGCACCTGGTCAGTTACTGCAATGATGCTACCCATAACCATGAAGTTGTCAAAATGAAGCTCTTTGCTTTATCCTTAGAGGATGATGCTACAAAATGGTACTTCGACCTTGGTGATGATTCATATGAAACTCTTAATGAATTCCTAGATGGTTTTAAGAAGAAATGGGGGGAAAAGAAAGAACCAAGACATCTGCTTGCTGCCCTCCATAACATAAAGAAGATGGAGAATGAAACCATTGATGAATTTAATACTAAGTTCAGGCATGTGGTTGCGGACCTCCCTAGAGAAATAAATCCAAGGGATGCCTCCATCCTCATATCTTACATCGAAGCTTTCACTAGTGATTTGAGGTACCAATTAAGGGACAAAGGGCCGACCGATCTAAAAATTGCTCAGGAATTGGCCGAGAAAATAGAAAAGAATATGCAATCTTTAGGCAAATCCAACATTCCAACTTACACTAGGGGAAACACTTCATTCCAAAAAGAGAAGGGAAAAGCCATTGAATTAGAGGAAAAGGAAACCTCTAAAGACCCCATGGAAAAGGTAACTAACATGATAGAAAAATTGGTTACTAGTTAGAACCAAATCATGCCAAATCAATATGTACAATTGAATAATATTCTGAACAGAATAATCACAATGGAAAGAAATAATGGACCTAGGAAATTTCAGCCTAAACAGAATCAGGTGTATCAGAAGAAATATTCTCAACAAGAACCTAGGATTCCAAAATAGTTAGACTCAACTAACCTGGTAGAAGAAGTCATTCCATGGTGTAGACCTTGTGATCAATTCCACCAAGAAAGTACTTGCTATATAGAAAACCAAGTTATAGAATATGGAATCGCTGAGGTCAGTAATCAGGAAACAACATCAGGTGAGTCTGATCATGTGTACATGGTAGGCCGAACCTATCATTTATCAAACCAGCATTGGCATCAGGCCATAGATTATAGTTACGAGAATGATATCCTTTCAAACTTTTATGGTGTAATTCCTTTTTCTGGAAGAAATTAAGGAAATGAAGGAGGCTAGATTCAAGGGAGCAGTGTATCAAAGAAAGGAGAAGCCATCACCATCTAAAGAGTACAAGCCAAAGGTAACTGCTCCTCCCCTCCCAGATCCTCCTATTGTCCCTGAATCAAATATTGATATGGGAGAATGGATAAGTAGTGCTAAGATTCATGTTTATGTAACTGATGTCCTTAAAATTCCTGGTCAAAAACAAAAGTTGTTGAAATCCTTAGAGGATAGTCAAAGTAGAGCTCATAATATTGTTAAAGAAGATCCTCTTCCTAATAACAATCCTATATTTGAAGTTGAACATATTGAACCTATAGATATGCCTATAGTCCTCAACAGTGTTGATTCGAGAAGAGAAGACCACCCACCTTTTTATGTCTCCCTCTTAGTTGATAACCTTCTCCTTCATAACTGCATGTTAGATTCGAGTGCTTCATTAAATGTCATGACAAGAAAAGTAATGGAATAGCTAAATCTAAGGGTCACCTGACCCTACCACAATGTTTGTGCCATGGATGCAAGAGAAGTTGAAGTGGTAGGGATAATCTTAAATTTACAGGTCAAGTTGTCCAAGTATCCTGATATTGACATGTCGATGGATGTGGTGGTGATAGATGTTCTAGATAATTGGGGTATGTTTCTATCCAGAAAATGGGCCGTAACTCTTGGTGGAAACATTCAAATGGATTGGACATATGCTACTATACCTGCATCAGAGAACACTAGGGTCATTCTCCATAGAGAAAGATAAGGAAACGACATGTAGAAAACTCTAAGAAGCCCATAAATGATTTTTTTCATTTCACTAATAACTTTGGAAACTATGCTATTTTGTCAAATTTTATGGCCCTTATTAAGGAAAACATTAAAAATGAAAAGATCGATGAAGTTTGGAAAATGTACTTTGATGGGGCTTATTCCAAAACTAGAAAAGGTGCAGGCATTGTGATCATCTCTCCTTCAGATAAAATCTACAGCATTCAGGTTATAGTTTGAAGCATCAAACAATGTAGCCGAGTATGAGGCATTACTCCTAGGGTTAGAAACTGCTAAAGATATGGGGATAAAGATGTTGAACATAAAGGGTGATTCAGATTTAGTTGTCCTCCAAATTAAGAATCAGTATCAATGCAAAAATGATAGACTAATAAAGTATAGGAATGCCACATGGGACACTATGGAATGGTTTGATGTGCTTAACATTCAAAAGATCCATAGAGAAATGAATGGGTTAGCAGATACATTGGTAGTAGCAGCATCCACCCTCCAACCATCAGATGAAATGATTAGTGGGAATGGAAATATGGAAATTAATTTCAGACCTTCAATTCCAGATAATATAGATCACTGGTAGGTGTTTAAGGATGATGAACAACTTTTGAGATTCATCCACAATCTACAAGAATTTGAAGGTTGCAAGATTAGTTATCAGCAATAGGGTAAAGAGTATCAGGAGTGCGAGGATAATGTAAGGATCACATCCTGAGTATCCCTTATAGATTTTTAGAATCTCTTTGATCGACAGGATCATCATAAAAAACAAAAAGAAGAAATAAAAATTGGGAATTATATGGAAATAAACATAGGAACTGACAAATACCCCAAGTTAATAAAAATTGGAAAAGGTACTTCAGAAAAGGAAAGGAACAATTTGATCAACTTAATCAAAGAGTATATAGATGTGTTGGCCTTTAGTTATGATGAGCTTAAATTCTATTGGGAGGATGTGTTTCAGCACACTATTTGTTAGAATAATCAACCCATAGTATTTACCCACTTAGACATTATTTCATTTATTTTGTCTTATTTGCCTAGTCCATGAGTCCCACCATGTGCAAG